>BSBM01001550.1:0-600000 GCA_027924585.1 Larix kaempferi
TGATGAGAGGAGGGGAGGTAGGGGGAGTAAGAGAGAGAGAGAGGGGGGGGAAGGGGTTGGTTATGGGAATTTTGAGTAGGAGGGGGGTTAGGGGTAGAGAGCGGGGGGTTAGGGGTTGTGAGAGTGCAAGAGGAGGGGTGTTAGGGGGTTAGGGGAGACAGAGAGGGGTGGGGGTTATGTGTAGATTGAGGAGTGGGGGAGAGAGTGAGAGAAAGGGGGTTACTAAAGGCTAGAGAAAGGATAAAGGTAGGATATGAGTTGAGTGGTGAGAGAGTGAGAGGGGATTAGTAAGTGTTGGGGAGAGAGAGAGAGAGAGAGAGAGAGAGAGAGAGTTGCAGGTAAGTTATAGGGGGAGGGGGAGTAAGAGAGAGAGAGAGAGAGAGAGAGAGAGAGAGAGAGAGGGGTAATTTATAGGGGGAGGAGGAGTATGAGATAGAGAGAGTGGGGGAGAGTGGGGGAGCCAAGATAGAGAGAGAGAGAAAGAGAGAGAGAGAGAGAGAGAGAGAGAGAGAGGGGAGGGTTGGGTAGGGTATTAGGGGAGAGATCGAGAGAGAGAGAGAGAGAGAGAGAAATATGAGTTTTAGGGGTGAGGGTGGAGAGAGAGGGGTGGGTGTTAAGTTGTAAGGGGAGGGATATTAGGAGAGACAAAGAGAGAGGGGGGGTTAGGGAGAGTAGGTTAGAGAGAGGGGTTAGGAGGTTAGGATAGAGAGATGGGTTTAGGGTATAGTGGTATGTGGAAGAGGAGAGAGAGAGAGAGAGAGAGGAGAGAGAGAGAGAGAGAGAGAGAGAGAGAGAGAAGGGGGAGGGTTAGGGTGTGGGTGATTAGTGGTGGTGAGGAGGAGGGGGTTTGGGAGAGATAAATATAAAGAGACCATGGTGGGGGTAGGGAGGTAGTGGATTAGGGGTTTAGGGGAGATAAGGAATGTTAGGGATAAGGGGATATATGGTGGGGAGAGAGAGATAGAGAGAGAGAGATTGATTAGTGTTGGAAAGTCGTAAGGGGAGCAGTATTAAGGGAGAGGGACAAAGAGATGGACAGAGAGAGAAGGGGGAGAGATAAAGATGGGGTGTAAAGGAGGGGAGGTAGGGGGAGTAAGAAAGAGAGAGAGGGAGGGCGAAGGGGGGTTAGGGGTAGAGAGTGGTAGGTTAGGTGTAGGTTAAGGAGTAGGGGAGAGACAGTGAAAGAGTGGGGGTTAATAAGGGTTAGGGGGAATAGATGTGTGTGTGAGAGAGAGTGGCTGGGGGGTGTTAAAAGTAGGAGATGAGTAGAGTGGTTAGAGAGTGAGAGAGGGGATTAGTAAGTGTTGAGAGAGAGAGATAGCTTGTGGGGGTAAGTTATAGGGGGATTGGGAATAGGTGAGAGAGAGAGATAGAGAGAGAGGGGGATTATTTATACAGTGAGGGGGAATAAGAGAGAGAGACAGAGAGACAAAGAGAGGGAGATATGAGAGAAAGAGGGGGGGGTTGTTTATGGGGATTAGGGAAGAGAGAGAGAGAGAGGAGGTGGAGTTGAGAGAGAGAGAGGGAGATGGAGGTATTAGAGGGAATGTGGTATAAGAGAGAACCGATATGGTGTTATAAGAGAGAAGATAAATATTAGGGATGTTAGAGAGATGGGGGTATGAGAGAGAGAGAGAGAGAGATGTGGGTTTGATAAGTTATAGTGGGAGGTGGATTAGGAGAGAGAAGAGAGATATAGGTTAGTGAGTAGGGGAGAGAGAGAGAGAGATAGAGAGAGAGAGATGTGATTAGTAAGGGTTAGAATGAAGAGGTGTGAGAGAGAGAGGCTATTAGTAAGGGTTAGGAGGAAGAGGTGAGAGAGAGAGAGGTGATTAGTAAGGGTTAGAAGGAAGAGTTTAGAGAAAGAGAGAGAGAGAGAGAGAATTTGGGGGAGAGGGTGAGGGTGATTAGGTGTAGTGGGGTTGGGGGCGAGAAAGAGATAGAGTTCATGATGGGGAGAGAGAGTTAGGGGGTATGAGAGAGAGAGAGATGTGGGGATGATAATTTGTAGGTGCAGGCAGATAGAGAGAGATAGAGGGTTAGGGGTATAGGGAGTGGTGGGAAGAGAGAGAGAGAGAGAGAGAGAGAACATGGTGTGGGAAGGGGAGGAGGGTTGGAAATGGTTTTAGGGAATATTAGGAAAGTTAGAGAGAAGGTGGTATATGGTAGAGGTTTAGAGAGAGAAAGAGAGATTGATTAGGGCTGGAAGGTTGTAAGAGGAGGGGTATTAAGGGAGAGGGAGAGAGAGATGGAGAGAGAGAGAGATGGAGGCAGAGAGGATGGAGTTAGGGGGAGTAAGAGATAGAGGGATAGGGGGGAAAAGGGGTTATTTATGGGAATGGAGAGTAGGAGGGGGCTTAGGGGTAGAGAGCGGGGGATTATGGGCTTTTAGAGTGAGAGAGGGGGGGGTTTTATGGGGTTATGGAGAGAGAGAGGGGTGGGTGTTATGTGTAGATTGAGGGGTAGGGGAGAGAGAGTGAGAGAGAGGTGGTTAATAGGGATAGAGAGAGAGAGAGAGAGGGAGAGAGCAAGAGAGAGAGAGAGGATAAAGGTAGGAGATGAGTAGAGTGGTGAGAGAGTGAGAGGGGATTAGTAAGGGTTAGGGAGAAGAGAGAGAGATGTATGTAAGTTATAGGGGGAGGGGGAATATGAGAGAGGGAGAGAGATATGGGGGTAATTTATAGGGGGGAGGGGGAGTAAGCGAGAGAGAGAGAGAGCCAAGAGAGAGAGGGGGAGGAGTTTTTGTATAAGGATTACGGGAGAGGGGGGGTTGGGAAGGGGAGTTAGGGGGGGAGAGAGAGAGAGAGAGAGAGTCGAGAGGGAGGTTTGGGTAGGGAATTATGGGGGAGAGAGAGAGAGAGAGAGGTAACTAGAGGTTTAGGGGGTTATGGGGGAGAGATAGGGGTGGATGGTAAGTTGTAAGTGGAGGGATATTAGGAGATACAAATAGAGGGGGGGGGTTACAGAGAGTAGGAGAGAGATAGGTGGGATTGCGGAACATATGAGTGGGGTTAGGGAGAGGGAGGGCATGTTGGGGTTTGTGAGAGTGAGTGAGATAGGGTGGTGTTAGGGTGTTGGATTGTAAAGAGAGGGTTGTGGGTTAGGTGTAGGTCCAGTATTAGGGTAGAGAAAGAGTTAGAAAGGGGGGTTAATAAAGATTAGGGGAAAGAGAGGAGAGAGAAAGAGAGGAGGAATAGATGTTAAAGGAAGGGGGAGGATTAGGGTGGTGAGAGAGGATTAAGGATAAGAGGGGAGAGAGAGAGGAGGAGAAGTGGGTTTAGTTGTAGGTGTAGGAACACTGGTAAGAGAGAGAGAGAGGGAGAGAGAGATGTTAGGAGGTTAGCAGAGAGAGATGGGTTTAGGATTTAGGGGTATGTGGAGGAGTAGAGAGAGAGAGAGAGAGAGAGAGAGAGAGAGAGAGAGAGAGAAGGGGGGTAGGTGAGGGTGTGGGTGATTAGTGGTGCAGAGGAGGAAGGGGGTTGGGAGAGAGAAAGAGAAAGAGACCATGGTGGGTGTAGGGAGGGAAGGGTTTAGGGGTTTAGGAGAGATAAGGAAAGTTAGGGAGAAGGTGATATAGTGTGGGAAGAGAGAGAGAGAGAGAGAGAGAGAGAGAGAGAGATTGATTGGGGTTGGAGAGTTGTAAGGGGAGGGGTATTAAGGGACAGGGAGAGATATATAGACAAAGAGAGAGGGGGGGAGATAAATATTGGGTACAGAGGAGGGGAGGTAGGGTGATGGGGGTGTTTATGTGAAAGGAGAGTAGGAGGGGTGTTAGGTGCAGAGAGTGGGGGGTTAGGTGTAGGTTTAGAAGTATGGGATAGATAATGAGAGAGCGGGGGATAATAAGGGTTAGGGGGAAGAGGTGTGTGTGTGAGAGAGAGCAGTTGGGGGGTGTTAAAGGTAGGATATGAGTAGAGTGGTGAGAGAGTGAGAGAGGGAGGAGTAAGTTGAGAGAGAGATATAGTGGGTGGGGGGTAAGTTATAGGGGGACTAGGAATATGAGAGAGAGAGAGGTAATTTATAGGGGGGGGGGAATAAGAGAGAGAGAGAGAGAGAGAGATGAGAGAAAGAGGGGGGGTTTTCTAGGGGGGTTAGGGGGGAGGGAGAGAGAGAGAGAGAGAGAGAGAGAGAGAGAGATGGAGGTATTAGAGGGAAGGGGGTATAAGAGAGAAGAGAGAAGTGGGTATAAGAGAGAGAGAGAGAGAGAGAGATGTGGGGATGATAAGTTGTAGGGGGAGGTGGATTAGTGGAGAGAACAAAAGGGGGGTTGAAGTGTATGAGAGAGAGAGAGAGGTTGGAGGGGGAGGTGTATTATGGGAGAGAGAGAGAGAGATGTGATTAGTAAGGGTTATCATGAAGAGGTTAGAGAGAGAGAGGTTATTAGTAAGGGTTAGGAGGAAGAGGTGAGAGAGAGAGAGGTGATTAGTAAGGGTTAGGAGGAAGAATTTAGAGAGAGAGAGAGAGAGAGTTTGGGGGAGAGGGTGAGGGTGATTAGGTGTATGGGGTGTAGGCCAGTTGGGGGCATGAAAGAGATAGAGATTGTGATGGGGAGAGAGTGTTAGGGGTTTAGTAAATATTAGGGATGTTAGAGACAAGGGGGTATGAGAGAGAGAGAGAGATATGGGGATGGTAAGTTTTAGGGGGATGTGGATAGAGAGAGAGAGATTGATAAGGGTATAGGAAGTAGTGGGAAGAGAGAGAGAGAGAGAGAGAGAACATGGTGTGGGAAGGGGGGAGGGTTGGAAAGGGTTTTAGGGAATATTAGGAAAGTTATAGAGAAGGGGATATATGGTGGAGGTGGATAGAGAGAGAGAGAGAGAATTGGAGGTTTTAGGGGGTTGGGGGGAGAGAGATGGGTCTGTGGTAAGTTGTCAAGGGAGGGGGATTAGCAGAGACAAAGAGAAAAGGGGGGTTAGGGAGAGTAGAAGAGAGAGAGAGAGGGGCTGAGGGAGAGAGAGGGAAGGTTATGGGTAGTGAGAGTGAGGGAGAGAGAGGGAAGGTTATGGGTAGTGAGAGTGAGTGAGAGAGAGAGAGAGAGGGTGGTGTTAGGGGGGTTCGATTATAGAGAGAGGGTTATGGGTTACGTTTAGGTGTAGTAGTAGGGTATATAAATAGTGAGAGAGGGGGTTAATAACGAGTAGGGGGGAGAGGGGAGAAAGAGACATAAAGTAGGAATGGATTTTAGGGGTAGGGGGAGGAATATGGTAGTGAGAGAGTTAATTAAGGTGTTATTAAGGGTTAGGGATAAGAGGGGGGAGAGAGGAGGATGAGGAGTGGTGTTATTGATAGGGTGGAGAGGAGGGGTGTGAGAGAGAGAGAGATGGTTTTGGGGTTAGGGCTATGTGGATGATTAGGAGAGAGAGAGAGAGAGAGGTGGTGGGGGAGGGTGTTGGTGATTAGTGGTGCATAGGAGGATGGGGATTTATGGAGAGAAAGAGAAAGAGAGAATGGTGGGGGCAGGGACGTATGGGTTTATGTGAGAGAAGGGAAGATAGAGAGAAGGATATATAGGGTCGGGAGAGAGAGAGAGATTGATTGGGGCTGACAAGTTGTAAGGGGAGGGGTATAAAGGGAGAGGGAGAGAGAGATGGAGAGAGAGAGAGAGAGAAAGAGAACGAGGGAGAGAGAGGAGGGGAAAGATGGGGGGGGTAGGTGGAGTAAGAGAGAGAGGGAAAGGGGTGAAGAGGGGTTATTTATGGGATGGCAGAGTAGGAGGGGGGTTAGGGTTGTGAGAGTGAGAGAGGTGGGGTGTTAGGGGTTAGAGAGAGAGAGTGGGGGTGTTAGGGGTTAGAGAGAGAGAGGGGTGGGGGTTATGTGTAGATTGAGGAGTAGGGGAGAGAGAGTGAGAGAGAGGGGGTTAATAAGGGCTAGAGAGAGAGAGAGAGGATAAAGGTAGGAGATGATTAGAGTGGTGAGATAGTGAGAGGGGATTAGTAAGTGTTGAGGAGGAGAGGGAGAGAGAGAGAGAGGGAGAGAGAGAGATGCAGGTAAGTTATAGGGGGAGGGGGAATAGGTGAGAGAGAGAGAGAGATGTGATTATTAAGGGTTAGGATGAAGAGTTGAGAGAGAGAGAGGTTATTAGTAAGGGTTATGAGAGAGAGGTGAGAGAGAGAGAGAGGTGATTAGTAAGGGTTAGGGGTAAGATTTGAGAGAGAGAGAGAGAGATAGATTTTAGGGGGCAGGGTGAGTAGGTGTAGGGGGTTTAGGGGTGAGAAAGAGATAGAGATCGCGATGGGCAGAGAGAGTTAGGGGTTTAGTAAATATTAGGCATGTTAGAGAGGGGGGTATGGAAGAGAGAGGGATATGTGTGGATGGCAAGTTGTAGTGGCAGATGGATAGAGAGAGAGAGAGGGTTAGGGGTATAGGGAGAAGTGGGAAGAGAGAGAGAGAGAGAGAGAGAGAGAGAGATAGATATAGATAGAGAGATAGAGATAAAACATCGTGTTGGAAGAGAGGGAAGGGTGGAAAGGGATTTAGGGAATATTATGAAAGTTAGAGAGAAGGGGCTATAAGATGCTAGTAGAGAGAGAGATATGAGGGTAATTTATAGGTGGGGGAGAGAGAGAGAGAGAGAGAACGGGGGTGGGGGAGGGTGTGGGTGATTAGTGGTTGGGAGGAGGAGGGAGGTTGGGAGAGAGAAAGAGAAAGAGATCATGGTGGGGGTATGTAGGTAAGGGTTTAGGGGTTTAGGAGAGATAAGGAAAGCTAGGGAGAAGGGGATGTAGGGTGGGGAGATAGAGAGAGAGAGATATTGATTGGGGTTGGAAAGTGGTAAGGGGATGGGTATTAGGGGAGAGGGAGAGAGAGATGGACAAAGAGAGGGGGGGTAGAGAGAAAGAAGCGGTGCATAGGATGGGAGGCTGGGGGAGTAAGAAAGAAATAAAGGGAGGGAGAAGGGGGTGTTTATGTGAAGGGAGAGTAGGAGGGGAGTTAGGTAGAAAGTGGGGAGTTAGGGGCAATGAGAGTGATAGAATAGGGGTGTTTTTGGGTTGGGTATAGAGAGAGGGGTGGCGATCAAGTGTAGGTTAAGGAGTAGGGGAGAGAGAGTGAGAGACAACAGGTTAATAAGTATTAGGGGGAAGAGGTGTATGTGAGAGAGAGCGATGAGGGGAGTCAGGGGGTTAAAGGTAGGATATGAGTAGAGTTGTGAGAGAGTGAGGGAGGGGATTCATAAGTGTTGAGAGAGAGTGGGGGGGTAACTTATATTGGGAGGGGGAATAGGAGAGAGAGAGAGAGGGAGAGAGATAGGGGGAGAGAGAGAAGGGGGGGTTAATTCACAGGGTGAGGGGGAATATGAGAAAGAGATAGATAGGAGAGAGAGAGAGAGGGGGGGAGAGGGGTTGGTTAGGGGGATTAGGAGAGAGAGAGAGAGAGGAAGTAGTGGTGATGGGTAGGGAGAGAGAGTCGAGGCTTAGTTGTTATGAGTGTGTTAAAGAGAGAGAGGGGGGATGTTAGTGGGTTATGGGACAGAGTTAGGGGTGGGGGCTAAGTGTAGGTGGAGGAATAGGGGAGAGAGAAGAGAGAGTGAGAGAGGGGGTTATTAAGGGTTTGGGGAAAGAGGTCAAAGAGAGAGATAGGAGGGTGTTAAAGATAATGAGTAGGGTGGTGGTAGAGTGAGAGAGAGGTTTAGTAAGGGATAGAGAGAGAGAGGAGGAGGGGTCTAGTGGTAAGGGGAGGATTAGGGTGTGTGTAAGAGAGACAAAGAGAGATATGGGGGCAAGGGGAGATGATGTGGGAGATTAGTTATAGTGAGGAAGAGGGAGGTTGGGGGAGAGAAAGAGAAAGAGATCATGTCAGGGGTAGGTGGGTAGGTGTGTAGGGAAGATTAGGGAAGTTAGAGAGAGGAGGATATAGGGTGGGGAGAGAGAGAGAGAGAGAGATTGGGGTTGGAAAGTTGTAAGGGGAGGGGTATCAGGAGAGAAAGAGGGGGGGTGGGGGGAGTAATAGAGAGAAAGGAAGGGATTATGGAGTGGTTACAAGAAGGGAGAGGAGGAGCGGATTTGGGGGATAAAGTGGGAGGTTCAGGGAAGTGAGAGAGAGATAGAAGGGGGGGTGTTATGGGGTTGGTAGAGAGAGAGGGGGTGTGGCTTAAGTTTAGGTGGAGGACTATGTGAGAGAAAGTGAGAAAGGGAGTTTATAAGGGTTAGAGAGAGAGAGAGAGTGAGAGAGAGAGAGAGAGGGTTTGTGTTAAATGTAAGCAGATGAGTAGTGTGGTGAGAGAGTAAGAGAGGGGGTTACTAAGAGTTGGAAAGAGAGAGAGAAAGAGAGAGAGGGAGAGAGGTGATTAGTAAGGGTTAAGAGGAAAAGGTGGGAGAGAGAGAGGTGATTAGTAATGTTTAAGAGGAAGGAGTGAGTGTGTGTGTGTGTGTGAGAGAGAGAGAGAGAGAGAGTTCAGGGGAGAAGGGCAGAGGGCGAGTGTGATTAGGTGTAGGGAAGTAGGGGGTTTGGGGAGAGAAAGAGATAGATATCGTGATGGGGGGAGAGAGTTAAGGGCTTAGGAAATATTATGGATGCTAAAGATAGGGGGGTATAGAGAGAGAGAGAGAGAGAGAGAGATGTGGGGATGGTAAGTTGTAGGGGAGGTGGTAGAGAGAAAGAGAGAGGGATAGGGGTGCAGGGAGTAGGGGAGAGTGAGATATATATATATATATATATATAGAGAGAGAGAGAGAGAGAGAGAGATGGAGGGATGGTAACTTATAGGGGGGTGGATTAGGGAAGAGAGAGACAAAGAGAGAGAGGGAGTGATAGAAAACATGGTGTGGCAATGGGGGGAGGTGCGGTAAGGGGTTTAGGGAAGATTAGGAAATTTCAAGAGAAGGGGTTACATTGTGGGGGCTGAGAGAGAAAGAAAGATGGGGGCAATTCATAAGAGGTTGTGTGTGTGTGAGAGAGAGAGAGAGAGAGAGAAATAGGGGATTTAGGGTGTTTGGGGGAGAGAGAGAGGGGTCCATGGTAAGTTGTAAGGGGAGGGGGATTAGGAAAGATAAAAAGAGAGAGGGTGGTGCTTAGGTATCGTATTAGTGGGGATAGGAGGAGAGAGAGAGTAGGTTAGGGGTAGTGATAGAGGGGCGGTGTTAGGGGGGTTTGAATATAGAGAGAGGTTTGGGGATTATTTGTAGGTAGAGTAATAGGGTAGAGTAAGAGTGAGAGAGGGGGAAGAGAGAGAGAGAGGAGGAATGAATTTTAGAGGTAAGGGGAGGATTACGGCAGTGAGAGAGTGAATTAGGGTGTTTTTAAGGGTTATGTATAAGAGGGGAGAGAGAAAGGAGGAGGAGGAGTGGGGTTAGTTGTTGGGGGAGGAGCAAGGGTGAGAGAGAGAGAGAGAGAGCGCAATGGGTTTTGGGGTTAGGGTTATGTGGAGGAGTAGGGGGAGAGAGAGAGAGAGAGAGTGGCGGTGCTGGTGGGGAGGAGGAGGGTCCGGGGGCTCATGGAGAGAAAGAAAAAGTGATCATGGTGGGGGTAGGAAGGCAGGTATTTAGGGTAGATAAGGGAACATAGATAGAAGGGGAGATAGGGTGGGGAGAGAGAGAGAGAGAGATATTTATTGGGGTTTGTAAGTGGTAACGGGAGGGGTATTAATGGAGAGGGAGAGATAAATGGAGAGAGAGAGAGAGAGATAATGGGGGAGAGAGAGGGGGGGGCACAGAGGAGGGGAGGTAGGGGTTGTAAGAGATAGAGGAACAGGTGGGTGAAGGCATTGGTTATGGGAAGGGAGAGTAGGAGGGGGATTAGTTTTAGAGAGTAGGGGGAAAGGGTTTATGAGAGTGAGAGAGGGGGAGGTGTTAGGGGGTTGGGGAGAGAAAGGGTTGGGGGTTAGTTGTAGATTGAGGAGTAAGGAAAGAGAGTCAGAGAGATGGGGTTAATAAGGGATATGGGGGTTTAGGGGTTTTGGGGCAGAGAGAGGAGTGGGTGGTAAGTTGTAAGGAGAGAAAGATAGAGAGAAGGGGAGTTACAGAGAATAGGAAAGAGAGAGCGGGGGGGATGAGGGATTGCATGAGTGGGTGTAGGGAGAGAGAGGGCATGTTAGGGGTTGTGAGAGTGAGAGAGAGATGGGGTGTTAGGGGCATTCAACTCTATAGAGAGAGTTGGGGGTTAGGTGTAGGTGGAGTAGTAGGGTAGAGAATGAGTTAGAGGGGGAATAGAGGAGAGAGAGAGGGAGAGAGAGAGAGAGAGAGAGAGAGAGACAAGAGGGGTGGGGGGCGGAATTACATAGTGTATGAGTGGGTTTAGGGAGAGAGAGGGCATGTTAGGGGTTGTGAGAGTGAGACAAAGAGGGGGTGTTAGGGCATTAGGTGTAGGTGGAGAAGTAGGGTAGAGAAAGAGTTAGAGGGGGGATATTAAAGATTAGGGGGGAATAGAGGAGAGGGGGAGAGAGAGGAAGAGGAATGGATGTTAGATATGGGGGGAGGAGTGTGGTTGTTGGAAAATGAATTAGGGTGTTATTAAGGGTTAGGGATAATAGGGGAGAGAGAGAGAGAGGAGGGTGAGGAGGAGTGGAGTCAGTTGTATGGGGAGGTGCAAGGGTGAGAGAGAGAGATAGAGAGAGACAGATAGATGTTAGTAGGGTGGGAGAGAGAGATGGGCTTAGGAGTTAGGGGCATGTGGAGGAGTAGGGGAGAGAGAGAGAGAGAGAGAGAGAGAGAGGAGAGGGTGAGTGAGGGTGTGGGTGATTAGTAGTCAGGAGGAGCAGGGAGGTTGGGGAGAAAAATATATCATGGTGAGGGTAGGGAGGTATGGGGTTAGGGATTTAGGGGAGATAAGGGAAGTTAGGGAGAAGGTTATATACAGTGCGGAGAGAGAGAGAGAGAGAGAGAGAGAGAGAGAGAGAGAGAGAGCGAGAGGGAGAGGGAGAGAGACAGACAAAGAGAGAGATCGATTCGGGTTGCAAATTTGTAAGGGGAGGGGTATTACGGGGAGAGGAAGTGAGAGATTGAAAGAGAGAGTGGGGGGGAGAGAGAAAAAGGGGTAGAGAAGGGGAGGTAGGGGGTAAGAGAGAGATAGAGAGAGTGGGGGGGAGGGGGGGTGGTTATGGGAAGGGAGAGTAGGAGGTGGTTTACATGTAGGGAGGTGTGTGGTTAGGGGGTAGTGAGAGTGAGAGAGGGGGGGTTGTTAGTTGTTTTAGGGAGAGAGAGAGGTGGGGGGGTTAGGTTTAGGTTGAAGAGTAATGGGGGAGAGAATGAGAGAGTGGGGGTTAATAAGGTTTAGGGGGAAGAGGTGTGTGTGAGAGAGAGAGTAGGTGGGGGGTGTTAAATGTAGGATATTAGTAGAGTGGTCAGAGAGTGAGAGATGGGATTAGTAAGTGTTGAGAGAGAGAAAGAGAGTGGGTGTGGGTAAGCTATAGGGGAAGTGGGAACAAGAGATAGAGACGGGGGAGTTAAGTTATATGGCAAGGGGGAATAAGAGAGAGAGAAAGAGAGGAGGTGGGAAGAGAGAGAGAGGGAGAGAGAGAGGACATGGAGAGGAGAGGGAGAGAGAGAGAGAGAGGTATTGGAGGGGAAGGGTGTAGAATAGAGAAGAGAGAAGGGAGTAAAAGAGAGAAGAGATAAGAGATATGGAGGTATAAGAGAGAAGAGAAATATTAGGGATGTTAGAGAGACGGTGGTTTAAGACAGAGAGAGAGATAGAGATGTGGGGATGATAAGTTGTAGGGGGATGTGGATTAGGGGAGATAGAGAGATAGAGTGAGGAGTTAGTGGGTATGAGAGAGAGAGATAGAGAGAGGAGTTAGTGATTATTAGAGAGAGAGATTGATTAATGGTAAGTTTGAGGGGGGAGGTGTATTAGGGGAGAGTGAGAGAGAGAGGTGATTAGTAAGGGTTATGAGGAAGAGGTGAGAGAGGGAGAGATTTCAGTGGAGAGGGTGAGAGTGATTAGGTGTAGGGGGTTTGGGAGATAGAAAGAGATATAGATCATGATTGGGAGAGAGATTTAGGGGTTTGGTAAATATTAGAGATGTTAGAGAGAAGGGGGTATGAGAGAGAGAGAGAGAGATGTGGGGATGGTATGTTGTGGGGGGGTGGATAAAGAGAGAGAATGTCAAGGGGTTATAGGGAGTAGTGTTCAAAGAGAAAGAGAGAGAGAGAGAGAGAGAGAGAGCATGGAGTAGGAAGGGAGGGAGGTGAGACAAGGGGTTAAGGAAAGATTAGGAAAGTTAGAGAGAAGGGGGTATAGGGTTGGGGTAGAGAAAGAGAGAGAGAGAGAGAGAGAACTAGGGTTTAAGTGGTTGGGGGGGAGAGAGAGAGGCATGTGTGGTAAGTTGTAAGTGGAGGGGGATTAGGAGAGACAAAGAGAGAGAGGGGGGGTTAGGGAGAGTAGGAGAGAGAGAGGGGGGGTTAGGAAGAGTAGGAGAGAGAGAGGGGGATTAGGGATTTTATCAATGGGGTTAAGGAGAGAGAGGGCAGGTTAGGGGTAGTGAGTGAGAGAGAGAGGGGTGGGCATCAATTGTAGGTTAAGGAGTAGGGGAGAGAGAGTGAGAGACAATGGGTTAATAAGGGTTAGGGGCAAGAGGTGTGTGTGAGAGAGAGGGACAAGGGGAAGTGAGAGGGTTAAATGTAGGATATTAGTAGAGTTAGAGAGGGGAATGGTAAGTGTTGAGAGAGAGTGGGGGGGTAGGTTATACGGGGAGGGGGAATAGGAGAGAGAGAGAGAGAGGGAGAGGGAGAGGGGGAGAGAGAGAGAGAGAGAGAGGGAGAGCAGGGGGGTTAATTTACAGGGTGAGGGGGAATATGAGAGAGAGATAGATAAGAGAGAGAGAGAGGGGGGGGAGAGGGGTTGGTTAGGGGGATTAGGATAGAGAGAAAGAGAGAGAGAGAGAGAGGAGAGGTGATGGGTAGGGAGAGAGAGTCGGGGGTTAGTTGTTGTGATTGTATTAAAGAGAGACAAGGGGGATGTTAGTGGGTTATGGGATAGAGTTAGGGGTGGGGGCTAGGTGTAGGTTGAGGAATAGGGGAGAGAGAAGAGAGAGTGAGAGAAGGGGTTATTAAGGGTTTTGGGGAAGAGGTCGGAGAGAGAGATAGGAGGGGGAGAGAGATAAATGGAGAGAGAGAGAATTAGGGAGAGAGAGGGGGGGCAGAGAGGAGGGGAGGTAGGGGTTGTAAGAGATAGAGGAACAGGGTGGGTGAAGGCATTGGTTATGGGAAGGGAGAGTAGGAGGGGGATTAGTTTTAGAGAGCAGGGGGAAAGGGGTTGTGAGAGTGAGAGAAGTTGAGGTGTTAGGGTTGGGGAGAGAGAGTGGTGGGGGTTAGGTGTAGATTGAGGAGTAAGGGAGAGAGAGTGAGAGAGATGGGGTTAATAAGGGTTATGGGGAAGAGAGAGAGAGAGGGGATTAGTAAGTATTGTGGAGAGAGAGAGAGATGGGGGTAATTTATAGGGGGAGGAGGAATACGAGAGAGAGAGAGAGGGGGGGTGTGGTTTACATAGGGGGATTAGGGGAGACAAAGAAGGGGGGTTGGGTAGGGAGATTATGGGATAGAGAGAGAGAGAGAGAGGATGAACTAGGGGGTTTAGGGTGTTGGGGGGAGAGAGAGGGCTGGTTGGTAAGTTGTAAGGAGAGGGGGATTAGGAGAGACAGATACAGAGAGGGGGGGTTAGGGAGAATAGGAAAGAGAGAGGGGGTCCTTAGGGAGTGTATGAGTGGGTTTAGGGAGAAAGAGGGCATGTTAGGTGTTGTGAGAGTGAGAGAGAGAGAGGGTTTTAGGGGGGTTCAACTCTAGAGGGACAGTTGGGGGTTATGTGTAGGTGGAGTAGTAGGGTAGAGAATGAGTTAGAGGGGGGGATATTAAAGATAAGGGGGAATAGAGAGAGAGAGAGAGAGAGAGAGAGAGAGAGAGAGGGAGAGAGAGAGGTTGGGGGCGGGTTAGGGAGTGTATGAGTGGGTTTAGGGAAAGAGAGGGCATGTTAGGGGTTATGAGAGAGAGAGAGGGGGGGGGCTGTTGGGGCGTTTCAATTCTAGAGGGAGATTTGGGGGTTACATCTAGGTGGAGTAGTAGGGTAGAGAAAGAGTTAGATGGGGGGATATTAAATATTAGGGGGAATAAAGGAGAGAGAGAGAGAGGAGAAGGAATGGATGTTAGAGATAGGGGGAAGAGTATGGTTGTTGGAAAATGAATTAGAGTGTTATTAAGGGTTAGGGATAAGAGGGGAGAGAGAGAGAGAGGATGGTGAGGAGGAGTGGGGTTAGTTGTATGGGGAGGAGCAGGGGTGTGTGTGAGAGAGAGATGGGTTTAGGGGTTAGGGGCATGTGGAGGAGTAGTGGAAAGAGAGAGAGAGAGAGAGAGAGATCAATTCGGGTTGTAAAGTTGTAAGGGGGGGGGTATTAGGGGAGAGGGTGTGAGAGATTGAAAGAGAGAGGGGGGGAGAGAGAAAAAGGGGGAGAGAAGGGGAGGTATGGGGACTAAGAGAGAGAGAGAGAGAGAGAGAGCGGGGGGGGGTGAGAAGGGGGTGGTTATGGGAAGGGAGAGTGGGAGGTGGTTTAGGGATAGAGAGTGGGAGTTAATGGTAGTGAGAATGAGAGTGGGCGGGTGTTAGGTGTTTGGGGAGAGAGAGAGGTGTGGGCGTTATGTGTAGGTTGAGGAGTAGTGGAGAGAGAGTGAGAGAGTGGGGGTTAATAAGGGTTAGGGGGAAGAGGTGTGTGAGAGAGAGAGAGCGGCGATGGGGGTGTTAAATGTAGGAGATTAGTAGAGTGGTGAGAGAGTGAGAGATGGGATTAATAAGTGTTCAGAGAGAGAGAGGGGGGTGGGGGTAAGTTATAGGGGGAGTGGTAACAAGAGGGAAAGAGAGGGGGGAGTTAAGTTATATGGGAGGGGGAATAAGAGAGAGAGAGAGAGAGAGGACATGGAGAGGAGAGGGAGAGAGAGAGAGAGGTATTAGAGGGAAGGGGGTAGAATAGAGAAGAGAGAAGGGGGTAAAAGAGAGAAGAGATAAGAGAGATGGTGGTTTAAGAGAGAGAGAGAGAGATGTGGGGATGATAAGTTGTAGGGGGAGGTGGATTAGGGGAGAGAGAGGGACAGAGAGATGAGTTAGTGAGTATGAGAGAGAGAGATAGAAAGAGGAGTTAGTGATTATTATAGAGAGAGCTTGATTGATGGTAAGTTTGAGGGGGAGGTGTATTAGGGGAGAGTGAGAAAGAGAGAGGTGATTAGTAAGGGTTAGGAGGAAGAGGTGTGAGAGAGAGAGAGAGAGAGCCAGTGGGGGTCTTCAATGTAGGATATTAGTAGAGTGGTGAGAGAGTGAGAGATGGGATTAGTAAGTGTTGAGAGAGAGAGAGAGCAGGTGGGGGTAAGTTATAGGGGGAGTGGGAACAAGAGAGAGAGAGAGGGGGGAGTTAAGTTATATGGGGAGGGGGAATAAGAGAGAGAGAGAGAGAGGGAGAGGGAGAGAGAGGGAGAGAGAGGGAGAGAGGGAGAGAGAGAGAGGATGTGGAGAGGAGAGGGAGAGAGAGAGAGAGGTATTAGAGGGAAGGTGTTAGAAGAGAGAAGAGAGAAGGGGGTAAAAGAGAGAAGAGATAAGAGAGATGGAGGTATAAGAGAGAAGAGAAATATTAGGGATGTTAGAGAGATGGTGGTTTAAGAGAGAGAGAGAGAGAGATGTTGGGGTGATAAGTTGCAGGGGGAGGTGGATTAGGGGAGAGAGACAGATAGAGAGATGAGTTAGTGAGTATGAGAGAGAGAAATAGAGAGAGGAGTTAGTGATTATTATAGAGAGAGCTTGATTGATGATAAGTTTGATGGGGAGGTGTATTAGGGGATATTGAGAGAGAGAGAGAGGTGATTAGTAAGGGTTAGGAGGAAGAGGTGATAGAGAGAGAGATTTCGGTGGACAGGGTGAGGGTGATTAGGTGTAGGGTGTTTAGGGGATAGAAAGAGATAGAGATCATGATTGGGAGAGAGAAGGGGGTATGAGAGAGAGAGAGAGATGTGGGGATGGTATTTTGTAGGGGGGTGGATAGGGAGAGAGAGAGAGGGTTAGGGGTATAGAGAGTAGTGTTAAGACAGATAGAGAGAGAGAGAGACAGAGAGAGAGAGAGACAGAGAGCATGGAGTGGGAAGGGGGGAAGGTGAGACAAGGGGTTAAGGAAAAATTAGGAAATTTAGAGAGAGGGGGGTTTAGGGAGAGTAGGAGAGAGAGAGAGGGGGGGCTTAGGGATTTGCTTAGTGGGGCTAGGGAGAGAGATGGAAGGTTAGGGGTAGTGAATGAGAGAGAGAGCGAGGTGTTAGGGGGGTTAGATTACAGAGAGAGGGTTGGGATTTATTTGTAGGTGGAGTAGTAGGGTAGAGAAAGAGTGAGAAAGGGGGTTAATAAGGAGTAAGGGGAAGAGGGGAGAGAGAGAGAGAAATCATGAATGGATTTTAGGGGTAGGGGGAGGAGTAAGGCAGTGAGAGAGTGAATTAGGGTGTTATTAAGGGTTAGAGATAAGAGGGGGAAGAGAGAGGAGGAGGAGGAGTGGGGTTAGTTGTAGGTGGGAGCAGGGTTGAGAGAGAGAGAGAGAGAGAGAGAGAGAGAGAGAGAGAGAGTGATTAGGGATGTAAAGTGGTAAGTGGAGGGGCATTAAGGGAGAGGAAGAGAGAGATGGAGAGAGAGAGAAAATGTGGGAGAGAGAGAGGGGGGTTAGAGAGGAGGGGAGGGAGGGGGAGTAAGAGAGAGAGGGAGTGAGGGACAAAGGGGTTTGTTATGGGAAGGGATAGTAGGATTGGGGTTAGGGGTAGAGAGTAAGGGGTTAGGGGTAGAGAGCTGGGGGTTAGGGGTTGTGAGAGTGAGAGAGGGGGGGTGATAGGGGGTTGGGGGGAGAGAGAGAGGTGGGGGTTAGGTGTAGATTGAGGAGTAGGGGGAATAGAGTGAGAGAGAGGGGTTTAATAAGAGAGAGAGAGAGAGAGAGGGGGGGGTTAAAGGTAAGAGATAAATAGAGTGGTGAGCAAGTGAAAGGGGATTAGTAAGTGTTGGGAGGGGAGATAGAGATAGAGAGAGAGAGGGGGAGAGAGAGAGGGAGAGAAAGGTGAGGGTAAGTTATAGGGGGGAGGGGTAATATGAGAGAGAGAGAGAGATCCAATAGAGAGAGAGGGATATGGGTGAAAGTTATAGGGGGGGGTAATATGTGAGAGAGAGAGAGAGAGTGTTTGGGTAGGGGGATTAGGGGAGAGAGAGGGGGTGTTTGGGTAGGGGCATTAGGGGGGAGAGAGAGAGGGAGGTGGGTTTTTTGGGTAGGGTATTAGGGAAGAGAGAGAGAGAGAGAGAGAGAGAGAGAGAGAGAGAGAGAGAGAGAGAGAGAGAACTAGGGGTTTTAGGGGCTTGGGGGAGAGAGAGAGGGTTGGGTGGTAAGTTGTAAAGGGAGGGGGGATTATAAGAGACAAAGAGAGAGAGGGGGGGGTTTGGGAGAGTAGGAGAGATGGGGGGATTAGGAAGGGTATGAGTGGGGATAGGGAGAGATAGAGCACGTTAGGGAAAGAGAAAGAGATCATGGTGAGGGTAGGGATGTAAGTGTTTAGAGGTTGAAAATTTGTAAGGGGAGGGGTACAAGGGGAGACGAGGGGAGGTAGGGTGAGTAAGAAAGATAGAGGGGGAGGGGAAGGGGTTTTTTATGGGAACGGAGAGTAGGAGGGGGGTTAGGGGTAGAAAAGGGAGGTAGGGGGAGTAATAAAGAGAGAGGGTGGGGGGAAGGGGGTTAATAAAGGTTAGGAGGAAGAGGTGTGTGAGAGAGAGAAAGTGAGGGGGGGGTTAAAGGTATGAGATGAGTATAGAGTGGTGAGAGCGTGAGAGAAGGGATTTGTAAGTGTTAAGAGAGAGAGAGAGAGAGAGGGGGGGGGGGGGAGGGTGGTAATTTATATATACATATAGAGAGAGAGAGAGAGTGGGGAGGGGGTAAGTTATAGGGGGAGGGGTGATATGAGAGAGAGAGAGATATGGGAAAGGGAGAGAGGGGGGGTGGAAAGGTTGTTTAGGGGGATTAGGATAGAGAGAGAGAGAGAGAGAGAGGTATTAGAGGGAAGGAGGTATAAGAGAGAACATAAAAAGGGGTATAAGAGAGAAGAGAGATGGAGGTATAAGAGAGAAGAGAAATATTAGGGATGTTATAAAGAAGGGGGTATAAGAGAGAGAGAGAGAGAGAGAGAGAGAGAGAGAGAGAACTCATGTTTTTAGGGGGTTGGGGGGGAGAGAGAGGGTTGGGTGGTAAGTTGTAAGGGGAGGGGGATTAGAAGATATAAAGAGAGTGAGGGGGGGTTTGGGAGAGTAGGAGAGAGAGGGGGGGCTTAGGAAGGGTATGAGTGGGGATAGGGAGAGATAGGGCATGTTAGGGAAAGAGAAAGAGATCATGGTGGGGGTAGGGAGGTAAGTGTTTAGAGGTTGAAAATTGGTAAGGGGAGGGGTACAAGGGGAGAGGAGGGGAGGGTAGGGTGAGTAAGAAAGAGAGAGAGGGGGGGGGGAAGGGGTTTTTTATGAGAATGGAGAGTAGGAGGGGGGTTAGGGGTAGAGAAGGGAGGTAGGGGGAATAATAAAGAGAGAGAGGGGGGCGAAGGGGGTGGTTATGAGAAGGGAGAGTAGGAGGGAGGTTAGGGGTAGAGAGTGGGGCCTTAAGGGTAGTGAGAGTGTGAGAGAGGATGTGTTAGGGGGTTGGGGAGTGATAGAGGGGTGGGGGTTATGTGTAGGGCAAGAGAGAGTGAGAGAGAGGGGGTTAATAAAGGGTAGGGGGAAGGATGTGTGAGAGAGAGAAAGCGAGGTGGGGGGGGTTAAAGGTATGAGATTAGTATAGAGTGGTTAGAGAGTGAGAGAAGGGATTAGTAAGTGTTAAGAGAGAGAGAGAGAGAGAGAGAGAGAGAGAGAGAAGGGGGGTAATTTATATATATATATATATATATATATATAAAGAGAAAGACAGAGAGCGAGAGAGAGAGAGAGTGGGGGGGGTAAGTTATAGGGGGAGGGGTTAAAGGTAAGAGATAAATAGAGTGGTGAGCAAGTGAAAGGGGATTAGTAAGTGTTGGGAGGGGAGGAGAGAGAGAGAGAGAGAGATATGTGGCGAGAATCAGTTGTAGTGGGAGGTGGATTAAGGGAGTGAGAGAGGGGTTAGTGAGAGAGAGAGGGAGAGAGAGATGGATGGTAATTTGTAGGGGGGTTGGATTAGTGGAGAGAGAGAGTGAGAGAGAGAGATAGAGAAGGGGGGTGGTAAGTTTTAGGGAGTGTGGATTAGGAGAGAGAGATAGAGAGAGAGGGGGGTAGTTATGGGTTGGGAGAGTAGGAGGGGTTAGGGAAAGAGCACAGTGGTTTAGGGTCAGTGAGAGTGTGAGAGAGGGGGGGTTTTAATGGGTTGGGTGGGTATATGTATATGTTATAGTTATCAAGGAAAGATATCCTAACTCCTAGGTTGCATGAATAGAGTGTCAACAAAGGGGGGGTCCCTCGTTAGGCCACTTTAAAAACCTTGTTTTGCAATGGTCGACCACCCAACTTGGGGCGTACTAGGAGGGCTTCTCTGGGAGTTACCTCCCTCCACCTATTACTAGCGCAACGACGTCCTAGTTCCCAGCTAAAACAAAAGGCACATGTGTCAAGATTCCGAGTTAGGAAATTGTTTCCAGGCAATTTCCCAAAATGGTCCTTTGAAAACACTCTACACAAGGCTTTAATAGAATCCATATAGCCAACATACTAATGCAAGTGTAGACAATTTAATATTGGTTAGAAGGAAAATAATTCTACAATCTTACTCATCTAAATATTTTAATCAAATTTATGTAGATAAAAATATATATCATTAACTATTAAAAAACATTTAAATTTTGTTTCACTATTATTAAAAGAAACAATCATAACTTAACAAACTCTAACTATTTCATCACCTACAACAAAATAATCATTATAATATAATATCTAAAAATATATATAAAACCAATTCTAATAAGTCTAAGTTAGTAATATTTTGTAGAGTAAATAATTTTTTTTAACACACTATCATATCATTAAATATGTGTAAAAAACTCAATTCCAATAAAACTGCTTACCAATATTTAACAAAATCAATATTACTAATATTAAAAAACATTTAAATTTTGTTTTACTACTATTCAAGTTAAAAAACAAAAAGAAAATCATAATTTAACCAACTCTAAATTATTTCATCACCTACAATAAAATAATCAATATAATATAATATCCTAAAATATATTTAAAACCAATTCTAAATTATTAATATTTTGCAAAAATATATATATATATATATTTTTAATACACCACCGTCACTAAATGGGTCTAAAAATCCAAATCCAATCAAACTTAATCACTAATATAACAAAACCAATTACTAACAACAATTTTAAATAAATTTACTAAAAAATAAGGAATTGCTTTCAATATTTATGTTATTTCTAAAATTAGGAAAATAATCGTAATTGATTCTCACTTACTTCTGCATTTCTTTCCTTGTCGAATAAAGGGGCTAAATGGAATACCTCTGAGCAGACCCACTAACTGATTCAAGCCAATCAGACCCTGAACAATAAGGAGATACCAACAAAAAAATTAACAAAGATATACCCATTTTATCTGCATTTTTTGCTCCAACTGCAATAACACAGAAAAAAAGGAAGAAAAAAAAATAGAACCAATAGATAGCACTACATGTTGGTCCTCATTGATTTCTTAGTAATTTCTCCGTGTCTTCCTAGAGCCCTGTACATCTAAAAATCAATTGGTTGACATATTTACTAAACCACTCTCATGAGCAAGTTTTGAATTTCTGAGAGAACATTTTGTAATTGACAAAATTACTAGATTCTGGTTGAAATTAAGGGGGAGTATTGGTTGAAGTATTTAATTCCAACTACCCCTATTTTATACATCGCAAGCTACTTAACAAGATTACTGTAATTGTCTTGTCAATCCTTCTAGGTAGTAGGGTGTACAGTTTCTCGGCATTTATTTTCATAAGCTGTAGAAGGCTCTAGATGAGCCCAGTTTTTTGGTATTGAATGTAACCTGTATTCATTAAGTTTTTAGAACCTTAATACTAAGAGTAATATTGAGAACAGGCATCCTCTGCATATAATTCCAGTTCTATGTGTTTCTATGTTTAATTGCTGTGTTTGTCAAATTCTCTCCCGATCTGGCCGGCACATCCGAGGAAACAAATATAGATGCATTGGATTGGCCTTGCTGGTATTGATAACCCTCATCTAAATCACCATCATCATAAACAAAGTTCCCTTCGATAACCAAGATCTTGAATTCCACGTCACCATGGATTGCCAATACTCCTCGAAAGGCCCTGCTTAATGATTTCCATTGGGATTCAAAGCTTCTAAAATTGGAGCAAGCGCAGCTGCTGCCAAGAGGCTGAAACATCACTTCAATTAGAAGGGGGCCGAAAATGAAAAGCCAATTCCATGGCATTTCCAATAGTAATCAGACAAAATTCCAGTGAGTTCAATCTCAAATCCAGTGATTTAACGCATCGGCCTGCATTTCTTTCTCTGTGTCTAGGTTCATTCTCTTCCTATTTCTAGGAATAAACTAATTATTGTACCTGTTCCTGAGTGATTGAAGATGGGGAAAGGGGTTAAATGGAATACCTCTGAGCAGACCCACTAACTAATTCAAGCCAATCAGACCCTCAACAATAAGGAGATACCAACAAAAAAATAACAAAGAGATAACCTTGAAAAGGAGTCATTTTACCTGCATTTTTACCTCCAACTGCATTGACACAGAAAGAAGATAAAGAAAAATAGAACTGCACGGGAAACTTCTTGGTTAGAAAAGGAATTTCTTAGTAAATCGGATACAAACATCTCTCAGAAGCTCAGATTCATAAAAATAGGCATTGACTGGAAACGAATAGATAGCACTTGCACTGAAAGGGATGGTTTTTTCCTATTTAGTTTGGTCCATTTTTGTTGATTTCTCAGTCTTATTATGGTCGAACCTTATCCTATTTCTCCGTGTCTAGCTTCATTCTCTTCTTATTGCTACGAATTAAACTAATTATTATTATACCTATTCCTGAGATATTTGAAATGGTAAAGGTAATGAGGGGTTTTGTTTGGGTCGTTGTCCTTAAATTCTCCGCTGGGATCTGGGTCCTCGGGGGGGCATCTACTTAGGGTTTTCCTGGGATTGTAGTTTGTGTTACGGTTCTCTACTGTTTGATGTTTATGAACGACTTCGCCTTCCACCAACTAAGCTTACACAAGAAGACAGTAATAAATGGAGAATTTGTCGAATTCAGAGAAGGGGCAGAGCATTACAGAAAACAGAGTATTCATCAGAGGCAAAAACAGAAAACAAAGTATGCAGCAGCAGCTAACACGAAACAGGGGAAAACTTCTTCACGGAGCTCTGCGGCTCTTCTGTATCATTCTAGAACCCAAAAATGAACATACACACAAAAAATACATCGAACATGCCGATGCCTCTTCACCCGAGGCTCATTTACTTCTTCAGCTAATTCTATTAATCTTCTTGTACGGTGGTTGGTGGATATAAACACCTGGCGGGAGGAATTATCTCCAACACTCCCCCTTAATTCCGACTGTACCTAATTATATTTATCAGGACTGACTATACCTAGAAGCTGTCTCTGAAACTCAAAATTATCTCGACTCAAAGGTTTAGTGAAAATATCAGCAAGCTGATCTCTTGAACCACAGAAATGAAGATTGATTTCTTCGTTATTGACCAGCTCTCTGATGAAATGAAAGCGAGTGTCAATGTGCTTGCTTTTTCGATGGAATACATGATTTTTAGATAAAGCAATGGCTGAACTGTTATCATAGAAAATAACAGTTGGTTTCAGCTGAGGATGTTCAATATCATTAACCAATCGACGTAGCCAAACTGCTTGACAAGCTGCTGAAGTCGCTGCAACGTACTCTGCTTCAGCTGAAGATAATGTGACTATGGGCTGCTTCTTTGATGCCCAAGTGATAGCACCTATTCCAAGATGAAAGACATAGCCGGAGGTACTTTTTCTGTCATCTAAACTGCCAGCAAAGTCACTGTCTGTGTATCCAACTAGCTGATCTGCTTCAGATATTCCATAAAGAATTCCATACTCTGTTGTTCCTGCAACATATCTTAAAATCCTTTTTCCCGCTTTCCAGTGTGATTCCTTTGGATTCTCCATGAATCTGGAAATGAGACTAACTGCATACATGATTTCAGGCCTAGTTGCTGTTAGATACATTAAGCTACCAACAAGTTGTTTGTACAACGTGGAATTCACTGCTGAACTGTTATCATCCTTGCTCAATTTCGTTCCTGTAGTAATTTGTGTACTCACTGTTTTACAATTTGTCATTCTGAATCTTGCTAGAACATCCTTGATATATTTCTTTTGACATATGAAGATTCCTGTTTCTGTTTGCTGAATTTCAATGCCCAGAAAATACTTCATTTGGCCAAGATCAGTCATTTCGAATTCTTGCATCATGGCTGTTTTGAAATCTGAGAGCTGCAAATTTCCAGTGTAAATGATATCATCCACATAAAGACATATAATTAACAATTTACCTTGCTGATCAGATTTTATATACAAAGTGGGTTCATGGTTACTTCTTCTGTATCCATGATTGAGCATGTAAGTATCAATTCGGCTGTACCAGGCTCGTAGCGCTTGCTTCAGGCCATATAAAGCCTTCTTCAACTTATAGACTTTATGTTCTTCTCCTTTTACTTCGAATCCCGGAGGCTGATCAACATAAAATTCTTCTTTGAGAGTGCCATTTAAAAAGGCTGATTTCACATCTAACTGATAAACTGGCCATTTGTGTTGAGCTGCAATAGCTAAGACTGTTCTGACTGTGTCTAGTCTAGCTACGGGGGCAAACGTTTCTCCATAGTCTATACCAGGCTGTTGTGCAAATCCTTTTGCAACTAACCTTGCCTTATGTTTTGCAAATTGACCTTGCTCATTATATTTAGTTTTATATACCCATTTCACTCCAATACTTTTCTTCTCTGCTGGCAACTGTACAAGATCCCAGGTGTCATTCTTTTCAATGGTTTCAATTTCCTCATTCATGGCATCGACCCATACTTTTTTCTTAACTGCTTCTTCAAAGTAAGTTGGCTGAAAAGATAAGAAGGCAAGGTGTGCTTGCTCATCTAAGGTTTCGGACTGATCATAGATATCACTTAGTCTTTTCGACTTTTGTTTTCTAAGTGAAGCAATTGTTGGATCTGATTCACTACTAGAAGATGGACTATGAGCTTGTTCTTCTTGTCTTTGTGATGTTTGTGGAGTTTGCATATGAGGAATTCTTTGTTCATTTGCGTGCTGTTTCAGACTTTCATCAAATTCAGTTACATGTGGAGAAAGCTGAGAGCTAGTCTTTTCTCCAACATTGTCATTCCAGGCTTGATCTTCAAGAAACTTGACATCTCTAGTCACTATTGTCTTTTTAGTGACAGGATTGTACAGCTTATAAGCCTTGGAATGATCACTGTATCCCACAAAAATGCACCATTCACTTCTGTCATCCAATTTCTTCCTTATATCTTCTGGTATGTGGGAATAAGCAACGCAACCAAAGACCCTTAAATGAGATACATCTGCCTTCTGTCCAGTTCATGCTTCAAATGAAACCTTGTCTTTCACACTCCTGGTTGGAGATCTATTCATCACATAAACGGAACATGAAACAGCTTGTGCCCAGTATTCATTTGGCAGATTTTTGTCTTTCAACATACTCCTGGCCATGTTCATAATGGTCTGATTTCTTCTTTCTGCTACTCCATTGTGTTGTGGAGTGTACCTCGTTGTAAACTGTCTGTGAATGCCATGTTCTTTACAGTATGCGGCAAACGGTTTAGAATCATATTCTCCGCCTCCATCTGACCTCAATACTTTAATAAATCTGCCACTCTGTTTTTCTGTGGCAGCCTTAAATTCTCTGAACTTTGCAAAAGTTTCAGATTTGTTTCTTAAAAAGTATATCCAGGTCATCCTACTATAATCATCGATGAAAGTTAAAAAATATAAGCTTCCACCTATGGACTCAGTTTGCATTGGACCACACAGGTCGGTATGGACTAACTCAAGTGGGGCTTTGGCTCAGTATGTGGCAGCAGTAGGAAATTTATCTCTTTTATGTCTTGACAGGATACAACTCTCACAAGGATTATGATGTACATCTATGACAGGAAGACCTTTAACCATGGAATTTCTTTGTAACTCATTCAGACCTTTGAATTACAAGTGGCCATATCTACAATGCCACAACCAAGTGTTATCTGAACTAATAATAGTTTGAGCATAAGACTGAGACAGACTTGCATTTCTCATGACTAATGGATACATTCTGTTTTTGGTCATTTCAACTTTGGCTATGACTCTTTGACTGGGAGGTTTATCTAAAATTGTACACAATGACCCTTCAAAGATGACTCTATAACCTTTTTGACTCAACTGACCAACACTTAACAGATTATGTTTCAAATCTTGAACGAAATAAACATTTGAAATATCTTTCTTTTCATTCTGCTTGGTCAAGACAGAGATGGTACCTTTTCCTGAAGCATTCACTTTGAAGTCATCTCCAAGTTTGATTTCAGATTGAATAGAATCGTCCAGGCTGGAAAATAGGTCGTGATTTCCAGTCATATGATTGCTGCAGCCACTGTCCAGCAACCAGACATCTTTGCTATTATTTTCTTCGCCGACATAACACGAAATGAACATGGATTGGGATGTTCCTTCATCAGCATTTGTAATATTTGCTCTGTTCTTATGCAGATCTGACTGTTTCTTTCGACATTCATTCTCAAAATGCCCAAATTTCTTACAGTAAAAACATTGTTTGTTTGACTTATCAGTCCAGCGTGGCTGATTATGGTATCTACCTCTTCCTCTGAAGTTTTGAGAACGATTCTGTACATGCTTAGTCTGTTCAGAATGTGTTTGTGTATTACCAGATTGGAAATGTCCAGATTGAGAGCGTCCTCTGCCTCTTCTTCCTCTGCTTTGATATCCACTGCTTCCATATCCACGTCCTCTTCCTCTGTTGTAAGAAGTCTGTGACTGAAAGGCATTTTCAGTTGATTCTGAATTTCTATTAATTCTGGACTCATGAGTTACTAATGAACCAGTGAGCTCTTCAACAGAAAGCTGTGACAGGTCTTTATACTCCTCAATGGCTGTAACTACCATGTCAAATTTTGCTGGCAGACTTCTGAGCACCTTCTCAACTATTTTCTGGGCTGAGATATCTTCACCACGTGCTCTCAATTGAATGGTAACATTCATAGTTCGAGTCATGAAGCTGTCCACAGTTTCTGTATCCTTCATTTGCAAGGTTTCAAAATTTCGTCTGAGATTCTGCAATTTGACATTTCTAACTTTAGCTGTGCCTTGATAGGCATTCTCTAGTATTCCCCAGGCCTGTTTTGCATTCTCAGCTGTGGCAATTTTGGGCAGAATTGAGTCTTCTGCACCATTGTGTAAAAACCATAAAGCTCTTGCATCCTTCTTCCTGCTATCTATCACTGCATTCTTCTGATTATTGGACATTGCCTGGTAATCTGCGGGGTCAGGTTCTTCAAATGCGTGAAAAACAAATTCCCAGCATTCTTGTGCTTTCAAAAAACTACGCATCTTAAAAGCCCACATTTCATAGTTTGAGTCTGACAGAACTGGGCCCTGAGATAGATTCACATTGCTGCTGAATGCCATTGTTATCACTGTGCAGGAAGCTCCCCCTTTCTTTGCTAAACAAAGTGTTCCTTCTCACGGGCTGCTCCACCTCATACAGACGGAGATGTTCTGGCAGCGATAGGCTCAGCGCACAGGATGCTTCACACGGGATCCTAACAGCTCTCTACTGAAATGGCCCTTCCACAGCAGGCTCTGGGCCTGGCTTTCCACGCTGCAGGCTCTGACGGCTTCCTCCTTCGGCGTCCACGGGCCTCTCTTCCAGGCTGCTCTCCTGCACGCTCCTCTGCACAATCACCTTCTCCACGCACAGCCTGCACGGGCTTTACGCTTGGCTGTTCTCCTGGCGACTTCACAACCACACAGCCTCCACTGGCTCCTCCACGAGCTCCCTCCTCTGTAGCTCTTTCTTGGCAGTAGCAACAGCCTTCTTCTTTCTGCCAATATCTAGCCCATAGTGCTGTTCGTACCACTGACGGAAAGGGGTAGCATCAACCTGAACAATGGCACTCCTCACCAAAGTCTGGGTTCTGACGAGCTCATTATTAGATGCATTGTAAACCACGTCTAAAATACGAGTCTTTCAGGTCACAGCCTCGGAACCCCAAGAATAGTTACCAGTATCGAGCCTCAGAGCCCTCCATTTAACATTACCTCCTCCACGATGGAAACAGAGAACGGGCTGGTTCCTTTCAATTCTCGACGGTCTCGGCAGCTGCTCCAGTCCTCACGGCTCCTCTTGTTCCCTACAACCTTCTGCTCTTCACCTAAGCTTTGATACCATGTCGAATTCAGAGAAGGGGCAGAGCATTACAGAAAACAGAGTATTCATCAGAGGCAAAAACAGAAAACAGAGTATGCAGCAGCAGCTAACACGAAACAGGGGAAAACTTCTTCACGGAGCTCTGCGGCTCTTCTGTATCATTCTAGAACCCATAAATGAACATACACACAAAAAATACATCGAACATGCCGATGCCTCTTCACCCGAGGCTCATTTACTTCTTCAGCTAATTCTATTAATCTTCTTGTACGGTGGTTGGTGGATATAAACACCTGGCGGGAGGAATTATCTCCAACAGAATTCCGTCATGAGTATACATCTTTTATTTAAAGTCTAAAACAAAACCCTGAAGATGGTGAATCTGTATGTTCGAATCCGTCGGGGTTGAACATGATATTACATAGTAAAGATCGAGGAAGTGGTCACCTGGATGTGATCTACCCGAGCTCAAGCACGCTACGTACAAGGACCAAAGTCCTTTTAAGCTCTATTTAAAACTCAAAAGCATGGTGGCAGGCTTACCTGAGTTTACGCTTTACATTGTTCCACTGTAGCCATGGATTGGGCATTGGAGTGAAATACACCATTCGCTACCAGGAGGTCGATGCTACCTATCGAGACAAAGAGCAAGAAGTTAGTATCATATTATAAAACAAAAGAAAGAAATGAAAACAGTTAGCAAGGAGTTAGTATCATATTATAAAACAAAAGAAAGAAATGAAAACAGTTAGCAAGTAATTGTAATAATATTTACTTGAAGGGATGGGGTAGCCAATGGCTTGCCACGTCAAAAGAAAGCACTCACAATTATTATCGAAAACCCCAATACAAGACGTTGTCCTAGCTGTCTAAACATAATTTTCACGTAATACAAGACGTTGTCCTAGCTGTCACGTTTAGTAAACATAATTTTCATGTAAAAATAGGGGAGAGCCAAACCCTGTTATGAATACACCATGGGAAAGACTAGGATTTAAACTTTTAAACTTATGAATACACTATGGGGAGAGCCAAACCTTCTGACTTTTAAACTTTTAGAGATTTATATTGATAAACGGTATTGTTGAGATGCATTATGTCTAAGCAAGTGAAGGTTTGAGGAGGGATGGAGGAGTCCTTTTGGCTCTCTTGTTCAGTGATTGGTTTATCACCTTGCATTTCATTAGTTTTATTTTGGAAGAGTGAAGATTTTGTCATTAATGTTTGTTGTATATGTAGTAATGTTTGAGAGTAGGATTAGAGAACTTTTGAGTAGTTTTAAAACTCGATGTTTCTGGCTAGAAAGTATAATCCTTCCATCCTCGGGTATCAAGGTTCAAAAACTGTTTACATGTTCTCCAATCCTACTCAAAAGAATGAAGATAATGAATGGGATTTGGCTAGCAAGAGATACATATAAACATTTTAGTACTTAGTTGGAAGAAATATTGGGTATGAGGTGATTGGCTTCCATTGAGAGCGTTAGAAAATAATTATCTATTTTTTTTAGCTAGTGTTTTTTTAATTCACAAAAGGGTTACCAAAGGGTTTCCTTATCATTAAGTGTTAATGAGTGTGATAGATATTTATTGTTGGATAAATCACCTCCACCTTAGGGGAGGATTCAAACAAATTTGTTTTTGGTCCTTGCTAATGATAGTTTATTGTTGGTTGATGCAAGTGGTTGGCAATTCATGAGTAGTCAAATTGAAGATATGAAGAGCAAGGATGAAATGAAAGAAGTTGATGAGTGTTGGTAGGAGGCATGGGGTAAAGCAAGAAAGGCCTGAGCCCTATAAGAACCCATGGAAGAATATGCCTCAACGAAAGTGAACCAAAGCTGATCAATTAAACGCCATGGTTGCAATAAAAAGACACCACAATGGGATCTGGTCATTGACCTTAAATCGGGGGCATCTACTTGGGGTTTTCCTGGGATTGTAGTTTTTGTTACGGTTCTCTACTATTTGAAGTTTATGATTCATCTCCATGCAAGAGAAAGTAGTCACAATGATTATCGAAAACCCCAATACAAGACGTTGTCCTAGCTGTCACGTTTAGTAAACATAATTTTCATGTAATACAAGACATTGTCCTGGTTGTCATGTTTAGTAAACATAATTTTCATGTAAAAATAGGGGAGAGCCAAACCCTGTTATGAATACACCATGGGAAAGACTAGGATTTAAACTTTTAAACTTATGAATACACCATGGGGAGAGCCAAACCCTATGACTTTTAAACTTTTAGCGATTTATATTGATAAACGGTGTTGTTGAGATGCATTATGTCTAAGCATGTGAAGGTTTGGGGAGGGATGGAGGAGGCCTTCATAGTTTGGCTCTTTGGTTGGGTGATTGGTTGAGTAGTTTTAAAACGGTGTTGTTGAGATGCATTATGTCTAAGCATGTGAAGGTTTGGGGAGGGATGGAGGAGGCCTTCATAGTTTGGCTCTTTGGTTGGGTGATTGGTTGAGTAGTTTTAAAACTCGATGTTTCTGGTGGAAAGCATAGTCCTTCCATCCTCAGGAATCGGGAATGGGCTTTGCTTTCAGCTCGAAACATCAAGGTTCAAAAAATGTTCACATGTTCTCCAATCCTACTCAAAATAATGGAGATAATGAATAGGATTTGGCTAGCAAGAGATACATAAACATTTTAGTACCTAGTTGGAAGAAATATTGGGTATGAGGTGATTGGCTTCTATTGAGAGAGTTAGAAAATAATTATCTATTTTTTTAGCTAGTGTTTTTTCTTAATTAACAAAAGGGTTACAAAAGGGTTTCCTTATCATTAAGTGTTAATGAGTGTGATAGATATTTATTGTTAGATAAATCACCTCCACCTTAGGGGAGGATTCAAACAAATTTGTTTTTGGTCCTTGCTAATGATAGTTTATTGTTGGTTGATGCAAGTGGTTGGCAATTCATGAGTAGTCAAATTGAAGATATGAAGAGCAAGGATGAAATGGAGGAAGTTGATGAGTGTTGGTAGGAGGCATAGGGTAAAGCAAGAAAGGCCTAAGCCCTATAGGAACCCATGGAAGAATAGGCCTCAACAAAAGTGAACCAAAGCTGATCAATTAAAGGCCATGGTTGCAATAAAAAGATACCACAATGGAGTTTTAGCACCAATGAAGGAGAAAGTGAAAAAAATTGAGAATCTAGTTGGAGAAAAAATGGAGAAACACTTCCACAAAACTATAGATATTGAGAGTCTTAAATTGGATTCCAAATACAGGTTTTTTAGAAACCAAAATACCAAGTATCCAAATTGATGGAGCTTTACTCACACAACAAATATTACATTTGTGCAAGTTGTAGAAGAAAAAAAGACATAATAAGAAACCATTTTGAACCAACACTACTTCCTAAACATAAAATATGAACCACATATATGTGAGGAATCAAAGTGGTAAGCGACCATCCAAATGAGGACTGGAAAAGTCTAGTAGTAGAGGATAGGCAAAGTCCATCAATCTACATTTATGTAGCCTTGACCTACAAGTCAAGGATTAGCCATAAATCTATCTCCTCAACCTGTTGTTCCTTAAAAAAAAAAATTGAGACCCAGGTTCCTACACCTTTCCGTTGCTGTGTATGGCAGTATGCTCACAGTTTTCTCAAACCAGATGGAATACAGAGGAAATAGAAAAAAAAATTATGTAGCGAAGTACGGGAAACGTCACAATTCTAGGAAAATCTATGGTAGGCATCCTAAAGACGAGACTAGGACAGCGTAGAGAGAGAAATCGTGAAAATATAGTAACTGTTTTTCATCGTTCATAGTCAACTAGTCTAGGTTTTGATCGGCCCGACGACTAAGGTAATACTGTGGCAAAAACGATTCCTTTTCTGCCAAAATTTTTTGTCAATTATGAAATGTCCGTAACTTTCCCGAAAATGAAAATTCCAACACAAAATTCAATTATCTTGCACTGTTTTAAGAGGGTTTCCGGGATGAATTTTTCCAAAAGTTCACAATTCCAACACAAAATTCAAACTAATCTTTACGTTACAATCTTTTGATTGGATGCCTGGCTGAAATGTCCATGAAAACTTGACATTTTAAAAATCAAAGTCCCTACTAATTTAAAAAAATCTCATAGCTATTACTTCCTATGCCACCAATTACGTCAGTCTTTCTTTGTCATCAAATTATGCCAGCCGAATTAGCTACGTAACGAAGAAATTTATTTGGTATTGTAGGTGGAGGGTTGGTGGTTCTCTTGCGCCTGACAACGATGTCCGTTTACGTGAAAAGCTCGATGCGTTCGTGTACAGATGATATGAAATTCAAAGATGAATAACTAACTAGGTAGTTTAGTAGTTTTGAGAATTAAATGTGAACTCTCCTTCAAAAAATTTGTCTTAAATTCAATAATCTATACTAACTCTCTATTTTTATATAATATTAACATATAAATAACTATTTAAAAAAAATAAAATATTTTAAAACAATTGCAAGATACAATTTATAAACAAAATGTATTTTCTAAAACCACTAAAAGTGATATAAAAAGTAGAAAGGAGAGAGTGTTGTACTTACATGCGCACTCATAATGGATATTGTATGTGCATCATTTCATCCGGATCTCGATAAACTGCCAGCATTAACAGAGTTTATATAAACATTAACAGAAGCAATTTAATAAAGCGCAAAACCAAAACATATGGCAGAACGCGAATCTTCTCCTATATGATGAATTCATATCGAATCGCAAGCAGAGGCAAAGAATGATTGTAATAAATTCAGAAAACCAAAACATATGGCAGAACGCGAATCTTCTCCTATATGATGAATTCATATCGAATCGCAAGCAGAGACAAAGAATGATTGTAATAAATTCAGAAAAAAACTAACGGGAAAAAAACTAGAATCATAAGAGTAATGAATGAACTAACCGGTCATAACTTTTTAAGTTAAAAAACATGTTACTATTATAATTAATTCACACATTTTATTTTTACCGAGCAAACTCTGTAGAAGTACATTTTTTTTTGCCAAAACAATATCGAGTTTTTTGGGTTGAATATTAGAATATAGCCTGGTTCAATAGAAGTTAGAATAGCTCTTTGATTTCTGGATTCGACCCAATTTGAATTTGCAAATTATCATCTCAGGTTTCTTTTAAATTTGAACTTTCTAATACTCATTTAATTAAATTTATTAAACTAACATAAGAAATACATAAAAAAGCATAGATAATATTTAAATTTAAATTTCTGGTCTCCTTGTATAGCCTTAGTTTCAGTGATAAGTGGGCATAAAGGCCTTAGTAGAAGAATAGAAAAAGCAAGTTAAAAAACAGGATCCATCATAATTAATTTACCCTACATCACAACGACTCATACTACCGATTTGTGCCTCAAATACATTTGTTAAAAATAAATGACAGAATGTGTACCTACCTAGCCACATTCAAGAATCGACTACCGATTTGTGCCTACCTACCTAGCTAAATTCAAGAACACTTCATCTTGCCTCCATGAGGTTATTGAGAAAATATTCATGGCATTATTCTTTCCAAAAAGTGCAAACTAGCCATCCCTGCAAAATAAAGAGAGATATCAAAATTCTACAGCATGATTAATTATTTTACAGAATAATTAACAAACGATTAATTATTATGAAATTTATAATATATAAACCCACCACATTTGCTAACCAAAAGCTCACCAGCTCGGATCCGATCTAATCACAGATCGGTTAGTAAGAATTGGCAATTTACCCATTCCAATGTGAAAAACCTCCCCTCTGCGCCCACTATATTCCTGTCAAGAGCATAGCATAAGATAACAACGATAAAAGTATCATAAACTCGCAGAGCTCCCTCATCACAGTCGAAGCACAAAATTTTCCCCTCGAGCTTCAAATCTAACCGGTAAAAAGGACAATAATTCATATAATTATTCACCTTGATCCTGTATCTAATTGATAAAGAATCAAGATCAAATGAAAGAGGAGACTTCAATCTTTCCGTGTTTATTGATAGTATTTACCTGAACTGATGTCAATAAACCTGGCTACTCTGAAGACAATAATTATTCCGAAAAGCACAGAAAGGCAGATACATACACAAATGCAGAAAATAAGTACTAAAAATGGAATACTCATTACTGCAATATTGCAAATATGGAACCTGGGCCTAAGAGTGCTAATACAAAAAATGACTTCAAGAACTAGCTTAAACATTCTGTATTCTGACTCTTAAGTCACTGGTAACTGGTACATCCATACTCATCCATGAAATCCATATGTTTAATATTTGTATTCAAAGGAGATAATCACTATGATTAGATTTCAAGTTAGGAGTGCAATTATTGTAACACAAAATTTTATGCTAATTGCAGTAAAGTAATGGTTATGCTTTATGTTATATATCAATGATTGCAGGTGTAAGAAACAGAGTGTTCAGAGTATTTATTTGACAGAAATTCCAGACTTGATGCTAATATGTTAATCAAATATTAAATATAATAGTTTAGTGATTAAAAATCCAGATGGCCTACTAAGATGCGTGCTATAGGTCTTTAATACATTGCCATAAATGGGTGACACCTATAGGTGAAGTGCAAAACTACTGTGCAAAAGAGGTGTATATTGAATGTACAAACCTATCTGTTGGCACTTTACAATTATTATAAACACTAATTCAGACACTTGACTAATTTCCAGCTTCAAAGAAAATAGGTCACACACAAACACATATATATATGTACTTGTTTAAGATTTACTGGATAGAACTATTAAAAATTCCTAGGATGATAAAGAACAAGCAAGTGCGACGTACTTGGCAGTCACCCAATGATGTGGATGATAAGCCTGTTGGGAACGTACTTGGTAGTCACCCACTGGTTGTTCTTAAATATAATTTGAAATCCTGATAGAACACCATGAGTTGGTTGTGTTAGCTCTGATTTGGTCGTTGACGGAAGCGGTGGATATGGCCATGGTTGGATTTAAACCTTTGCAATACCCTACACAACATACAAATGCACAATAATTAGCTTGACATTGTATTATGAACTAAAAACAAATAAATAATCTGAAGGAACGAGTGGAAAATTAACATAGACTCTTACCCGAGAGAGTCTCCAGTTGCTGAATGAGCTAAAAGCACGAGCCGGACATTAATCCTGCGGAGCTAGAAGATTGAATCTATCTCCAACAAAAGGATATGAGCTAAAATCACGAGCCGGACATTAATCCCATATTGAGTCCTCGCAGAGGAGGAACTCAAGAATCGATCAATGAAAGACAAATGAAGAAGAAAATAAACTTACAAGCCAGAGCTATCTGTTCTGTAATAGTTATCTTCAATCGCTACACTGTACAAGTGCTGCCCAAAAATGGTAATAGATCGACCACGTAACTTCAAACTTCACGCTCCCATTCCATTAAAGGAATTTTCAACACAGCAACCCTAGCCTCCCCGCGCCATTGGATCTGCGAACACAGCAACCCTAGCCTCCCCTCGCCAACAATAGATGCGTACACATAAACCCTAATATCTTCTCTATTTCCCATATGTGAAAGCCAATAACAAACGTTTTCAAGAAACATGAATTTCAAACTTCACGCTCCCATTCCATTAAACGAATTTTCAACACAGCAACCCTAGCCTCCCCGCGCCATTGGATCTGCGAACACAGCAACCCTAGCCTCCCCTCGCCAACAATAGATGCGTACACATAAACCCTAATATCTTCTCTATTTCCCATATGTGAAAGCCAATAACAAACGTTTTCAAGAAAGCTCATACCGAACTTTTTGAATTTCAAACTTCACGCTCCCATTCCATACAACGGCTATTCAGGTTGCTTTTGTGATTTACTATGATATTCTGACAAGGACAACCATCCATCCTCATCTCTTGCAACGTGGAGGAGTGGAGGTGTAAAGAACGGTAAATGTGTCGAATATTTAAAAGTTAAACTTGATGTTTAAAATTTTAAAATATATTTTTGAGAATTTTAATTTTATATATATTTTCAATATCAAATTAAATACTAATAATAAATAAATTTTAGTTAAGTATATAAGATTATAATAAAATGATTTATTATTGACAAAGTATTTTTTGATTTTGAATTATAGCTTTAAGTTATTTCTAAATCGTTATTCTAATAACATAAAGTCTTTTTCCTTACTAATCCTAAACAAATTATTTTAGGTAGTTAGGTTTTGTTTAACATTATGATGTAAAATGGAGGTCAAAGATATAACTATGACTCTAATATTATAAATAAATTTTCTTTAAAAAATGGTTGAACACTCATTTTTTAATATAAAAAATTTAAAAAATATTGAGAAAGATGTATATAAAAATAAATATAAAATTTAAAAGTTATTTAGACAAGGGGAGTGATTAATTTTATTATAAAAAGACTTTTATTTACTAAATTTTTAATCTTGATTTTAGTAGTGATGATGGTGGAGGGGATTCCTTACCCCACAAATAAGGAGTCCTACACACTAACTTTTAGTGTGATGAAATTTAAATTCTAAAAGTTAAAAAAAAAAGTTAGAAAAAAAAAATATTTTTTTAATTAAATTTAGTTTAGTTATCTCCAATATTATTTGATAACAAACACTGTCTAGTTAAAAACCAAAACTCAGCTCTCCTTTCTACTTTTCAACATCATAAGTTTATCATTTAGACAATTAAATTTGTTTTATAGCATACTATTCAATTAATGATAAGATGGGTTACTTAAAACAACTTGTTTTTATCTTTTCTCATGTTTACATGAGTTGGTTACTTGAAACAACTTATTCTTCACGACAATCAAAATTAATGACCACATGATTTTCCTACACTTTTCTATTTTGAGAAATTTTTAATTAAGTATTGTTACAATGCTTGTATGACATTTATATCTAACTATGCATACTAATATATATAAGTAAATATATACCTTATATTATGTATATGTTTACATGTATAGTAATATATATATATATATATATATATATATATATATATGAAAATTGGAGGTAATGGTGAATCATAATATAAGACAACTGCACTCGATCAAGATGTTTTGGCATTATTGATGATGGTAGAGATATAGATGATGCATTGAGTCTCCAAGAAGGAAAATTGTCTTGTAAAATATATATGGTCAAAAAGAGCCACTTTGAGTTGACCCTCTAGTTTTGCTTACATGGAGGATTGTTGAGTATCTTTTATAGAGTGAAAGTTACGTTTATAGCCTTTTATGATATGGTAGTGAAAATGTTGCATAGGGATAATTGATTTATAAGTACGTGAATATTGCAATATTGCTAGTGTGTGCTCCATAATATTATGTGATATTAAGATGACCAACTCATGGTTTTATGTCTTAGCATATATATGTCATCCAATGTAATCCACTTTAAAACAATCACAAACTTTGTAATTAAACTAAGATCTATTTTGTAATTAAATTAAGATCTATGAGTAGAGTGAGGTCCAAAGGTTATAGAGTCTTTTTCATGATTATTAAATTAGATTGTGGGAGGATAGATCTTAGTATATAAATAGACAATAGAAACAACAACATAAATGTATTTAAATATATAATCACATAAATGAATGACACTTGATATGGGTATAGTATCCAATACAAATAAAACACCAATTACTTGAGGTTTATGTGGAACCACTTAGAAAATGAAGGCACACAATCGAAGGTTTTAGAAAATGTATTTTGTTCGATGTGCTTCACCTCTATTGTTGCACTTGTACACTTGTGTAACCTTATGAGAAGCACGAAAGTAGCTTAAAATATTTTTTAAAACAATAATCAATTTGAAAAACATTATTGAGTAATGCCCTCCATATATTAACCCTACTATACCACAAATGAACATTTACATAATCAAAATTACATTTAATGTAAATCCTTTCTTTTTTAATTTCAAACCATGTTAAAGAAAGACTTTATTCATACTTGAAGTGTATTTTGGTAGAGTTTTTATCCTTTTTACTATTATGGGAAATAACATTAATAATAATGTAAAAATGAAAAGTAATGTTTAAATATGAACATCCCATATTTTATTTTTATTGTTATGAAGGTAGAAGGTCAAATTTCAATCATGTACATGATTAAGTAAATATATAGTTTATGATGACCACATTTAGATGATTTTTCAATTTTTTTTTATTGAAATTTCCATCAAATAAAAGTACTAAGTAGCTTTGGTGGTGATTCCACTTGTTTATCTAAACTATTGAAAATATGATTATAACTTAAAAAATCTTTTAATTCAATTTTTTCCAAATTTATTTATTTTCTAGACTTTTGGAATTTTATTTTTGTTAAATTAGATTTTATCATTTGGATAATTTCTTTTTATATAAACAATTCAAGAATAAAATTTTAGTATGTGTATAGATTTTATATAAAAGATAAAGTGTTTAAACTCCTAAAATTAATACCTCTTTACCATTAAAATTCCTAATACACCATCAACTAAATTGATTTAATTAACTCTTAAATTATTTATATATATATATATATATATATATATATATATATATATATATAAGCTTACAAGGGTGCACCTTGTCTCCTAAAATAATTAATTTTTAGTTTGTAAATGATTAATTTATTAAAATAATTAATTTATAATTTTGAATATATGATTAGCTTTTATGTTTTAACCAATTAAAAACAATTTTAAATCATATTTTACACTTTGAAATTAAATAATATTTATAAGATAACACTCAAGTTTTAATGCTATATATATAACCCAATGCTATTTAAAAATACAATTTAATCTCACATTAAAAACAATGTAATTGAATTTTTAGAAAATTTATTTCAAAATTTTAATAACATTTTTATTAAATTTCAATTTCAATAATTTAAATATATAAAATATTAAAGAAAATATATCTTTCTTGAAAATTATAATAAGAAATTAACAAAAATAAAATAAATCCGTAATCATCACATAAAAGACTAAAACTTAATAATGACATAAATGTAGGTATATTCATCCCTAGTTTCATTCTCGATTCACTTATATGATAATGAAAAAAATGAAAGATTCAATAGATAAAATTTAAATTTAATGAATTCAAAACATTTGTTTTTATTTACAAACATGTAAAGTAAAATAATATTAAATAGTTAAAAATTTATACATTAAAATCTTTAGAGTTAAATCTCATGATAACTTTTGGTAACATATATCTAACCTATCCAAATATTTATATTTTTTTTCCATTGAGTTGAGTTGTGATGTGTCTATCATGCTTCTTCTCTTAACTTAATGTAAATTATTTTATACTTAACAATTTTAACATATTAAATTGTGAAATAAGTGACTCATGAGAATCATGCGTAATCTTTAAAAAAGATAGCAATAATTGAATTATTTACATTTGAGTATAATAAAATGAATTTACTTAATCACATATTAAGATATTTTTCATTAAAATATTTTTTTTTTTAAATTTAAAAATAAATATATTATAAATTAAAAATTAATAAAAAAATGTTATATGTATTTTTTACAACATTAATCTATTTAATTCTACAAATTTTACATATATCTAAAACAAATTCTAAGTTGTAAAATGGTAAAACACTTATAAATGATATAAAGATATATATAATAAAAAAGACTCTCAATTGGAATTGCATCTCCTTAACTTTGTACATTTAGTTTGGATATGCTTTCTTGTGTGTTACTAATCATATGGTTTGACCCAATGAAGATATAAGATAATCATAATTTATTGGATACAATAATTATTTCCAAAATAGGTTAATCAATCTATGAAAATAATATTGTTGACACAACAATAGTGAAATAAAACACAACCAAAGCATTCAGAAAACTTACATAGTTTGCATCTCTATTTGATAGAGAATCCCTCCCTTAGTGACATGAAATAAAGAAATGATAGATGTTTGAACAATCCGAAACTATTAAACTTGATGATCTCAAAATCACACTATTTTTGCAACTAAACCATATTTTCACTGAGGAGGCTAGATTGTAGGGTCACATTTTGCACTAGTTGTTAAATGGTTAAAAATGAATAATGGGGTACTTTATTCAAATAACTCTTGAATCCATATTTTATTCCTCATATTGGTTGGATATTTGTCACTTCCTAGTAAGGGTTGTTGATGGATTCATAATTTCTAGTGTTTATGTTTACATATTTCATTAATAAAATATGTTTTTTTAATCCATTTCAAGTTTTTTTGGTACGAAGGGTTTATTAGGATGAGTGGGTACTCGTTGGATGCATAATTTAATTTCACATTGAACATGTATTCACACTAGAAATTTGAATAAACCTACAAGGAGATAAGTTGAAAATACAATAGAAAAAAAGTATTTTTTTCATTTCCCTGCAAAACTATTTACCCTTATGGTTAACATCATCATCTTGAATCCTACTAGTTCTTATAAAGATAGTTTTGATAGTAAATGTTTTGTTTGAAGATGTATTTTCTACCTCAAAATTTCACCCCAAGTGTGTAAGGATGGAACACAAAAACTAGAGTAGATTGAATATTCTAAGGTGGTAATTATCATGGTAATACAGATTACCAATCCCATTTGGACGTCACATGTGGAAATTGGTTGTATAATTTCTGAATACACATCTCATATAATACCTATGCTATTGTTCACATTTTGTACTCCTTTTTAGTATACTCAATAATACTCATCATTTCCTTGATTATAAATGATACAACCAATTATCAATATGATACTAATTGTCTTCACATTAAATTAGTAATTGAATTTGAGTATAAACGATATTAATAATTGAGTTTACAAAATATTAACAGTTATGTTTGATTGGAATTGTGTGTGTGTCTATATATATATGTATACATGCAAGTTTTTGTGTTGAAATTCTTATGTAACTTTGATTCTAATTTTGAATAGCAAGTTACAGTTTTTTCAATTTTGAAAAAAAATATATTTTATGATATATAACATATTGAATTTCTCTATTGTGGATGTTGAAATAGATTAATTTTTTTTTAGATTATAATTCATATTTGTGTATTTTAATGTTACTATTTTGATTCTTAGATGGTTTTAAAAGTAAATTATTTAAGATGGTTTTTTTAATAGTTAATGGTATCCTTCCCCCTCTCTTTATGTATAAAATTCAATTAGAATAATAATGTAGATAAGTGTTTTTTATGTATATTTTGATTGTATACATTAGTATGTTGGCCATAAGGGTATTTATTGAATGTCTTGTGGGGAGTGTTTCCAAAGGACTATTTTGAGAAATTTTATGGAAACAATTTTCTATGTTCCCTTTTTTGTTGCTATGAACTAGCATTCCATTTTGCTAGTAGTAGGTGGAGGGAGATAATTCCCAAAGAAGCACTCCTAGTATGCCCCAATTTGGGTGTTCAACTTTGTATACACAAGATTTTTAAAGTGGTCTAACAAGGGATCCCCTTTGTTAATGCTCTATTCAAGTAGCATAGGAGATAATATATCTTACCTTAGTAGTTAGAGCATATACATATTCCTTATTATAATACCTATACTTTATAATACTTATTTATTTTAACCCCTATTACTAAATGAACTAGCAGGGCTAGAGTATGGAAAGCATGTATGTAATGAATCGTAACCCAATGTCACCTCAGACACGTTCCTTAAACTTATTTGGGAAGAGTATCCCCAAGTGGAAGAACCCTTTATTATACCTATAAGAGACTGAAAACCAAGGCCAATTTTTTCCCATGCAATTGTATTAATGATGAATGCCTTGGATAGGGATTTAAAAATAAACAAGACTGCTTAGGAAACAAGCTTTTGGAAGAGATTAACTCTCAGTTAGATCTATCTATCCATTTAGTTCTAAAATTGCAATAAGCATATGTAAGTGTCAAGAGTTAGCAGTTATATAACCATGGACATTTTCCTTCACATTAATTTTAAAATGTAGGTGGAACACTCAACAGTCTTGTTATTTTCATCAACCAACATAAAATTTTAGCAACTGAAATGTGAATGTTGTGAAATATATGTCAACATCAAAACGGTTCAATATGATATCACTGTAGCTCAACAATAGTTCTATTTTTGTGTTATATTAGTATCAGTAGTTGTAGGAAAATGAAGGAGTAAATATGATAGTGGATGAATACTTACAACTCGCACTTAGATTAACACTTTCAATCAATAATGCATTTATTTGTTTCATAATAATTGCAAGGTAATTAGATCATTTGTTGTAGCAGTGACCAAGCATAGATATAAAAGCTTTCAAAAGCACTTTGTTAGGACAATCAACATTATTGTAATGTATATCCTTTATATTCTAAGTGTTAATATTTTTATCAAATATGATGAGATTTGAACTTTAAAACTTTAAGTGCGTAAATACTAAATACTTGAATCAATCAACCATCCAATCACATGAAACATTCGACCATAAAAAAAGATGTACCTTGGATAAAATACTCAAAACAATGAGTATGAAAAACCCCAACGAATATTCAGAGTAAAATTATGATAGATAGTATAAAATGTCTTTTACAAAATAGCATATTGCTTTCAGCACCCTAGATGCTAGATAAGAGAGAATACTGAGCAATAGAGAACATATATCCATTGTATCAACTTGCCATGTGCCCAACACATTAATAACAAGCAAGAATCACTATCATGCAAGCTATATAGGATGGTTGTTGTTGAATTAATGTATCTTTGAAGAATATTCTACTTGTACTTTATTATTGTAACTCTGTTGGAGATATCTTACCTCTGTTCGGGGATGTCATTATTATATTTGGTCATGTAATAGTCATGAGGTGAAACCTCCATTTTAAGTTCGGTCGTTAGTACCCAAAAGAATGTAATATAAATATTATTTAGAGAGGTCGGCCCAGTTAAGTTAATGAGGACGACCTAGTTAGGTTAACTCTCAAGTGAAAAGTAAAGTATAAATAGAGGGAGTCTTTCCCTCATTTGTACCATTCACTCACTCATGCATTGTGCATTAGAGGAGAGAGAGAGTTTATGAAGGAGGAGGAGGATTGACTTGGCTCTAGAGTTTGGGTTTTTGTCTCTCTTATTTGTGAGACCTATTTTTGGGCATTGTAATTTGGTCATCTATATTGAGGAATTTCTTTCTAGTTTTTCTTCACCTTGAGGGTTTCCCAGGATATATTGTTGTGTACCCATCCAAGGCGCATCTACTAAAGTGGAATTTTTGAGTGGAAGTGGCATAGGAAAGTGCACCCATCCAAGGCGCATCTACTAGAACCAAGATCGAAATTTTTCAATGGATAAATCTTCCAGAAAGTCAAACTCTAGTTTGACTTTGGACTAGAAAAACTAGAAAACTAGAAAATGCAGTCCAGAATTTCGCAAGTCCAATTTCAGGGGTGAAAATATGGATTCTTCAGAAATAGACTATACCAACATACTCGCCTCATTCAAGCACATCTCTTGATGAGTTCAGTTTTCATTTTTGAGAAATTTTAATTTTTGGTCTTTTTCTGCTCTCTGAGATAATATGGATCCAAGCACCAAGCTTGATGACAAGTTGGAAGGCATAGAAAATTTCCATTCTTGGAAATACATGATTGGACTCATTCTAGAAGAGAATGATCTTTCAAATTTTGTTAAAGCAGTTATTCCAGAACTTGAAGCAGATGAAGGAAAGGAAAAGCATAAGAAGGATATGATTAGAGCTATGCAGATCATAGCAGACTCCATCAAAGATCACTTGATTCCTCAAGTTTCCTCTAAGAAAACTATGAAGGAGATGTATGATTCCCTATCAAGAATGTATGAACGAATAAAAAATAATCGAAAGATGAATCTTGGAACTCAAATCAAAAGTACAAATATGAGTGAAAGTGAATCCATCCAAAAATATTTTACAAGGGTTTCTCAATTCAAAGAACAACTAGAAGCAATTGGAGACAACCTTGATGAAGATGAGTTGGTGATGCCCGCTCTCAATGGTCTTACTAGACCTTGGGACTCTTTTATCCAGACAATGTGTGCAAGAAAGGAAAGTCTACTATTTGAAGATGTATGGGAAGAATGTGTTCAAGAGGAAGCTAGAGTGGCAAATCAAGAAGCACTACTCAGAGAGGACGATTAATATCTAGCTAGCCATACTAAAAGAGGAAAAGGAAAATATCACTACCAAAAGGAAACTCATAAGGAATTTCAGAAGTACAAGAAGAGAGACTTCTCTTCTTATCGATGTTATTAATGTGATAAAATGGGACATATTGCTAAAAATTGTCCAGTAAGAAAAGAAGAATAACAAAAGACATCATGCTCATTTTTCTGAAGATGAAGAAGAAGAAGAAGAATCTCCCAAGAAGTTACCAAAGGAAGAAATCAAAGAATATTTCTTATAATAGTGGTTCTTCAAAGCACTCTCTCCAATCTTGAAGAAGAGGACTCCCCTCATAAATTTTCACTAGGAGAATAGGAGAATCAAAATACAAGATTGATTCAGGAACTCTGGTGATGAAGAAGAATTTATTATATCTCAGCTCTAGAAAGAGTTTAGAATTTCTTTTATAAAAGATGTAGATGTTACTGGGTCAAAAGAAGCTGGCTCATATAAGATCACTTAGAAACAACTTTGATCTATGGTAGAAGACTAGATCAACATTATAGATCATAAGCAAGAAAGGCACAGGACCTTAGAATCAAATGATGATGCAGACCTCACCATCAGACATTCTAGTAATCCTCAGAAGGAGACTAGGATCAAAACATATCCTACCAAACAAACAAATTAAGAAAAGTATTTCAATTACTATTTTTATCAAATTGTTTAAATAATAGTAACCATTTGTGTACACATTTAGTTAGGATGTGTGTTATGCATGTTAGAATGTTTGCATTGATATGCATGTTGTAGGTAAGTGGCCTATGATAATATACAACATTACATTGCTACTTATCTAGAGTAAAACCTCTTTGATGACATATTCGGAGTAGTGCACGCTCATAATAATGTTATTGTAGAGATGGAAGGAATCTAGAAATTTATCGTATAAATACGGGATATTGATGCATGTGGTGTTGAAGCATTGGCTAAGATAGCATTGTTTTATGCATATGTTTTGGAAACTATGAAATGTTTCTAACCATGCTACTGAATTTGACTTGTAGGAAGTATCGTATAACGATCACCTACAAATGAAGAATGATGAGACTTGTTCCATAGAACAAGTGAAAATGGTTCAACTATAAACAAAACTTATGAAATCAAGTAGAGGAAGTTGACTATGATGAGATGTTTCTCTAATATCCAAACTCATGGTATAATTGAAGTAGAAGAAGATATCAAGCAACCTCTAGGACTTAAAGAACCACATGTGTGCAGATTGAAGAAGACTTTGTACGGGCTTAGAAAACACCAATGGGATAGAATGATGAGATCAAGGATCACCTAGAGTGATGATACGTCAACCTTTGCTACAAGGTTGAAAATGAGAAGCTCATAGATGGGTGCAAGAGAGAAATTACAACAGAGTGTGAGATACTGGTATCCAGTGACTTAGAAAGATGAATAAATGAATACACGGAAGATTATTAGAAGAGAAGGCTACCAGTCGCTCCATTTCAAAATGTCCCAATACAGAAATTATAAAATAACAGAGGGAGGATAGTGCTAAGTTATAGAAGGAGTAGGAAAGCTCTGCTTCATAGGAAGTGACTACAGTATAGATGGAGAAAGGCTTTCACTTAGTCTTTATTTGTGAAAAAGGTTGTTTGCCCCAGTATGCAGTAGAAATCCTGAAAAGGTTTGATATGTTGGAGTACAAAACCATGGCCACACCCATGGATACAAATTTGAAGTTGTTGTCTAATGCCTCATCAGAATTAGTGGATATGACACCATACAGACAAATATATGCTTTGTTGTGAACACCTTGAGTCAGTATCTGGTCGAGCCTAGATGTGTTCACCTTGTAGCTGCAAAGCATGTGATGAGGTACCTAAAAGGTACAATAGACTATGGTCTCAATTATACTAGAGATCGTGATTTCAGACTATATGCTTAAATATAGATTCAGATTGGGCAGGAAGTGTCTTAGACAGAAAGAGAACTTTAGGTGGATGTTACAGTCTGCATTCAGCCATGGTCTCATGGCTAAGCAGGAACCAGTCTAGTGTTTTTCTCAGCACTGAAGAAGCATAATATATTGCAGCCTCTTCTACCAGTTGTGAAGCTATATGGAGTCAGAAGTTGTTATCAGGTCTATTTGATCTCGAGTTAGATACCACAGTGATTCTATGTGATAACCAAAGCTGTATAAAGATGACAGAGAACCTTGTGTTCCATGATAAGTCAAAGAACATAAAAATACAGTATTTCTACATCCATGATATGGTGAAGAAGGGAGCTATAAAGCTCCAATATGTGAACACTGATGAGCAGGTTGCAGAAACGTTGACTAAGCCTCTGTCTCATGTGAAGTTTGAGAACTTCCATGACAAGATTAGTGTAGTCTGTAAGGACTTCCCTCGAAAGGGGGAGTAGTGCTGATGATATGGTGGTGCATATGGGATTGATCATCCCTAGAAAGTCATCCCGTAATTCCAAAAGGAAGGATTGTTTGATCATTACCAAGTTAATGGACTAGAGTCCCGTAATTCCGAAAAGAAGGATTGTCCATAATCCCTAATTCTAAAGGGAAGGATCACCAGTGTTGTTGGACTAAATCCCTAGTTCTGAAAGGAAGGATTTTCAATGATCCCTAGTTCCGAAAGGAAGGATCACCAGTGTTGTTGGACTAAATCCCTAGTTTTGAAAGGAAGGATTATCCATGATCCCTAGTTCTGAAAGGAAGGATTATCCATGATCCCTAGTTCTGAAAGGAAGGATCACCAGTGTTGTTGGACTGAATCCCTAGTTCCAAAAGGAAGGATTGTCCATGATCCCTAGTTCCGAAAGGAAGGATCACTAGTGTTGGGGACTGAATCCCTAGTTCGGAAAGGAAGGATAACAAACTTTGTTGGACTGAATACCTAGTTCTAAAAGGAAGGATTATCCATGATCCCTAGTTCCAAAAGGAGGATCACCAATGTTGTTGGAATGAATCCCTAGTTCTGAAAGGAAGGATTGTCCATGATCCCTCGATCCAAAAGGAAGGATCAACAGTGTTGTTGGAATGGGTCCCTAGTTTCGAAAGGAAGGATTGTCCATGATCCCCAGTTATGAAAGGAAGGATCACCAGTGGTGTTGAACTAAATCCCTAGTTCTGAAAGGAAGGATCACCAGAGTTGATGGACTGGGTCCCATAATTCCGAAAGGAAGGACTATCCGTGATCCCGCAATTCCGAAAGGAAGGATCACCTATGTTGTCCATGATCCCATAATTCTGAAAGGAAAGATCACCTATATTGAACTTGATACTGAAATTCTCGAAGGAAGGATCATATTGGTTGTTGATGCGCCTGTTACCAGAGATGATGTTGCTCTAGCCTTGAGCTGTTGACGATGATGATGTTATTCCAACTTTATGCTGATGAGCCAGCCTCGTGATGCCGTTGTTGTTGTTGTTGTTTCATTATCTACTTATTGATGACTAATGTTGTTCCAGTATTCATATACTGATGATGATGTTTTTCCAGCAAATTATTTTTGACAATGATGATGATGTTGATGGTGATATTCCAGCAGATTATATTGATGTTCCAGCAAATTCTTGCTGAAGATGATGATGATGATAGTTCATCTCTATACTGAAGACAATGATGATGATACTTCATCTCTGTAGTAAAGATGATGATGCAAAAGATGATGTTCCAGTGCTGCAGATGATGATGTTCTAGCTTTGTGCTGTAGATGATGATGTTCCAGCTTTGTGATGTAGATGATGTTGTTCCAACTTCGTGCTACAGACGATGATGTTCCAGCTTCATGTTGTAGATGATGATGTTCCAGCTCCATGATACAGATGTTGATGATGTTACAACAAGTTGTTCCAGTTGCTTATATTGATGCCATTGAAGAACTTCCAATGATTTACAGATATACCAACCAATGTTCCAAATGATGTTGTTGATGATGCCTCCTCCTCCCTCCTTTCAATGATGTTGTGTAGAGCCACACCTATTGTTTTTGCTGTTAGTAGAATAACATTCTTGTTAAAGGGGAGTGCTGAATTAATGTAACTTCGAAGAATATTCTAGTTGTACTTTATTATTGTAACTTTGTTGTAGATGTCTTACCTCTGTTCGGGGATGTCATTATTATATTTGGTCATGTAAAAGTCATGAGGTAAAACCTCCATTGTAATTTGGGTCGTTAGTACCCAAAAGAATGTAATATAAATATTATTTAGAGAGGTTGGCCCAGTTAAGTTAATGAGGCTGACCTAGTTAGGTTAATTGTCAAGTGAAAATTAAAGTATAGATAGAGGGAGTATTTCCCTTATTTGTACCATTCACTTACTCATGCATTGTGCATTAGAGGAGAGAGAGAGCTTGCGAAGGAGGAGGACGATTGGCTTGGCTCTAGAGTTTGGGTTTTTGTCTGTCTTATTTGTGAGACCTATTTTTGGGCATTGTACTTTGGTCATCTATATTGAGGAAATTCTTGTTGGGTTTTCTTCCCCTTGAGGGTTTCCCAGGATATATTATTGTGTACCTTGTGACTGTGTATCTTTCAAAGATCCTTATTATGTTGCTATTATGAAATTGTATTAAATGCTCATAAAGTTATAATTTAGTATTTAGTAGCAAATAATCTTAACAGTTGCATGGGTAATGGAGCATCACATGCAAAAAATTCCGAATTTCCTCGTTGGAGAATTATATTGTGCATCAGTTTATTCAATCTTGCATAAAGAAAATTTCCTTTCCTTCAAGGGGAGAGAATTTGCTTCACATTGAATTCCTCAATCATGTATAACATATTTATATATTCTTCACATGTATCAGCTTCTATTTTTATTTTCTAACTTCATGATGAACTCATCCTCCATCTGGATGCATCAATCTTGCATGAAGAAGTGCGCCCCACTTCTCATGCATTGCATTAACTCACTAAAATTAGTCTTAGGATGAACTTGCCCCTTAACTGAAATATTTCCCACTTAGTTAGGTGGCTAACTTAAGTGTTTCCATGCAAGTATCGCAACTCAAGTTTCATCTTTTAGTTTAACATAAGTTTTGTCATGCAATAACACTTAGTTAACTAAAGTGTTGTGCTTTGGTTAACTTAATTGTCATATTTTAGTTTAACTAAAGTGTAAACACTATAGTTAACTATTCCTTCTTTACTAACACTTAGTTAACTATTATTAAATGAAATCATGCTAATTGATTTACTTGTAGTGACCAGTATGAGTTCTTTAATTAATTGAGGCATACATCGTGGCTTTAAATGAAGCTTAACGATTGAGTTCACTTAGTCATCTCATGAGCAATTCAAATTCTCTTTTTATGTATGCACTTATATTTATCTCTTATCTTTATTGCATGGTCAATATGTGTTAAATTTAATTATCTATCATACTAGATTATACTTAGGATATTTTCCAGCTATTATGATCATATTATATTACTCTCAAACCAAATGATCGTATGCTAAAGTAATTCACTCTAGAGGTGGCTGATATCTAAAGGATACTTAATAGAAAACAATGACAATGGTTAATAATACATTACACAACATTAATGCTTCAAAATGCAAAGGATATACCTCTATAACTAGTGGTGCACCCCATGGGTACCTACTATAATTGGAGGTCCACATGAGAATGTGACTTGACACACAAGTCTTGGGCTTTTTCCAACAAGACTTTAAAACATCATCACTTTGATAGATCACTACATTCACCTCAATGCATGAGGAATAAACTTTTACAACTGAAGGATTAGTCACTACTGAGTCCAACTCAAGAATCTAGTCCAAGTTACTGAGTCCAACTCAGGCCCCCTACCTCAACACATGAGGCCCAATCCTGGATGCACAAGATTGGCTTGGAGAATGACTTGTGATGATGTACATTTAATACTCAACTCTCAGCCAGGGAGGCATTCTCTTCTATACCAATATTGTGTCGGAAGTACCTGAGCTTCGTCACTAACAAAGGATTCATTAACACATATGCAATCTGATCATCAGTATAAATGTATTGAAGTTTCATTGTACCTTTATATACCATGTCCCTGATGAAGTGATACTTCATTTCAATGTGATTTGACTTATCATGAAACACAGGGTTTTCAAAAATATTAACACAACTTTTATTTTCATATTGAATGACTGTAGACTCAAGCTTCTCATCGAACAACCCAGCAATTAGCTTCCTAATACAGAATGCTTCTTGGAAGGTAGTACTACCAACAATATACTATGCTTCTATAGTCCTCTAGGATATAGAGCCATGCTTCCTACTGGACCAAGAGATCATACAAAATCCAAGATAAAACAATAGCTGGATGTACTCTTTTGGTCCACAATTCTACCACCCCAATCAAAGTTATCATAACAAAGTAAGAACACCCGTACATTTGAGTCATATATGAGTCCATAAGAAATTGTACCTAGAAGATACCTAAGCACATGCTTAGCAACAACCCGATGTCTATTTCTTGGATCAGACTAAACTGACTCAGAATAATCATAGCATAACATATATCTGGTCTTTAGTGTATCAAGTACATCAATGAACCAATAAGTTGTTTGTACAAAGTGGGGTCCACTATATCCAATCTAAAATTTGACTCATGTTTCCTCAAATTGGAAACCATTGGAGTACTCATGGATTTGAAATCCATTATGCCAAACCTACGCAATATATCAACAATGTGCTTCCCTTGAGAAATAAATATCTCAGCTTTTCTTTGCCAAATATCAAGGGCAAGAAAGTAGTGCGTAACACCTAAGTATTCCATCTCAAACTTAGAAGTGAGCTCCCTCTTGTGCCAAGCAATCAATTGTTCCTCTCTAGTAAGGAAACAATCATCAATATATAGAGCCAATATCAATGGTTGGTTCTTCACTACTTTGAGGTACAAATTTGGATAAGCTTCACTCAGAGAATCCTAGTCTCTGAAGGTAGCTGTCAATTATCGAATACCAAGCTTTGCAAGCTTGCTTAAGCCCATACAAGGTTTTGTTCAATTTGCACACATGGAAATCCTTCCCATGAACCACACACCCCTCAAGCTGATGAATATAAACATCTTCCACAACCTCACCATTGAGGAATGATATATTCATATCCATCTGGTGAGTCTTCCATCCTAGAACATATGCAAGTGAGATCATAGCTCGAATAGTGTTGTACCTGGACACAAGAGAAAATGTCTCCTCATAGTATATGCCTTATTTCTAAGAGAAACCTCGAGTAACAAATATGTATTTATACTTTTCAATACTTCCATCAGCAATATGCTTGATCTTGTAAATCCATATCGAAGTAACTATTACACCAAAATATCATCATCATGAGTCATGTGTCAACCCCATGCCTCAATCCTTGAGGTTTCCTTGGTTGAAAACATCTAGAGCAAGCTATTTTCCTTATGCTTCCACAATGCCTAGTTGCACTGGCGCATCCTGCTTCCCAGCAAGAGGTGTCAGACCATGCCTGGCACATGATGCTCTGTGGGAGAGTGAACCAGTGGCTCTTTTTTCCCTTGTGCAAGCTACGATGATCCCTTCCTGGTGCCAGTTGTCTTCATGTAAGGTGCACCAGAGTTAGTTAATGTGGATAAAGAGGAGCTTCGAGCAAATTATCGAAGCTTGGTGACATGGTGTTCTATCCCTAATTCACAGGATGGTTGGTATTTGGTCCCCTAACCGAATGGGAAGATCCCTTAGACCTATCCCCTTAATCTTCAACCTAATCTATCCATTTAGCCTTATAAATATCATAGCTCCCTCCATTATAAATGGAGGAAGGACTATAGTACTCTCATGCTAGTGGAATTTCTCTAGGTGATCCTTACTCATCCTTTGGGACACAAACATCATCCTTTGGAGGCTTGGCTTGGATTGTTGGAAAGAAGATTGCAATGCCGAGGCTTAGGTTGTAATGTTCTCTCTCTATGTACTCTCTATTATTACAGTTAATACAAACTCTTTCCATAAACATTGTTGTGTTAATAGTGTTTAGAAATTTCTTCCTCAACTGTTAGTTTAGATAAATTCGTATTTAGGTATGCTTTTACTATTTGCTTGTTTCCACTTGTTCAACAGGGTTTTGTAGCTTGATATATGAAGGATCTAGAGCAATGGAACAACAAAGAGGAGAAGGATTTGCAGACTTCAGGTAAGTGATCTACTTGTTAACTTGCATCTTTATTGATCTAGGAAAGTAGGTTGTATTCTGTACTCATTTATTCTAGATCCACTTGGACTAGGGAGATCTAGCTTGAGTCGGCTTGAGTAGATTTCCCGTAAACAAATATGGCGACCATGATGGGGAGTTATGTAGATTTGATTTCAGTTTAGTTTGATTTCATTGATTTTTTATCAATTCATTTTATAACCTCGTAATCCCCTCTCATCATTGGATCTTGTCATTAGAGAGCTTGTTGGTTTCCCCTGAATTTGTTTGGATCAATTTTTGACCTCTTACCTTTCCTTTTTGGAGATCTTTTTATTTTTTGTTACTTGCTATTCTTCCGATGCACCTAGGCTGTATCTCCCCTCTGGAACTGTAATTCTGGCAGATATACCTAGTGAACAACCTATGCCATTATCCCTATTTCCTTGATTGTAGAGTGTGCCATTGGCTCCATTTCCCTGTGTACAGAGTGCACCTGGCGCTCTGGTGTATAACAATAGAGTGCGCCAGCCTTCAGTGCTTGGTGTTTAGTGCAAACATTTCTCCATCTTGGTTATTGGTCTGATTGATGAGCTCTGTGTTCTGCATATTACAGTCGCACAACCCCTAGTCCCAACCTGTTTGTGTTTGGATTTGTTTTTGATTGATTTTTGGTTTCTACATTAGTCAAGTGAGAGACTTGGTAGTGGCAGGAAATTTCAATCCCCCATCTATTCGCTCGATCTTGTATCCCTTATCACATCATAGGATCTATTTAGTTTGTTAGATCTGATTTCCAAACCCTCCTCGCACTTAATCATTGAATTTTGGTTGCGTTTGATTGATTTTGAGTGATTTTTTAGTGTCTTTGAGTTCATTGGGTGCTCATCATTTTTATTTGAGACTTTATGATTGTTTAGAGTTTTGTAGTTATTATCTTATTCTCTGCTATTAGATCTGCAAAGCATTATAGTAATCAGATTTCATTTTGATACATGTATTGGAAAATCGAAATGCTTCATTATTTTGTTTTCAAGTTCATTACTTGGAAATCATTGTAGAATCTTTCATGCTCTAGAAGTTGTCATTTTACAACTCTTTGGAAAGTTTGAAAAGATAATCGTTTGATCATATTTTCTTAGCTGTGAAAGATAATTCAATCATTTCTTTGAAAAATCAAGTGGATTCAAACTTTTATGAAGTATTCAAAAATTGAAGGATTCTTTGCATTTTTTATTTTCGTTGTGCTTTTTAGCTCATTATTGTGGAATATTAGGGTTGTTGCATTCTAGGAAGGAATTCTTTCTTTTCATCATTTCTTAGATTCATGCTTATTTGAAAAGACAAAGAAAAGAAAATATTTGGATTTGGTGTGTTGATTTTTTGTTTTGTTGAAAAAATGAAAAAGAGTACTTCATTTATATTTTGGTAGATTTTGAACTATAAGGGTGTTAGTTTTGTTACTCTCGAAATTAAGAAAATTTCTCCTTACCATAGATATTTTTCATCAAAATGAAAAGAAAGTGTGCATCTTCATGTAGTTAAGACTTGCATTATCTTTAAATTCCTATCCACACCTCATGCATTCACCTAACCGCACAGATAAAATTTACTGGTAGCATTAGGTTAAAACTTTATAGTAACTTGTGTGATATTAGTGCTGTTTTCCGGCATCGTTAAATGTGGCAGCTATCGTTATCTTCCTGCACTGCATCCCGGGCCCTGTAGTTCTTCCACGTACCAACCAGTATATCGAACAACCTTTCACGTACCCTTGGGTATATAGAGAGTTACTTCATGTACTCGGTAGTATATCAGAAGGATATTGTCATACGGTTGTGCATTAGACAGCACCACTATGGATTTGAGCTCCCATGTACCTTTCGTATATCGGGAGACCCTTCTAGGATTCCTATACCAACTGAGTTAACTGATTGGCCGTCTTGGCATGGAAATACACTGAGAACAACACCCGGGGAGCTACTACGCACGTACTTCTAGGTAGTCAGGTTATACGATCAGTGGCACGGTCCTAATCCTCCCTGGTTAGTGCTATGAAAGATTGGGATGAGTATAACTATTTGATGTTGTGGTATATCATGAGTTGGACTGCCTTGAAAATTCTGTGAGGCTCCATACTTTTGAATCCCCACCTATCACATAAGTTTTCTTGCAACTTTAGCTTGTGTATATTTTGGATTGTTTTCTTTTCTTTTTGTATAGAAAACAATTATGAGAAATTTTGCTCGGTCATTCTAGCTGAGAGACCTTTGAGACGATCCTGTCAAATCTTAAACTTGACACCTGAATATCCCCTTAATCTGGAGAAGAACTCAGGCATAAAAATGGATCAACCTACTGCGTCGATGTCATATGGAAAAGAGAACTCCACCATGGAATCAGGAACGAACTATTAGCCTCCTGTGTGCTCACCGACCTTCCTAGATTAGTGACCATCGAACCATCTACCTCATCTGACACTACCTTCCATCATTCATTGGAAGGTAATCCCGGGGATGCGGATTAAACCAACCCCAGGATAACCTTGTATCAACAATATTTGGTCCAACTGCATCCTTTTGGGATACCTCTCTAGGTCGTCATGCTTTTGAGTTGGGGTCGCTTCCACAGATAACATCTCACCCATGGGTTCCCAACAACGAGATCCTTGATCCAGTCTATGAACATATTCCTCAATTATGAATAGATGGAGAATAACTTAGGCGCTAGAGTCTTTCATGCAGAAGAAAATTTTAGAAACTCACATCTTTCGACACACCCCTTTTTGTTCTTTATATTTTGCTTCACCAAAACCACCTGTATCTAACATGACCACTTATGAACCACGTCAACCCTCGTTTCCTACGAGCAAACCTTCTAATCAGGTGACCAGTTCTACACCTCTTTTGACTTCAAAAACTGGAGGGAAACCTTCAAACACTACTAACTCTACTCTTGGAACGCTTCCACCACCTCCTTCACCTCAAAATTTGAAGGGAGGGTACAATTTACATGTTAACTATATTATGAGCATCGCTCCTCCTGTGGTTAGTAGTTATTCATTAAACGTGAGTCAACCATCGGTCATTGGTCAACACATAGTTACTGGGAACACCCCTGTTTGTGGGAAATTATTGACTAGGGGGAAACCCCTAGTTAGTGGCCATAGTGTAAGTGGAGGACATCCAACTTATAATATAGTTGGTGTCTCTTTACCATCCGTGGGACAAACTGCATGAACATAACATGTTGGGGGACCATATTTTTCCACCCAATCACCATGGAATTACATATTTCCAGGTAATATTAATCCCGTAACAGGAGAAATCTATCCAGGGAATATTTTCCCTGGAATGCCTTATTGCAGAAACACAAACACCCCATGGGGGAACCATAATGTTCCGCTAATTGGACCTCTAGCCGGAAGACCTCCCCCACCACATGTACCACCACCTCCACCACCACCTCCCTCTAGCGGAGGAGGAACCCCACCTTATTCCGAAGGGGGAGGCCCTCCACCATACGACGGAGGACCACCCCATTCCAGCGGATGAGGAGCCCCATCTTCTAGCAGAAGACCACCTTATTCCAGAGGAGGCAGAACACCTTTTGGTGGAGGCCCACCTCATTGTGGCGAAGGTAGACCCCAACCTTTGGGCGAAGGTCCAAACCATTCCAGAGGCAAAGGATCCCCACCCTTTGGCAGAGGACCACCTCATTCTGGCTGCAGAGGAATCCCCCCTTCGGGCGGAGGCCCATCCTATTATGGAGGAGGAACTCCATCAGGTCCACCCCATACTACAAATATCCCACCACTATATTTCCAATTTCCTATATGAGGACCATACGATCAGTCCATCCATGGTCCTAGTGGTACGCAAATTCCTTATTAGTACTACCAGTATTCGCAACCAAACTAGCAATTTCCATTTTTGGCTACATTAGATCTGCTAGACCTATCTCGTTTGACCAATGATCCTATCTGTCACGGTTATAATTGGCCCAAGATTCCTGTGAAGTTACCAAGCAATATTCCGAAGATTGACAAAAAACACGGTGAAGACTCGAAGAACCACGTGATGAAATACCATTTATGGTGTTCATCCAATTCCTTAATGGATGACTCTATCCATTTGAGGTTGTTTCATAGGACCCTCACCGGCATAGCTACCAATTGGTACATCAAATTACCACCCCACTCATTTTTTGATTTTCGTTCTTTAGATATGTCATTTTTTACTCATTTCCAGCTTCCAATTCGCTACAAAACTAGTATGGATCTGCTGACCTCTATCCACCAAACCATTTCCACTCACATTCATGAGAGGCATAAGAGATGACATCTCATTAAAGCTCCCATTCTAGACCAACTTTTGGCTGACTGGTTTACGAAGTCCCATTGTAGATAAAGACGAATCCATGGGTGGGGCTGTCATCGAAGAAAAAGCTATATCTCTTGCCGAGTACTTAAACCTTGTCTATGCTGATGGCATTATTGGTTCTATTCACTCCCATCCTTCTACTCAAACTACTGTATCATCGACCCATCATGGTTCCTCTCCATCCTCATCTCAGATTGGGAGAAACACTACCAAACCAGCTACTCCTGTGACCACTGACAAAGTGAATTCAGTGGAATCTACTCACCTCAGAAAACTAGTGGTAAAAAGAAGACCAAAGTCAAATCCAAGAAGTCTTCCAACCAATAGGAACCCAAAAAACCTTTTGAGGACACCAAACAGAAGTGGAAGGTCAAGTATCCTTGTTTATTGTGTGGTGGTGACCATTTCACCAAAGAATATCCACACTGGGACAAAGTACAGAATTTTCTCAAGGGAGACTCCACACCCGCAGTTCTCAACGACCCCTTCCCCACCCAAAACCAAAAATGATCGCCCAACCCCCTCCTTCTCAAGGAGAAACATCCTCCACCATGCATGTTCTCATGATGTGTAGTGATACAGTTAACTTAAATACTCTATCACGATCTTATGACTTAGTCCCCAATAAGCAATCCATTAGAAGTAATACTGAAAAAGCTTCCACCTCTACATCAGATATTCCTGCACCTCAAGGTCCTCTCATCATTGAGAAGCCTTAATTTGATTCGATGTTGTGTCCACCTAAGAGCACGATTCAAAAAGTATTTTTCAATCCTAATGCTTGGGATGCTCAGAACTACAACATTGTAGAGGACTTGGCATTAGCTCCTTGTGCCATGTCGATGCTGGAAGTCTTACAGAACTGTCCTAATCAATGTAAGACTCTTCTTGCTGCCATCGGTGCTGTAGACCCGGATTCCTCAAACACAATCATGGTTAAACTTGAGTATTTTAAACCGAGGCTTTCTCACCAACTGGAATTCCAAATTGCCACAAAGGTTGTTGGGAAGACAATCCATTGTACTGTGTTAGACGAAGGAGCCTCCACCTCGATCATGTTCTTATCCTATTGGTGAGCCATTGGCTCTCCTAAGTTAAACCATTCCCCTACTACCCTAAAAGTATTCGACAGTCATGGATTCCAACCCCACGGGCTATTACAAGCCTTGAAAGTAGAGCTGGGGGGGAATAATGTGACCATTAACGTGGAACTAGTAGCCACCCCATTGTATTAAAACCTATTGCTTAGTCATAGTTGGTTTTATGCCATGATTGCGGTAGCATCATTTGTATTCCGCATTGTGCAATTACCCCATCAAGGAAGAATTGTCACCATTGACCAATTGGACTTCTATACATCAAACACCACTACAATTCGTGAAGACAATGTCCCTTTGCTAGGAGAATATTTGCAGATGTATGAGAGTGTGGGGGTCAGCCCATTAAAGATTCATCTCTTATGGGCATCTTTCCAACCTCGGATTCCCCTAACCATGTTTCCACGGTGAACATGATTTCCTCCATGATTCCATTGTCATCCAACCCCATTGACCAATGGCTTGTGCCCGACCCTGCTATAATGCACTTCATTGGAGACACCATGCCTCTATCACTAGCTGAAGCTACTTATAAGGCCATCCAATCAGCCCCCATTGAACATTCTTCAATGGAATATTCATCTTGTTCTCTACAATGGACTTCATCCCTACTAGATCCTCTGCTCCAAAATTTTCATTTCGACGAGTCTATTATGGATATTATGAGTGTATATGAACCTCCGTGGGAAGACCTCCATCATCGATCGTCTTTCCTACTACCTTTAGATTATGTGGAGAACAACATTACCACTTTTTTGTCACCGGATATCTTTCCTTTCCCTCAATCTCTGATTCTTACTTATGATATGGTTACCGAGGGAAATTTGGCAAAAATTATGCCCACTATTCCAATTGACATCTTGACCACACCTAGAGTCATGGAACATATCTAACTTGGCCAGAACTACTCTCCTGAAGAGATCACCACATATATGGCCTTGTTCAAACAATTATGCGACATCTTCGCATGGACCTATGAGGAAATGACCGAGATTGATCCTCCCATTGTTGTACATGAGATCCAAACATATCTCGATGCTAAACCTATCCACCAGAAGTTACGTCCCATGCACCCTAGAAAAAATGCAACTATTAAGGCTAAGATTGAAAAGCTATTGAAGGCTGGATTTATCTATCATGTTCCCTTAACATATTGGGTCTCTAATGTCATCCCTGTGAACAAAAAGAAGGGAACCATTAGGGTTTGTGTCGATTACAGGGACCTGAATAAGGCTTGTCCTAAGGAGAACTACCCTACCCGATTCATCGACCAAATCGTCGACAACTGCGCTGAAAGCATCATTTTATCTTTTATGGATGGTTTTTCCAGTTATAATTAGATCGAGATCCACCTAGCCAATCAACATAAAACTGATTATATCTACCCATGGGGTACATTTTATTATCGAAAACTCCCCTTTGGCCTCAAAAATGTCGGTGCTACATTCCAACAGGCCATGTCATATGCTTTTCATGACGTGAAGGACTTTGTGGAGCCATATCTTGACGATCTCCCTACTCATTCAACTCATCGTGAGTTCCACATAGATCATCTGATGACCGTATTCCTCAGATGTAGAAGGTATAATATCTATCTAAACACTCACAAGTGCATATTATGCATTGAGTCGGGATTCCTACTAGGTTTCATCGTTTCCAAAGATGGGATCCATATTGATCCCCTGAAGGTTGAAGCTATCATTGCTCTCGCACCTCCCACCGATATTGTAAGTATTTTGATCCACAGTAAGATCTAGGAGCCTTAGAGAACCTCACAAAATCAAATAATTTGCAATAACCAGCAAAAAATCTTGAAAAGGAGACAAATTTACACACAATGTGAACTGAAACTTGGCATTATTAGACTGTCTAACATGTGAAAATGTTTAGAATAGGTTTATATTACATCATAGAGAAATTTGAGAGCCATAGAGAGCCCAAAATGAGTGTATAATGCTAATTGGCCAAATTGGCCTCAATCCCCCCTAGGTGGGTCCAACTCAGTCCTAATCATCCCAAACAGTCACAAATTTTGTTGTGGAGGTGGATGAAGCATGCTGGGTCATAAATGAGGCCTAGGCATGTGTGGGAGAGCAAATAGAGGTGTGTGGGAGGTCCAAGGAAGCAATAAATGCTCCAAATCTAGCCAAAAATGGGCAAAATCCACCCAAGAGCTCCAAGTCAAAAGAGATTCCCCAATTCAAGGAAGGAGACAAAGCTGGAGTTTGGGTGAGCTAGTTTGCTTGGAAGTGGGTGTGAACACTCTCAAAAGTGGTTATTTGACCAACTAATGTAACCAAGTCCAAACTATAGTGTAATAAAGCACACATGGCAATAAAATTGACTCAGGTTATGAACTATGGTACTAAGTATGGATTACTGTTCTAACACCCCCCCTTAACCAAAAATTATTACAACTCATGAATTTTAAGTGGGAGGCCTTGGCAACAAAGGCTCAAGTCACCTCATTATAAAACATAATTTTATTTGTCCATGTAAATTGAGGACAAGAAGGAAAACCTCATGGGATAAAAACTTCCCTCTAAAAGGGACATAGGGATGAACCTACAATAAAATTGCAGCAATCACCATCCATCACTCACTCCAAGAAGGGCTCTCAAGTGAGTGAAGGTCTTCTCAGTAAAACACTTGGTGAAAATATCAGCAGTTTGCACGGTGGATGGGCAATACTGCAAGGAAATTACTCTGTCATGCACCAAGCCCCGAATGTAGTGCATATGGATTTCAATGTGATTTTTTCTTTGCCTCTAAATTGGATTATTATATATCTTTATGGAACTTTTATTTTCCACCCAAATTTTGGTTGGAGAATCAATAGAAACACCAAATTCCCGAAGAATACCTTGCAACCAAACACACTGTGTGGCTGCATTCACTGCTGCCCTATACTCGACCGCTGTTGATGAAAGTGAAATAGTGTGTTGTTTCTTACTTGAACAGAAAATGGGACCTTCATCAAACATGAAAACAAAACTTGAAGAGGACTTTCTATCAATGGGAGCTCCATCCCAATCGGAATTAGAAAATCCAACTAGTTGTAGTGAAGAACCAGCTGCATAGTGTACCCCAAATCTCTTTGTTCCTTGGACATACTGAAGGATATTTTTGGCTTCCTTCCAATGGATCTCATGTGGCGGCTGCATATACCTTTCTACAGCACTTATAGCATAAGACAAATCAGGTCTTGTATGTGTAAGGTACAACAAACTACCAGCTAGCTGCCTGTAGAGTGTGCAATCCACCAATGGAGAGTCATCAAATTCACCTAGTTTTATTCCTGAAAGGAATGTGCACTTGGCTGCCTTACATTCAGCCATTTTAAACTTCAATAACAGGTCTAAAGCATACTTTGGTTGACTCAGCATGATACCTCTTTCAGATTGCTCAATTTTCAAACCCAAAAATTGCCTTAGCAATCCTAGGTCGCTCATGGCAAATTCATTGTGCAAAGATGCTTTAATCAAGCCAATTTGTTTGTTGCAGATCCTTGTAATTAAATAATCATCTACATACAGTACAATGACCTACAAAATATAATCACATTGCTGGAAATATACATTTGGATCAGACTTGCATCGAATGAAACCAATTGAGAGCAAAAAAGCATCCATTTTAGCATACCAAGCCCTTGGGGCTTGCTTGAGTCCATAGAGTGACTTCTTCAACCTACAAACAAGTGAGGGATCCTCTTGGAAACCTTTATGTTTCTTCATATAGATATCTTCATGTAGATCACCATATAAGAATGCACTTTTAACATCCATATGGTGAACTTGCCAACCCTTACTAGCTTCCATTGCTAGAGCTAGTCTAATTGAGTCCATCTTTGCAACCGATGCAAAGGTCTCGGTATAATCCACACCATGGATTTGTTAGTATCTCTTAGCCACTAACCTAGCCTTATACTTTAGATCAGAACCATCATCAACAGGTTTGGTTAGAAAAATCCACTTACATTGCACAAGTTTTCTCTTTGGAGGAAGAGGCACCAAATCCCATGTGTTTGCTCTCTTGGAGAGAATGGAATTCTTCTTCCATTTCTGATCTCCAACTTGGATCATGGTAAGCTTCCTGATATGATGTTGGATAAGATCCAATCATCATATAACAGTGATAAGCAAGTTCACTTTCATTTTCAAAGGAAGCATTGATTGTTTGAGATCTAGTCTTCCTAGGGTCTTGGGGATTGCCTGCCAATTCACTTGCAGCTTATATAATTTTTTCAGCCCACTTGGGCCTTGATGGTGACTTATATTCAGAAATGTCATCTTCATCCATTTCATATTCATCAATATCAGAAAAATAAGAACTTGAATCATCACTTACTTCATTAAGGTGTGGAGGAGAAGAGCATTCCCCCAGTGCAAGCTCAAAATCTGGAATTGGTTCTTCTTCGAATTGCACACTTCTCTCAATGAAATTTTTGAGTGTGGATGTGTCAAAGAGCTTGTATCCCTTTCTATCTTAACCATAACCAACCATGATACATTCTCTACTATGTGGCAGCAAATCCTTCCTCTTAATTGATGGAATTCAAGCGCATGCTCTAGACCCAAAAATTTTGAAATTTGAGACATTTGGTTTTTGGCCAAACCATGCCTCATGGGGTGTTTTACCTTTGACTGATTTGTGAAATGCTCTATTCTGAATATGTGCTGCACAATTGATCGATTCAGCCCATATCTTAGGGATTAGAACCCTAGCTTCAGTCATGCATGTAGCCATCTCTTTGAGAGACCTATTCTTCCTCTCTGCCACACCATTTTGCTGTGGTGTGTAGGGGATTGAATGTTGCATTTGGATGCTACATTCCTCACAAAGGTGATGAATGTTTTTGTTCACATACTCCTTTCCATTATCAGACCTAAGTATTTTTATCTTATTCCCACTATGATTCTCCACTAGAGCCTTCCAAATCTTCAATTTCTCAAACACTTCAGATTTTAATTTAAGGAAGTAAACCCAGCATAATCAAGAGTAGTCATCTGTGAATGTGAGTACATACCTTGGTCCACCATATGATGGAGTGGGTAGAGGACCAATGAGGTGTGAATGTACCAATCCAAGTGGTTGAGTGGCTTTCCTTGCCATTCCCTTCTCATAGCTGTGTTCTGGATGTTTCCCAATCACACAACCAATGCAATCTCCATTTGAAGATTTGATTTCAGGAAGCCCTTCCACCATCTCATCTTTGTGCAATGTTTGGAGATAGTTGTAGTTCATGTGGCCAAATATTTCATGCCATAGATTGGAGGTCTCATTGGCATGAGAGTGGAGTGCTTGGTCACTAGAACTAGGGGGGAAATTCGAGAACTTGTACATCCTCTCTTGGTGGTCTACATACCCAACTGCCAAAACTTGGTTTGAAGAAATTTCTAAAATCTCTACCAAATCAGGAGTAAATGTTACTCTCTTGGCTTCTCCTATATGGTTCATTTCATACACTGATAAAAAAATTTCAGCCAATGAAGGTACATAGAGCACATCACTGAAATAACCATGCTCCAAATCGATCCTACCAATCCCTTTGGTCTGGATCTCAGAGTCATCTCCCATTCGAACTATTGGGGCACTATTCGAATGCATAGGGGAGAAGAGCTCTCTAGATGAAACCATATGCCTGGAAGCCCCTAAATCAATAATGAAGGATGAGGAATTAGAAGTACTTTCTACCAAATAATGACATTTCTCCTTGTTGTTAGGATTTGAGGTGCCATCTTTCTTCTTTGCACCATCAGGGACAGGAATGTTGTTCTTCTCCAGCAGCTGTACCATTGTGTCAATGGTTTTCTTCATGCATGAGCTCTATAGATGCCATCCCTTGTGATAGTAGGTGCATTTGGTCTTCTCTTTTCCCTTCTTGTCCATCTCCTTGGAAGGATTCGAACCTCCATCAACAAACTTGGTCTTGTCAAACTTCCTCTTCTCTGGCTGCTTCGAATTCTTTGCCTTCTGCTTTCCTTTGGAGGCATTCGAAACACCCATGGCCAAGGATTGATATTTCAATTTGATGGTGCCCATTTGAACTAGATTGTCTTGCTTCTGAGTAAGACACTCCATGAAGGTTTCTAGTGATGGCATTTGCCAATTTCGAAGGGTCATTTTGGCAGAATGGAACGTGCTTACAAACACTGAGAATTATGGCCCTAGCTTCGAAAGGATGGACAGTATCAATTGTTCTTCCTTCTTAACAATTCCACATTGTTGCAACTGCATCACTAGTGATTTGAACTTAGTAAAGAACTCCTGGATGGTTTCAAAATGCGATGGGCTCAATCTAATGAGCTCATTTTCAAGTCGGTGGCCTCTCAGTTCATCAATTTTCCCAAAGAGTGATTCTAGCTTCACCGATACTTCATTGGGGTTGTCAAACTAAGAGCTCCCTCGAAATGCTCAGGCATAGAAATCCATATGCTTCATCATGTCGATTGTAGTACTTTGCTTTCTCCACAGTAGAGTTTGGTTCCTCTTCTGTTCCCATGGTTACTCTATAGAGACCCTTAGATCTCATTTTGATGACCATTTAAGCCTTCCAATAGAAGAAATTGAAGGGAGTGAGCAACATTTGGTTTGCTTCCATTTCTGCTTGCGTTGATGGTGAGAAAATGGCTGAAATTCCTGCAAAAACACTCAATTTTTATCTGGAAATTCTCTCAAGAATGCAGCTCAATGCTCAATATTGATCTGCAACTCACTAAAATACACAAGGCTCTGATACCATGCCAGTATTTTGATCCATAGTAATATCTAGGATCCTTATAGAACCTCAAAAAATCGAATAATTTGTAATAATGAGCAAAAAAGCTTGAAAAGGAGACAAATTTACACACAATGTGAACTGAAACTTGGCATTATCAGACTGTCTAACATGTGAAAATGTCTAGAACGGGTTTATATTACATCATAGAGAAATTTGAGATCCATAAAGAGTCCAAAATGAGTGTACAATGCTAATTGGCCAAATTGGCCTCAATCCCCCCTAGGTGGGTCCAACTTAGTCCTAATCATCCCAAACAGTCATGAATTTTGGTGTGGAGGTGGATGAGGCATACTAGGTCATAAATGAGGCCTAGGAATGCATGGGTGAGCAAATAGAGGTGTGTGGGAGGTCCAAGGAAGCAATAAATGCTTTAAATCTAGCGAAAAATGGGAAAAATCCACCCAAGCGCTCCAAGTCAACAGATATTCCCCGATTCAAGGAAAGAGAGCACTCCAACATTTAATGAGGGTGCACTTATGGACAAAAATGGAGTTCGGGTGAGCTAGTTTGCTTGGAAGTGGGTGTGAACACTCTCAAAAGTGGTTATTTTCCCAACTAAAGTAACCAAGTCCAAACTATAGTGTAATAAAGCACACATGGAAATAAAATTGACTACGGTTATGAAATATGGTACTAAGTATGGATTACTATTCTAACAGACATCATGGAACTTCAAAGTATGCAAGGGAAGAAAAACTACCTCCAACGTTTTGTATGTAATTTCACTATGTAATTTCGCTGAGAAGACAAAGAGTTACATGCAGTTGTTGAAGAAGGACATCCCCTTCATTTGGGATAATTATGCCCAACAATCCTTTGACAACCTAAAACATGATATCACTCACGCCACTATGATCCAACCGCCAAATTACCACAAGGATTACATCCTTTATCTCGCTGCTTCCTCTACCACAATTGCCATGGTATTGGTCCAGGAAGACAACAACGCCTAGGAACATGTGATATACTACCTGAGCAAGGGTCTTGTTGACCCCAAAATGTGTTACTCACATGTCGATAAAATCACTCTTGCAATAGTCATTGCTGTCCAGAATTTCCACAATTATATATTGCTCTGCACTACTACTATCATAGCCGACTCCAAACCCATGTACCACGTCCTTACACGTTAGGTGCTCAGGGGAAAATATTCACGCTGGATCGTCATCCTTCAGGAAATCAATCTCTAGTTTGAGAAGGCCAAATCAAAGAAATATTTGGTTTTTGCGGAGCTCATTTGTGATCTTCCCCACACTGATACAAGAATTGAGCCCATCGAATCCCTCCCCGATGAGTCATTTTTTCTCATCAGTATGTCTGACCCCTGGTATGGAGACATCGGGTTATATCTCCAAAACCAACAGTTCAACCCTCAACTGTCTCATGACGATCGCCATCATATACGCCACCACGCCATGCACTACTTGATCCTTGGTGATACCTTGTATCATCGTGTTTTCAATTCCATCCTCCAACGCTTCCAAACTCATGAGGTGGTTCAACATGTTTTGAATGACTATCACTCCGAGGCATGTGGCAGTCATCTTTCTAGGATGGCTGCAACCCAAAAAAATACTATGCGCTGGATACTAATGGCATTCCATATTTAAATATTATATATAAGTCGTCAAGAAGTGTCCTCCCTACAATCTATTTCACCATAAACAATGGTCTAACCTAGCCCCTTTACATCCCGTTATTTCCATTGACCCCTTCTCTAAGTGGGGCATATATTTCATGGACTGTAATCCTATCTTGGATGGGGGGCGTGGTTACGTCATCGTTGTTGTTGACTATTTTACCAAGTGGGCGTAGGCTATGCATACGTACAATGAAGAAAGAAAAACCATTTCACTCTTTATGTTTTATCATGTCATTGCGAGATTCAGAGTCCTGCAAGCCATCATTACGGATCATGGATCTCATTCCAGAACAATATGGTAGATGAATTGAGTGCCAGATTGGGTTTTGACCATGAGAACTCAACCCTATATTACCCACAAGCTAATGGACAAGTAGAGGCCATCAATAAGGTCTTGAAAACCATGATCCAACACATGGTGGGAACACACAGGTCTAACTTGCACAACATGATCTTTTCTGCCTTATGGGCATATAGGACCTCCATCAAAACTACCACCAAGTTTACACCTTTCCAATTAGTATATGGACTAGAGGCATTCTTACCTATTGAGTGTGAGATTTTATCGTTGAAACTTGCAATCAAACTTATTCCAAACACTACTGCCGAGTAAGAACACTTTCTACACTTGGATAAACTCGATGAAACCTGCTACGATTCTTGTCTTGCTAATGAAGCACATAAAAAGCGCATCAAAGCCCAGTACAACAAGTCAGTCAAGCCTCATATCTTTAACCAGGCATATTTGGTCCTCACTTATGACCAAAAACATGATAAGCTAGGGGTAAGAAAGTTTGAGTCCATGTGGCACAGGACATATGTCGTTAAACTTGCCTTGGATAAGGGAGCATATGAACTCGAAGATTATGATGGAATATCTTTGCGAGAGCCTTGCAATGTTCTCTACCTGAAGCTGTACTATGCCTAAGTTTTTATGCATTAGTACTATGTATATACTGTACATGGTGTGTGTTTTGTGTGGTGTGACACTTTGCTTTAGTGTCGTAGGATCTTGACCTCATGCTTATGCCATGTTTTGTCTACATGTGCAGATGGAAACCTATTTTGGATTCATGAAAGGCGCTAGCTGACATACCCATAACCTCACTTTGGAAGCATGGGTACTTTATTCCCCTACCAACGAGCTTATTATTTAAGTAGGGAGTTTTCTTGGATACATAACTAATAATTCCACCGAGTATCATGCGGTTATTGGAGTCTTAACCGACGCTCTTTCCCTAGGTATGGACCACATTGTCGTCCACCTTGACTCGCAATTAGTGGTCTCCCATCTTACCCTTGTTTACACTATCCATAGCCTCATGTTACTCTATCTTTTTCCAATGAGTACGTCTCTTGGAGAGATACTTTGAATCTTTTCAATAACTGCACATTTCAAGAGACATGAACACCGTTGTTGACTCCATGGACAATTTTATATTAGATTGGTACATTGCACATACATAAAACATTCAAAAACATAGAAATGCCACGACATGTAAATAATGTATAGGAAAACAAAGACAATATCCCATAATCATCAATAGAACACGGAATATAGGGCTGCAAATAGAGTTTTGTATATAAATCATGTTGGTATAATACAAAAATGTAGTACTCATACAAAATCTGAAGCACGTGAGCCTTCAGTAAATGTCTCCTCTACAAAAATTTGAATCCCGCACCTTTTAGTAGATACATATATACATGAACCTAGTCCCTGGGATGCTCATGGTAGTAGAAAATGGCCTTATCTACTTTCCGAAGTAGCGAACCGAAGTGTGCAAACACCCCCATACTTTGTTGCTGATAGCAACAAGGTATATCATGCACGGTTGGCTCCGGGATATCCAGGGTAAACCGCTGGAGGTTCTCCTCCATCTCATCTAACTCCTCTATCGCATCGTGCTCTACATCCTCTACCTCTCGCACCGTTCCTCTCCGCGCAATCGAGGAGGCACCAGCTGGACAATATGGGCCCACATATGCACCAAACCTATAATAGCTATCGGTACTACACCAAAAACATCTAAAAAAAAATGAAAAACATAATAGATTTTTCATTCTTACCTATATCGCCCCACTACATGTCCTCAGGAAGGACTAATTTCGAGTCCCCCTTGAATCGGTAGCCTCGTAGGGATAGTCCTCTACCATGAGGAGTTGTCCCCTCAACCATCTGAAAAAAGGAACACCGTAACTGATAATAGGACCACCACCACCATGGTGGGGCATCACCTCGGACCATTAGACCATGTGCAGGTCCCTCGGATCAAAATCATCTATCTCGACGCGCGGGCATAGATGTGGAAATTAATCTAAGAAGAATGAGACTATGACCAACCCATAGCAAAACTAATTCAGCTCACCACGTCGGCATTTGGTGAGCTGATCCCTTAGGTTCACGAGGAGCCCATCGCACCAGTTGAAAAATGTGGGAGCCATACACTCCTTTGCTTACAACATATGGGCCTCGGTGGCCAGGTGAGGAGACCTTCTCCCTGCCACCCTCTCGATGGTAACAAAGATCATGTGCAGAGGATGGTCCCTCACATATTTGACGGGGGATCTTCCCACCAACCATCTGTGTGCCAGGAGTACACCACTGATCTACCAGGTCATCAGCAGGTCGGTCACTCCTTCGTGACCTGACCAAAGAAACTGGAGCTCCCTGTCAGGACAACCTTGACAAAAAATAGATATCCTCTAGGTCTATCGTCAATATATGGACACTGATCCAAAAGTGTTGATGCTTTGCATCCCAACATCTGATCAGGTATTCTAGCAGTGGAACCTGGACCCTCATGCCCTGGATGTGAAATTATTTTAGTAACCCATAGTTTCTCAATGTAATCATGCATTCTGTATTGTTGACTGCTTGAGATTCATCCATTTCATGCTCTCTTTTCCTCCATTGGACCATCTTGTCCACCCAAACCTATCCAAGTAGCATCAAAACACTTATTAGAAGCTTGCTTAGCTTCCCAACTCATCAATTTTTGGTGTATTTTTTTGTATGTTAGTCCAACCCGCACTAGCATACCCCATCCATACAGACAGGGCCCCATAGACGCACATTACCCTTATGGGGAAGGCGCCATCAATCCCTCGATGCACTTCCCATAAGGGGAAAGTGCCCCGGGATGAAGGTGCATTATCCCCTCAAAGAACAAGCCCAAAAGCCAAGAAACTGGAAATAAAAAGCAACTTCAATCCACTAAAAAATGAAAAGGATAGGATGTAGGCTTACCTAGCGCTGATGGCACTGAAAATAACTAATCAGAGCACTTGCAATTGATAGTTGAAAATAAAACTCCAACGGGTAATTTCCACCTTTCTAATTTGGTAAAAAGTAAATAGTAAATAATTCTGTTGATGTCCCGGAAATCACAGCATCAATCAGCAAGGGATTCTCCTCGATAGGCAATCCCAATTAGATTGCTCACAGTTTGGTGTGGGGAATCCATCCGGTTCATGGTTCCGACTACCGTGTAAGATTTAAAATTTGTTGTGTTCTTTACTGGTTGAGGCCCGATCCACTGTTAATGTGTTTTAAATTTATGTATGAGATGCAAGTGCTGTAAACTAATTTAATCTAAATGCAAAGCTGAAACAAATCTTAATCTAAAACTGCAATAAGCAAATCTATTATATCCTCGCAAGGAGACAAATGAAGATATGAGAAATGACCTGAAAGAAAGCACCCAAAGATTTCACAGATAGCCGTTCAACCATAAAGATGTCTTTTCCACCAGAAAATAAAAGATCTCAAAGGTAACTCTGATTCAAATTAAACATTCCAATTGCTCATTTGAAGTAAACATTAATTGCACAGAAAGAAATTTATGAGAAACATTCATCACATCTGGAAATAATTCGCATTGAAGTAAGGAAAGATCTCACAAAAGACGCGTAAACGTAGCAAGGGATAGCCCAAATAGAGATTTGACACGTTATTCTGGCAAAACGCAATCCTCCAAGCTTTCATTAGGCGAAAAAGAATTCCACATACATGTAATAAAGTAGTCTATGTACAAGATAGAGAATGTCTTTCCAACCTACAAAAAGTCCCTCTTCTGGCCTCCGTCTGTCTATTTATAGATTTACAATGCTTTCCTTTTCCCAAAACCTAAACCTAAACCTAGGAGGGAACAAAATTTTTGTCTTCTAGTGGTCAATAAGACAAAACCCAGAACGCAACTGTCTTTTACAAAATTAGAACAAAACATAAATAAAATTCCCTTTTCTTTATTACAAAAAGACAAATAACAACTATCTTTTGTTTTAGAATAAATCAAGCTATGGATGGCTTAGCTACTGACTGCGATGCTTCTGCTATTGCGCCTGCTTCCTCAGGGATATAAGCTAGTGATGGATTATCCTCTTGCTGTATATAGCTGGACCAATGAACTAATGAAAAACCTCTGGGGTTAGCACCTCCACCTTCTTCAAATATTCCAATTCTGCATTTAAACCTGCTTATAGTTCTACTAAGTGCACTTCTCTCTCTGGGAAATCATAAATTGCTTGTGGCAGGCCTAGTTAGCATTTACTGAAGGATTCCCTAGTTCTTGAGTATAAGGATTGGCAGGTTATAACTGTCTTCCTAATTTCCATGCTTAATTTGCTGCCACAATCCTATGCATATCATCATGCAATAGCAAAATAATGTAAGTAAATAATTTGACAAGGACTTTAAAAGAATATTTGCACACCTCAAGACTCATTATATTTAAAAGGGACACATTTATGTCTCCTGGGCCACAGGTTGGCCAATTTAATAGGCACGGGGCTCAAAGTGGAAAGGTGGTTGATAATCCTTCCCTACGCAAATATATAGGAGGATCATTCAAACCCAAAAGGGCAGGATGCGCTATGGCGGGGAAAATAGCATTAAGTGATGTGCAATGGGTGGAAGCTTATGATTAAAACACCCGCAATCAAGGGTCAATCCCATGGGCTTAAAGCTTATGGGTGGCATTTTACGATTGGGAGTGGCGCAACAGCAACGATTTTAAGGCTAACTTATGCACCATAGTTGGGGAAAATATCACCAAGACTTGCATTGGACGGGTCACAAACAGTCGGCAAAAATATCGTTAGAAGCTACATCGCAGCGCGAGGATTAATTTAAAACCTTGCAATGGTTTGGAAAAAACGGAACAAGGACTAAGATTGGAAATTCCGATGTTAGTTCGTGCGTCAGAGCGGCAAAGATAAATATAACATTTGTGCTTTGTCACGGAATTTGGTCATAAAAATCCACCCATCGATGATTTTAAGGCTAAGCCATGCGCCGGTGTCGGCCAAAATAAAATAGCTCCTGCGCTTCTGTTGCAAAATTTGTCATTAAAAACTGCGCTTAATGCTAAAGATGCGCCAAAGAGTTCCAAAGACTTAGAAGATTTTTGTTGGCTATAACTGACCGAGAGGTTTTCTATAAGACTCAGGTTCTTTGCAGTTTCCCTTTGACCAACAAAACCCCTTCGCACCGTCCCTTTCTGCAACAACTTGCAAGCGAGCTGGGGTCTCACTCGAGGTGTATCTATGGGGTACTGCGGAACCAAGTTTCCACAGTAAGTGATAAGTTGCTTGGACAGACATACTGCGCAACACAACAGAGGATATGTGCTGTGAGGTGAGACTATGCAGCGATGGGCAATGCTGCGGTCCGCACCACTATACTCTTCTACCATGGGACTTCTTTTGAAGTTGCGAGCAATCCAACTTTATTCTATACTTGGATTATCTTGAAAACGTTTAAGACACTGAAATGAATATCACTCATCCATTCATTCAGGTGCTTAACTGACTATCCTTCTAACATTAATTCATTAACTCAGGATGTCATGATTTGAACATAGACAACTGATCTAATCCACTGTAGACATTCCTTTATTGTGTGTAAGAAAGTACTTAACTAAATGACTGATTCACTGCCTTCATGCATAAGAATAAATGTTCACCATTCAACTATTCATACGGAACTTAACATCTCATTTCCATACTTCTCTAATGGCAAATGCATATAAAAGCTCTCTTCATAACAATATGCAAGGAAACATCTAGACATTCATTGACAGAAAACACAAGTAGTCATTCATTCATAAAGCACAATCGCACAACACGATATTTAACGTGGTTCACTCCCCTGGGTGGGAAGCTATGTCCACAAGAATGGTTGGTAATATATTTCTTTAAAAGGGATGGGGACAACTATTCTTAGTCTGCGCACTCAGCTGCAGACTCTCCTTCCTCTCAGATAGGTCTCTGCGCACACAGCCGTAAAGCCTTTACAATCTTCTTAGCTCAAAAGAGATTTTACACTACAACAACAAAAGTAACCCCAAATAGTAACCCCATCCCATACAAAATTGTCTTCTTAAATAGATCATGCCTCTAAGGTCATGTCTTTACAAAGCCGAAGACCTAAATCCAAAAAACCTTAGGGTTTTCAAAACTGCACCAGTTTCCCTAAACCGGCTTGCTAGCATCTGGTAGCATCTGCTTCATCATGGTAGTTATCCACGTCTTCATTCTGTAGCTATCGACCTCCCTGTCACACACGTGCCAACAGATCTCTTTCGTAGAACCGTTCATCTCTAACGGTTTCGCCCACTAGGCGTGCCAAGACGTCTCTTTTGTCAACAAACTCGTGCATTGGCCACCTTCCTAATTTGCTTGTGCCTGCCACTTGGCACTCCTGGAGCATATTTCCAAAATTAGACCATTACTTGTCCATCCGATACCTGCACCTGATCCATGTCCAGCACTCCACTTTGCTGGATCCATGTGTCGTAACTGCTTCACAGCACTGCCTCCTCGCAGCGCTGGTCTTCGGTGCTTCAAAAATTTGGATGCTGCACATAGCTCCACAGCACCCTCAACACTTAGAAAAAATTATATTTCTGAGCTGTGCTCAGCTCAACTTTCCCTACTTATCAAAAAAGGTGTTACCAAAAATTTGTCCCAACCTGGGCCCAACATGCCCCTAACAATTACATGTGGATCATCATCGAGCCACTTGCTACTTTGGTCGTCTCACTTTTTTCCATGACCGATGGAACTAGTTTGGCCACGAAATCATTATATGCACTGAACAGCTGTTCGTAGGCTTCTCTGGTATCCTATTCAACTTTCTGTACTGTTTCAAGCAATGCTGGAGTTATCTCTTCTCCAACCTATCCCTGTACCTTCTCCTAGTTGTCGTGTAGTTCCTTTATCTTGTCTTCTATCTACTGCAACACTGCTGTAGCATCCTCCAGGAATTGCTGTGACTGATTATCCATCTTAGTCTCTTTCTCTCTTAATGCTTGGACTTTCTTCTTCAAGCCTGATACTTTGTTATACTTGGATAGCCTCTCCCTGGGTGGCAGAGCCTTGATCTCTGCATCCAACTTCTCTAGGGTGGCTTGCTTTTCTTTTACCGTGGTCTTTACCTGCAGTAGCCCTTGATCCTCTTCAAGGGCAGTGAATGCCTTTGAAAAATTTTCGAAGAGATCTTGGCACTTATCCATCTCACTCGTTATGTTCTATGCGGCAGCACTCATTGCTTGGTCTCTTAACTGCTGCTCAGTTAATGGCACCTGCTTATTCAGTTTTTCCTTTAACGTGGCAATATCAACCTCATAAAAAATCTCTTTATCCTGCATCTCCGGCTGCAAGGATCTCACCTTATCTCCGATCCTCAGAACTGTGTCTGCAGGATCATCCTGGAGTTCTATACCTTCAATATCCTGGGCAACAGTGGATATGGTATTCTCCAATTGTTTCCGGATGTCCTGTTCATCATGTAGCTGCATGTCTGTGCGCAACTCAAGCTGTCTGTTTGCTGCGGTGAACTCTGCTTGTGACTTCATCGACTCTACCATTCATTCATGCATCTCCTCGAGGATCTGGGTGTGGATGAAGTGAAAGCCTGGTAAGGGAATTTTAGCTAAGTCGAGCTCTACCCGCTTGATTCCCTTTGTGTCCAGGATGACCTGTTCTGTTATTGGCAATGAAATAGCCAATGGGTCCACATGGACAATCCTGGTCTTTGACGGCAGTGTTATGGTTAGCTGCAGTGTTTGCTGCAAGGTTCTTGCCGACCTCCCTTCAGCTCCTGCTTCACGTGGCAAGGTTATGCTCTTTTGGACCTCGTCCATTTTCTTCATAAGGCCTTGTAGTGCGAGCCTGGTCTTTTGTAGGTCATCCTAGATGACCTGATCCTTTTTGTCTTTGTCAGTCATGAGCTCCTGCATCTGTTCTGAGACCCTTTCTGCTATCATGTCAAAGTAATCTTCCTTTAGCACTATCTTGGCTTGAGTCTTTGTGGCCTTCATCTTCTTCCACGCCTTCAGCTTCTACGAGGTCTCAGGCTCTTTCCGCTTTCCTATTTCTTCAACAATCGGGCATGACAGCGGGATTGGCTTGTCTTCATCAGAGTCTGCCTCAACATCCATGACTTCAACATGGAAGTCGGTGAGCTAGTCCTTCATGAGGGCTTCAATGTCCTCCTCATACATATGGTAGTTTCCTGGGTACCATTCTAGTTTCTTCATTCTTTCTTTAGGTGAAATAAAGATAAATCGCATGTCTGCGCTAAAATCAAGAATGTCAATGTACTTCGACATTACCTATTTTGTGATGTGAGCTATAGCAGTGATCACATCACGCAGCTGAGTGTAATACTGATAGAAAACTTCAGTTGTCGCATGCTATCGTTCTGCGTTGATGTTTTCCTAGAGGTTGACATAATGGAACCCTCTAGGATCATTTGTTTCTGTAATGACACCCACATAGTCCTTTGGCTCCTTCCATCCAGAAAAGGTGATGAGGATGATTATCCGTGTAAAGTGGAATTGTCCACCATTCTCCTGGGTATCATTAAGTTCATCCAAGAACTCATTAAGAAGATACTGACACCAATTAAACTCGGTTCCTTCAGCCGCTGAGGCACAGAGTAGCACTACGCCCACAGAAACCTCCGGAGGCCTAGCTATTCTAATGATTTTTCCTGGGAGCAGCTGGGTGACAAATTTTGTCACTCTGTCATCAATTTATTCTATGGGAAAACCTCTTTTCCCTTTCACCAATGCATGGCTTTTCTTCATTTTCTCGACACCTTCTTTTTCTTTGCTCTTCCCTTGTAAGAACTACTTGGGATCCTTACCACTCTTGCTTAACCCGGTAATGCAGTGGATCAAATCAATGTTTATATTGACATTTCCGTCGAGCCACAGATATCCCTGGTGGATTTGTGCCATTAGCGTGTGAACCACAGCATTCACTTTCGGCGAGCGATCAAAATGTGGCAATCTGAGGAGGTTCAACAATCCTGACTGAACTATCGGTGTCAGCCAGCTTTCAGAAGCCAAGTTAAATGTGCCCTTGGCATCTTTCTTCCAGCACATGTATTGGTCAGGCTAGAACGATGGGTACTTAGGTGCATGGGGCTCTTCCTTTTGCATGCCTAGGAGGTCAAAATATTCCCACTTACAGTCCAGAATCTTTTCGAGCAGGTTCTTGGCAACCTCTACATATTTTGAGATCGGAAACAATGAGATTTCATATTTAGCGCTCTTAACCAGTTTAAAGACTGGGGCATCCAACACCCATGGTGATATATACTCTGGTGTTGGCTTCAATGGTTCTATCTGAAAGACTGATGATTTTTGCGCCGTCTGGCGCATCTTTAGAATCTTGCTTCGTGGTGCTGTTATGTCTTTCCCTTTAGCCTTCCCTTTGTCCTGCATGATTGGATTATGGTGAGGTGATCTACGGGATCCTTGGCCTTATTCTGTTACAACCTTCTTGGCAGGGGTTTTCATTAACTCTGCAATCCCCCCGTGCTAAAAGACTCAGATTGCTTCTTGAAGTGTAATCTCTTCTTCTGTATTTGGTGACTTGGACATTCACTGGCAAGAGTAGGAAATTGTTTCTGAGAGATGACTAAGGGTTGATATCATAGGAGCAAATGCATAAAAATTCCAAGTGTCTGGTAATACCCGCGAGTCCTTATGCGGCGTTATTTATAGGCACGGCTGAGTCCTCCCCGCACCTTCCAACGGCTAGATGGATATTTAATGTAGTGTCTGTTGGCCAATTTGAATGAATCCTTCAGTCCCCTCTGTCGTCAGCGTGTTTAGAATGGCTATCTTTTCATTAAATGTTGAAGCGAGTGCTTGCAACGGTCACATAACGGCTATTTTTTTTCAACGGTAGTGTAACAGCTATTTTTCTAAGTGCTGCATTGAGCTACACGACAAGCCATCTGAGATCCTGCGTAGTTACTTCGCAGTGCCAAAATTTTCCAACTATGTGGTTCCTTTTTCTTTTCTTACTTCTTCTCTCTTTTTTTTTCTTTTTTTTTTTCTTCTACGCAGCTTTAGCAGTGCTGCGTGGTACCCAAATTGTTCTACTTATCATACATGTACAAACTCCTTTACCTTTCCAGTGTCCAGTTTCAACTGTACCTGACACCTGGACATCTCTTCCTTTGCTTATCATTCAGGATTCTGTGAAGCAAGGCTGTCATGATACAGCTTTAGCCTACTTCTATTTATCAAAGTTGGTAGAGTATCACCAGCTAAATTGGCTAATTGGACTGCACCAGTGTTAGTAACATGTATTACAGTATATGGACCAAACCATTGCATCTTAAATTTTCCAGGAAACTTCATGAATTTGTTATCATACAAGAGGACTAGGTCACCTACCTGAAAGCACTTGTTCTTTATATGGCGATCATGCCGGCAATGAAGCGATCTTCCTCCAACCCAACAAGGTGTAGCAACCCTTCTTCTAATGTTGCACGGTCTGCCATCCCTGTGAACGTAGTGATCCTTAAACTAGGGACAATATACTCCATTAGCATTATAGCTTCCTACCCATAAGCCAACTAAAAAGGTGTATGTCCTGTCAATTTATTGCATGTAGTCCTATATGCCCATAACACAGAAGAAACACGTAGATCCCAATCATCTCTATTTACATTGCAGACCTTAGTCAACGCGTTTTCCACTATTTTATTGAAAGCCTCAATAGTGCCATTTTCCTGTAGATGATATGGAGTACTGCACTGATGACGAATGTGAAATTCCTCTGTAAGTGCCTCAATGGTCTTGTTCAAAAAGTGAGTGCCTTGGTCACTCATCAAAATCTTCGGACAACCAAATCTTGATAATATTTCTTCAAAAATAAACTGCGCAACAGTACTACTGCTGCAGTCCTTTACTAGCTTTGCTTTCGCCCATTTGGTGAGGTAATTAGTAGTAGTAATAATGTACCTCACACTAGTTCTCTTCCCTGGTGGGTTTATAGGACCCACAAAATCAATTGCCCATTTCTCAAATTCCTGCAAGGTCAACTATGGATTTAATGGCATCTCATCTCTTCGTGAAGGTTTCCCTGTCCTTTGACAGACATCACAATTCCTGCAGTATTCTTTGGAATCTTTGTGGATCGTGGGCCACCATAGCCCTGCACACAATATCTTCTGTGTAGTGGCCCTGCCTGCATAGTGACCTCCTACGACCCCTGAATGTGTGTCTGTGAGAATAAACGGTTTCTCATGATCTAGTATGCATCTGCGCAAGACTTCATCCGGTCCGAGTTTGTATAGCTGACCTGCAATTACAGTGAAGTCTATGGTACGCACCACTAGCTGCTTCCTCTATTGGATAGATAATTCCTGCGGTGCTAGCCCTGTTGTTAAAAATTTAATGATATCTTTATAATAGTTATCAGCAACCTGTATAATAAATAATTGTGCATCAGGTAGACTGTCTTCAATGTTCATCAGCTCTTCTCCTGACTCAATCCTAGAGAGGTGGTCAGGTCCCAAGTTCAGCCTGTCGAGCTTAACAACAATCTCAAAATCATACTCCTGAAATAGCAACAGCCATCTGCATATGTGCCCCCCTAACACTAGCTTATTAACCAAGTATTTCAATGCAAAATGGTCAGTGAAAATAAGGAAGTGCGCGCCAAGCAAGTAATGCCTGAATTTCTATAGGGCATATACCATTGCAAGGCCTTCTCTCTCGGTAGTAGTATAGTTCTTCTCTACTGTTGAGAGCTTCCTGCTCGAAAATGCAATAGGGTGGTCAATACCTCCTTCTCCTAGCTGAGCTAGTACAATTCCCAAGGCAATGCATGATGTGTCAACGTGGACATGGAATGGCTTCGTCCAATCTAGAAAGACTAGAATTGGTGCAGTCACCATCTTTTCCTTTAATGTATCGAAACCTTGTTCACATTTCGTGTTCCAGATGAACGATGTGTCTTTCTTTAGCAGCTTTTCCATTGGTGCGGTTATCTGTGCATAACCCTTTATAAATTTCCTATAGTATCTAGTATGGCCTAAGGTAGAGCGCAACATCTTGACTGAGGTTGGTGTTGGCAAGTTCACAATAATGGCAATCTTCACAGGGTCCACCATCAGTCCTTGCTTACAAACAATGTGCCCAAGTAGAATGCCATAAGGAACACAAAAAATACACTTCTTTAGATTTAAAGAGATTTGATGCTGTCGACACTTCTCAAGCATCATTCTGAGGTTCGCACAATGGTTCTTCAATAGACCAAAAACAGTCCAATCATCAAAATAGGCTTCGAGAAACTTATGCATAAACTCTTTGAATGCTACGACGACCACTCTAGAGAATATGGCAGGTGCATTTTTCAGGCCAAAAAGCATTACTGTGTACTGGAACGACCCCCATTCAGTAGAAAAAGTCATCTTATGCCTATTTGCGGGATCAATCCTGATCTGATGATACCTGGAAAAACCATCAGTAAAAGAATAGGCCTCATTCCCTCCAACATTATCAAGCACTTCATCTGTGAAAGGAGTAGGGAATGGGTCATGCATGGAAGCATCATTCAATTTTCTAAGATCAACACAAATCCTGATCTCACCCTTCGCTTTCTTGTCTTGAATGACCATGGGACTAATCCATTCTGATTGCTCAATAGGTTCAATGATTCCTGCTTCAAGCATCTTATCTAACTCTGCGTGTACTCTTTCCTTGTAGCACGGGTTTAGTCTGTAAGGTCTCTGCTTTAGAGGCTTTGCACCTAGCTTCAAAGGTATTTTCATGACTCCTAGTTCTCCCAGAATTCCTTTCATTTCTGTAAATTTTTTTGGAAATAGCTCTTGATACTCACGCAAGGTATCTGCGATCTCTATAGCAGTATTATCATCCCAATAATCTCCGATTGCTGCGAACTTCAGTTCTTTTTTTGTGCCAATATTCACCTCTTGTGTTTTTACTTGTTCGCTCATATCTGGGATTTCTAACGGAGTTCCTTCTACGTTGTGCGCACCCTCCGATTCTGGTATGTTTATGTTGCGCGGATCATCATCATCATCTTCCTTGCTATCCCCATCTTCTTCAACTAGGTTATAACACTCGATAGTATGTTCCTCATGTTTCTTCCATTCCGACTGTAGGTTCGTAGGAAAGGTATCTTCCCCGAAGAATTCTTCCAATACCATATGTCTATGAGGACAGTCTTCCCTGAATATGCATTCCTTAATTATTTGCAATGCCTCATGGATCATCGGGTTTTCATCCTTGAAACTGAAATCCCTCTGGAAGTTCGCAGTCAACATTTCCCAATCAATGGTTTCTCTGCGCAACTCTAGGTCTAGGTAGCTTTTCTTTGGAATGTCATCCTCCAGCGTATGTACAAATAGATGCACCCATTCTATGTGTGGCCTTTCTGTCCATGCTTGTGAATAGACTTCAATGTGTTGACTAGGGTCTGTCTGTCCATTGAAATTTTCAAAGGGTAAAGTAATCTTTTCAGCAAACCGAATCTGCATCTTAATTCTTCGTTAATCCCAAGTGGTCAATTTCTTCTTGTGCGCATTCCACCATTTGGCGGGTGTGTCACACAATGCCATATCCAATGCTGGTGATCTATGCTCATCTACAATAGCTACAGTGTATTCTTGGATGAAAGTATAAACATTAGCAGAACCATCATATGTGGGAATAGGACTTACCTCTTTCCCGATCCAGCGCAGTGATTTCGTAACCTTGCACACCTTCTTGCTGATACTTCATGCATCCAGCTTTGCTAATTTTCCAGTCCTGCCTCCGAATTAGAGACGTAGGAGCTGTCACATCTCTAGCTGAGTGTGCCATCTGCGGTAGGATTAATGTAATCCTCTTGGTTCACTGTGAGCTGGTATAGTCTATCCAAGTCTTGAGCCTTTGATTCCTCCTAAATCGGCTCACTGTATCTGTCACCATCTGCAAGCTCCAATGGTGCGATGAACCTAAGATGCTTCCCTTCAAATATCATCTTCTTTGATTTTACGTCAATAATAGCCAAGTTATCCATAGCCCAGTCAATTCCTAGCAGTGCAGGAAAAGGCTGTATGACTTTGGACTCCATCGATGTGGACTATCACATTAGCTAACCGGCCAAAAGGTATGACTTTCTCTTGGTTAGCCATTCTCAACTGGATAGGTGACCATGAACACTTTGGTCGATCCATCTGCTGCCATGTTTGCTTAGTTAAGACATTTACTTTTGATCCCAGATCAAGGATGACTTCATCCATTTCAAAATATCCAATCTGCGCGGTAAGTCTCATTTCTCGACCTATTCTTTTATGTTTCCTTATGTGATGAACTACACTATCAGAAGCCTCTGTTCCAGTCTATGGCTCATACTACTTTATGAGCTTCTACAGCTCTACTATGGCATTTTCACTTTTAAGTAGCTTCATGGAGCTTCGCAAGAACTACACAATGGAGGTGTTGACATCCGTCGTAGTGCTTGTTTTATCATAGGCCGCTGGCATGTCTTCAACATGCGATGCTTGACTGCGCAACGGGATCCTCTGTGTTTTGGTTGCTGGCTCTCTGAAGGTATCCTGAGCGTCGATAAAGACTTCTTTATTCTTTTGTAAGTCAAGAGCAGGTATTTTTCTCAGAGCTTTCCTTATCCATACTGTCTCAAGAGGAGACTACTTTGTGTGAGCCTCCCCTGATGTGGAAGCTTATACTCCCCTATCGCGGCCTGTCTAAGCGCCACTGCGCGTGACCACATTGATGCTCGGGTTTGCTTGTCTTTTCTCTACTGCAATCCACTGGACGTTCGTGTTTGGCACATCCGTCCATCTTCTTTTCTACATTTCCGCCTCTAGCACCGGGAAATCTTCAATAACATACTCAAATGATTTACAATAATTGCACGTAGTGCATGGGTTAACACAATCTCTAGATACATGACCTGGCTGGCCACAATTATAACAAATGACCTAGCCATGGCCTCTTCCCTGCGTCAAGCCAGCATTTCTTCCTCTGCCACGGTATCCAGCACCACAACCTTTGTATCCTCCTTGGTCATATTGTGAATTTTCTTGTTTCGGCTGGTTATCTTCTTGTACGCAGTACAAGCCAGCGCCTCTCATTGAGTCCATATCCCATTTTCTTTCATTCATTAGTTCATATGCACGGCAGTTGAATTCATCATTTCCAACGAATTTATAGAAATTGCAGTATAAATTTTTAGGTGTTTTCACATACTTCTGTATAAGATAGCAATCTTCATGTCTGTGTCCTATAGTTCTACAAATTTCATACCATGCGGCCTGATTCTGATTTAATGGGTTGGGCGCACCACTATTAAGATAGTCACGGAATAAAGGGCAGTGCTCCCGGTCATGGCCTTCTCCTTTACAACTTGTACACCAGACCTCATGTCTAGGTTCCTACCTTTGTTCTTTTCCATTCTTCATGCTTTGTAGCTCTAGTGTCAGGGTGGTCAGCTAGTTCTGGATCTGAGACATTCCAAAACTAGTCTCACCAATCGGCAAAGCCTCTAGCTTCATTGTGATCTCCAAGGCCTCTACCTACGACTCAACCTTCTGCTACATCAATGGTAATCTAATATGGGGCAATAGTGCAGCAATGAACCATTCCTTGTGCTGTTCCGAAGCTATAACAAAGCTTACCTGGTCTAATAGGGTCTTGAACTTCTGATCAAACTCCCAAACCATTTCAGTCGGTTTTTGCTTTATTTCCTTCAACTCAGTTATACACTGAGATTCAGATTTGGGTTTCTTAAACTCAGCCACAAGCATAGCTTTAATTTCTACGAGGGTTCGTGGCTATGTGGTAAAGTACTTCATGAACCAATGTAAAGCTCTGTCCCTGAAAGTGGTGATGAGTCGTGCTCTCTTCACTACATCATCCTAGATTTGTCTTACACTCCATACGGCTTCACAAAGAAACCAATGCTGATCAGGGTCTTCTAGGCCAGTTCCTTTGAATATCGGTAGCTTCATATCAGTGTTTTCCATCGTTATATTAGGTGGTGGAGCGCCCGAATTAATGTGTAGCTGCTATAAAGGGATCTGTGCAGTGAAAACAAATGGGATTATCGGGAGAGATGTACCAGGATGAGTGTTCTGCGGGGCGGACTGTGTAGCAGGTGGGTTTTGATATAATGGTGGTGCGGTCTCTGCAGCCGGTGGGTTCTCCGGGGTAAATGGTGGTACAGCTTCGTTGTGAATGTTACACGGGATCTCAGTATCAATATGGAGTCCAGGGCCTCCAAGATTCTTATTAAATTTATATCTCTTGCCACTTCTAAGATTATCTGTTTCTTCATCTGATTCACTAAATATACTGTTTACCATGACAAACTTAAGAATATTACCGCATTCTTAAAACACCTTTCTTAGCTAATAGTATCTTAATGTAGAGACGGAGATTGTTCAGGAAATTCCCTTGAAATCCTTCGAAAACGTATGCTTCTGCTTGGCTGTAGGATTTGAGTGTGTCTATAGCAAATTCTGTTACGAAGCCTTCTAGCATATGATCGACCCAAAAATCAACTACGCGTGCTAATGGGATTTCTATTGCTTTGAGTTGCGCCATGATCTCGGGATTCCACTCTGTAGGAACTCCTCCTTGAATATAAGTTTTCTTTTCTACGAGCCGCAAGATCCACGAATGCAGCTCGTTGGGAAATGATGCCTTGAAAATCTCATGAATATCGTTGAACATATATCTATTCGACCACTGTGTGTCACTTAGACATGGATGTCTATTCTCTTTCCTTTTAAAGTCTCTTACAGTCTTATCCCACCAGGCTTGGATTTCTGTCTTTTCAAGATGCCAATTGTCAAAGCCTTCCGGGAACTGGTATTCTTCATCACACATCACGATTGCAACTCATCACTGATTCTAGCATGGCAACGGAACCATTTGTTGGCTATAACTGACCCATAGGTTTTCTATAAGACCCAGGTTATTTGCGGTTTCCCTTTGACCAACAAAACCCCTCCACACCGGCCCTTTCGGCAACAACTTGCAAGCAGGCTCGGGTCTCACCCGAGGTGTATCTATGGGGTACTGCAGAACCAGGTTTCCACAGTAAGTGATAAGTTTCTTGGATGGACGTATTGCGCAACACAACAAAGGATATGTGCTGCGAGGTGAAACTGCGCAGCGATGGGCAACGTTTAGGTCTACACCACTATACTCTTCTACCGCGGGACTTCTACTGAAGCTGCGAACAATCCAACTTTATTCTATACTTGTATTATCTTGAAAATGCTTAAGGCACTGAAATGAATATCACTCATCCATTCATTCAGGTGCTTAACTGACTATCCTTCTAACATTCATTCATTAACTCAGGATGTCATGATTTGAACATAGACGACTGATCTAATCCACTGTAGACATTCCTTTACTGTGTGTAAGAGAGTAATTAATGAAATGATTGATTCACTGCCTTCATACATAAGAATAAATGTTCACCATTCAACTATTCATACGGAACTTAACATATCATTTCCATACTTCTCTAATGGAAAATGCATATAAAAGCTCTCTTCATAACAGTATGCAAGGAAACATCTAGACATTGATTGACAGAAAACACAAGTAGTCATTCATTCATAAAGCACAATCGCACAACACGAGATTTAACGTGGTTCACTCCCCCAGCTGGGAAGCTACATCCACAAGAATGGTTGGTAATATATTTCTTTAAAAGGGATGGGGACAACTGTTCTTAGTCTGCGCACTCAGCTGCAGACTCTCCTTCCTCTCATATAGGTCTCTGCGCATAGAGCTGCAGAGCCTTTACAATCTTCTTAGCTCAAAAGAGATTTTACACTACAACAACAAAAGTAACCCCAAATCATAACCCCATCCCATACAAAATTGTCTTCTTAAATAAATCATGCCTCTAAGGTCATGTCTTTACAAAGCCGAAGACCTAAACCCAAAAACCCTTAGGGTTTTCAAAACTGCGCCGGTTTCCCTAAACCAGCTTACTGGCATCTGGTAGCATCTGCTTTATCGTGATGGTTATCCACGTCTTCATTCTTTCACTATCAGCCTCCCTGTTGCACGGTGTGCCAACAAATCTCTTTCATAGAACCGTTCATCTCTAACAATTTCACCCACCAGGCATGCCAAGACGTCAATTTCCTCAACAAACTCATGCATTGGCCACCTTCCTGATTTGCTCGTGCCCGCCGCTCAACACTCCTGGAGCATCTTTCCAAAATTAGACCATTACTGGTCCACCCAATACCTACACCTGATCCATGTCCAAGACTCTGCTTTGCTGGCTCCACGTGTCCTAACTGCTTCGTAACACTGCCTCCTCGTAGCGCTGGTCTTCGCGGTGCTTCAAAAATTTGGATGTTGTGCACAGCTCCACAACACCCTCAACACTTCGACAAAATTATATTTATAAGCTGCCCCGAGCTCAGCTTTCCCTGCTTATCAAAAAAGGTGTTACAAAAACTTTGTCCCAACTTGGGCCCAACAATTTTTGTACCGACGTCCTGTATGAAGTTAAACTCTATGCCGAAGGTGGCCAAAATAATGCTAGGCAATTCCGCCAAAGGTGGCAAAAATAAGACTAAGACAGGCGCCATGGTTAGGCTGAAGTGAGCTCTTGAAGTGTGCCTAAAGCAGCCAAGGAAGATTTAGACTTTGCGCGATAAGCGGGTAGCTTAAATCTAAAAGTTGTGCGAGCGAGGATAAAAAATCAATGGTCAAATTACAGTTAAGACTTTCGTTGAAAAAGTAAGGTTTGGTTTAAGATTTGCACCGAAAGGCGGAGGACTTATGGTTAGAACTTGCACTGAAGGGGGAAGACTTATGGTTATACCTTGTGCTGAAGGCTAAAGGTGACTTTGCCTTAGAAAATTTTTTAGAAAACTTCTTTGCGAAACAGGTGTTAAAGTTTTTCCAAGTTAGTGGCAGGATAAGCTTCAAAAGAAAGAGAAAGAAAAAATCAATACAAAAGTGTAGGAGGAGGGGCCCCAATATTTTTCAAAATTTTGGGGGGATGTTGCAGCAACAACAATTGGCGAATCGTTGGCGAACACAGATCTTTGAAAAACTCTCTCTCATCCATAAAAAATTTTAAAAGCTGCTCACCTTATGTGCAACAGTCGACTTGAGCATTTGAATTTCTGCAAAGGAAGTGATCACTTTATCCATTGGTCATTAGGAAAGGGGAGCTTTGATAAAGACATCCTTAAAACTCTCCAAAGGCCAAAATATGGGGTTCATTTTTAGAAGATGCATCTTTTAGACGACCACTGTCATCGGACTCCACAGAATTGTAACAACATCTCATAGACAATATTCTCTTGTTCCTAATTCCCATGCTGCTTGCATCCTTTTAGATGTTCTTTAATTAACGACTTTTGTCGTGTGAGTATTCTAGAAAAATTTCTTCAAGACTTAGCCATTTTCCTGAGTTCTTCAATCCATTGACATCCTTTTGTGTGAGCAGGATATTTTCTTGGTTTCTCGTGCTCATGGATGGAGAAGAACTCTACTGGGCATTTTGGTGTGGCTGCTTAAATTAAAAGTCTTTATTGCTCTCAGCCATGCTTTAATGGAGGCAAGATTTTCTGGAAAACAGACTCTTGATTATAAGCTCTTTTGGCTTTAGATTTGCAACATGGAGTCATTTTAATACCCTATGCCTTCGAGATGTGCTTCCTTTCCGTGGGTCTAACTACAACGATCTTCTTGAGATGCTTATAAATATGAGGGTGGATGGAGCCTGAAGATAGTGATAAAGATAATCATGGATTTCTGCTATTAAATAGGGGTTAATGTGACCAACAAAACAAGATCTCTTCATTCTGGAAAATGATAAGCAAAGCCAAAATGAATAGATAAACTTTCTTTTGAGGGTACATTTCCAGCTTCATGAGTTGTGAGATTTCTCAAGAGATCTGTCTTCATGAAAGACCAAATTGTAGGGATACAGGAAAATTCTATACAAAGGAAAGGGGAAAGGGAAAACTCAAATAATCAGAAAAAGAGAACAACTTGGCTGAAACAAATAGAAATCAAGAGACTATAGTAAAAAGTAAAAGAAAAAGAACAAAACCTTTATTTATGTACAAAGGCTCTCTTAGAGACCTTAAGAAAAATACTATTTCAAAGGCAGGCCATTGGGGGGAAGATTAACTTCCTCTCCCCAAAGGCTTCTTAACTTATATGTTGATGGGCCAAGCTTTTCAGAAATTTGGTAAGGGCCAACCCATAAGTGTTGAAATTTTGTATGCATTCCCTTACCATCGTGTTGATGATCTCACTTAAGAACTAAATATCCTACTTCGAAACTTCTTTTTCCAGATTTCTTCTTATCAAACCATCTTTTGACTATGTCTTGATGATGATGGAATTGATCTTTGGTCTTTTGCCGTGACTCTTCGAGTTTTAGTAGGGTATCAATTCTTGATTGAAGAACATGACTACTGGAACCTTCGGAGGCTTGGGACAACTGCAAGGACAGGAGTAATACATTCGGGGGAAGGATGGTTTCCTTACCGTAAACCAAGGTAAACGGGGACGCACCTAAGGCATTCTTGGGGATAACCCTGTCTGCCCATAGAGCATTTGGAAGGGCTAGGTTGCAGCTTCTCTGATTTTCAATTATAGTTTTCTTAAGAATTTGGATGAGGTTTTTATTGGTCGACTCAACTGATCCATTTCCTTGGGGATAGTAATTTGCTGAATAGTGAAGTTTGATTCCTTTCTCATTAATAAATTCATTGATCTTAAAAGATGAAAAATAAGTTGCATTATCAAAGACTAGGGAAATTGGAACCCCAAACTTGGTTATCATGCTTTCTTCCAGGAATTTGATAACTGCAACGTCATTGAATGCACGCAGGAGAATGCATTCATCCCATCTCGTAAAATAATCAGTAGATGTCAGGATGTATCGGTGTTGCAGCAAGGAATTCGGGTTTATCTCTCCGATAACATCTATGCCCCATTGATCGAACGGTTCAAAAATGATAACCGTCTACAACGGTCCCGCTGCTTTTTGCAATTTCCCAGCATTTCTTTGGCAAAAATCACAGTTCCTTGCATGTGCATGAGCATCCTTGAAAAGAGTGGGCCAATAATACCCGGCTCTGAGAATTTTATGAGCTGTGGTATCCCCTGAATAATGTCCCCCAGTAGGGCCATGGTGTAATTCTTCGACTACCTTCCTTACTTCTTCTTTCTCCAAACATCTGAGGAAAATTCCCTCATAATTCTTTCTAAAAAGGATTTCATCAATGATTTGGTACGCTGATGATTTAAGATGGAGTGCCCTTCTTTGCTTTGCTCCCTAGTGTTCTGGCAAGTAACCTGACTGCAAATAATGCACTAAGTCTCTATACTAGGACTCAGGAGCAGTGAAGACAGGACAAACCTTAATTATATTCAGTTCAGCCTCATTTTTCCAATCTAGCCCTTCGTCAGCTGGATTTTAAGTGAGCAATTTGCACAAACCTTGACCTTTTATGATGGCAGCTAGCTTGAATTCCAAGTCATATTCTTGGAGAGCAGTGACCCAATTGCCTCTTTGTTCTCCCAGCTCTTTCTGGACAAACATAGATCTAACGGCGGGGTGAGGAACCATGACCTTAGTTCTATTCTTGAAAATATAAGGTCTGAACTATTTTACTGCTTTAAATATAGCGTAGGCTTGCTTGTCCACAATAGGATAGTTGAGTTCAGCACCTTGCAGACCAGTGCTCATGAAAGAGACTGGATATTCATCTCCTGATTCCACTTTCTCTGTAAGCATATCTACGAGAGAGTTGTCTGAAGCAAAAGTATACATTATAAAATCTTTATCAAAGTCCGGACTCCTCAAAGACGATGCATTGGCTATGGATGCTTTGATTTCTTTGAACGCCACTTTCTCCGAGTTTGTCCATTTGAACTGCACACTCTGCTTAATCATTTGCTGCAATGGCTTGATGATTTGAGCAAAATCCAGAACAAACCTTTGAACAAAATTAATTGTTCCCATAAATGATTGCATAGATTTCTTGCTATGGGGCATGGGAATCTTGTTGATAGCTTCAACTCATTCTTGATCTATTGAGATTCCCTTCTTCGAAATTATATGACCGAAAAGTTTGCCATCAAGAATAGCAAACACACTTTTCTTAGGGTTCAAAGAGATACCATATTTCCTGCAGCGATAAAAAATCTGCTTCAAGTGGAAAACATGATCTTCCGTCTTCTTTGAGAAAACTGTTATATCATCCAAGTAAACTACTACACACTGATCACCCAGTCCTCAAAAGGTAATGTCCATGGCTCGCTGGAAAGTAGCTCCTACATTTATCAAACCAAAAGGCATCCTACGATAAGCAAAGGTACCCCTCTTAGTACAAAAAGTGATTTTGAGATGGTCCTCCTCTGCTACTAGTACTTGATTGTATCTTGAAAAACCATCTAGTAGAGAGAAAAGCTTTGATCCTGACACCATCTGCAAAATTTGTTCCATTGGGGGCACAGGATAGTTATCTTTGTCGGAAGCTTTATTTAGATTCTGGAAGTCCATGCACAATCTGATTTCTCCTTATTTTTTACGTATGGGAACTAGATTGGCGATCCATTCAGAATGTCGGACCTTGAAAATAATCTTTACATCTAACAATTTCTTTAACTCTATTTGTATTAGAGGCTCAAGAGTTGGATGCATTCTCCTCAATTCTTGCTGGAAAGGTTTGACACCTTCTTTCATTGGTATTACATGCTGAATGATATGAGTATCATACATTTTCATATCATCGTAAGTCCATGCGAAGACATCCTTATATTGCTTGAAAAGTTTGATAAACTTTTCTCTTTCTCCCAGCGAGCGACACTTACCGAGAATAACATATTTCAGCTCTGCCTCTGTTCCCATATTAATCAATTCATGCGTCATAGAGGAGCTATGAGTTTTAGCATTCACTGGTCTCTTGAACTTGCTCTGTAAATCAAATAAAGCTTTGAGAGTCCTCACTCCTTTAGGCATAAAATTTCCTTTAACAGCGTGTTTGCTTTGAAGGTCTGAGTCATGCTTCTCTTCGTCTATTATGGCTTCATGGAAGGAATCTTCATTTGTCAAGAAGCTGATGATTTTATCATCATCATCAAATATTCTGAGATTCGTAATGTTATCTAGAACGGATGGCCTGAAAATCAATTCAATAGAGCATTTATTATTTGTAGGAACTAATCTGGAAGCGGAAGTGGCCAATAAATCAGCTGCAGCATTTTGCAATCTAGGAATGGAATTTATATTGAAAGCATCAAAACACGAAATCAAATTCCAAATCTCAAATTGGTAGCCTTTTAAATGAGGAGAAAGGCAGTGAATTATATCTCTCACCTACCTAATGACTATTTCAAACTCACCAAAGACTTTCAAATATTTGACACTTAAAGCAATAGCCTTCTTTAACCTATGGACTAGAGCTTCATACTCGACAGTATTGTTAGTACATTCAAATTCTAATCTACAAGATAAAAAGTGTTTATTCCTATTGGGGTCAATCAATACACAACCGGCTCCTGATCCTTCTTGGGTTTTGGAGCCATCAAAGTAAAGAATCCAAAACACATTTTCTTCTTGAGCTAAACTAGCATCATTAACAACTACGTCAGTGACTAATTCTACTATGTTACAATCAATATCATCAGTCCAAGAAAACTGAAGGAGATCGTACTGTTCATCTGGATTATGGCTAGCATCTTGTGCTTGATAATTTCCTGGTTAAATCTCTAGTAAATAGTTTCCCAAAAATGAAGACGAGAAAGCAAGAGCTTTGTTCTTTTCTTCCAACTGAGTTACATTTTGTTTCATATGAGGTTCTCTTAGTATCTTGATTTGGTTTTTCCTATTCTGAGAAGGCAGCCACAAATGAGACCAGTCTGTAGCAAAATAGCCATATAGTTTCGTAGACCAGTCCCTACTCAAAATCAGATCGTAAGCCTTTGGGAGATCAACCACCATTATATCAACGAACTGACACACCCTAGGGTCTACTGACAGCCTAATGAGAACATCTTTCATTTCCCCAATTACCTTAACAATGGTCCTATACAACTGTATAATTTGAGATGGACAAGGTATAGGCTACCCATTAATCTTTCTGCAAATTGACAGGGGCATGACATTTGAACTGGCACCTGAATCTACCAAACAGTTATGAACATTGTGGTTGAAGATTTCAAAAGTTAGGAGGAAAGGCAGAGTTTGTGATCTGGATTTCCCGTCGATGCTGGCTTCATTTATCTCAGGGTCGTCTTCTATGTTTTCAGACAAAGGACTAGCTTGCGGGTCAAAAACCTCTAGCAACTTTTGTCTTTGCTGGGGCAAACTACATATGTCAAATATGGAAATATTGGCTTTAGTATTCTTAACGTCTTCAATTATATCGTAACCCATATCGCATGCCTTAGAAATCTTGGGCTGAGTTTTTGTTTTGTTTGGACTAATATTTGCTTGTTTGGCTTTTTCAGCAATTGATTCTTTTATAGGTGTCAGAATTAACTTGGGATGCTGTGGGATAGCCTTGAGCTACTGTGGGATAACTGTTATATGCCACCTTGGCAATTCCCTTGAGGATTTCACTTTAGGAATATCTAAAGTTTGATTAGGTAAGGGGCCTTTACTTCTAGTGGAAACATTTATGGATGTTGCTTGAGACTCATCAGCGAGTTCTTCAAGAGAAGGTTCCTGAGTTGGTGACCAATCCCAGAAACCATGGTGGTGTCTAGGGAAGTTTCCTCCTAATCAGAAACTTGTTCCTCTTGAGGATCCTTTTGTTCTGATAATTGCGCATCAAGCATTTGATTCATCACTAAATGCATTGAATTAATCCATTGTGGACAAATTTTTTCAGAATTCTATTCTTTATGGAAAGTACAGAAATGATCCATAACTACTTCATTTAAATTTAAAATAGCGGAATTGTTTATGGGCGGAATTGGATGTCCATTTTCTTCTCTTTTCTTATAATAAGGCTTGAAGGGCTTCCTAGAGGTACTGGCTGCTTTATCCCTTTCTAAGTCCACAATTTTGTTTGAAAGCTTTTGCATCATTCTGACAATGTTTTCCATATCAGTTGATGGCTCTTCCTTGTTTTCGGTTAAAAGAAAAGGTTTCTTCGCAGGTTGGTTTGCTTCTAAATCTAGAGCATGCTTGGCAATGCTATCTTCTTCCTCTTCTACTTTCTTTGCTTTGAAGTTTTCTATCAAGGTATTTTTCTTTGCTCTTTTAACAAACATGGCTATCGAAGAGTCAAAGGTTATTGTATAGTACTCAACTAATGATTCCTCAACAGGCCTAGCTACATTGCTGAAATTATTCAGCAGGGTAGTGAATCTTTGGTTAAACTCTTGGACCTTCTCCTTCTTCTCCATTCTCATGGATAGAAATTCTTTCATTATAGTAGCTACCATTTTCTGGTTTCCATACTTCTTTAAAAAACATTTTTCAAAGTCTTCCCAATCCAATATTGAACTAGCTTGAAGGCTAAAATACCAGGAAGAAACTTCAGGTTCAAATGTGTAGGGAAACAATCGGCAAAGCACATCTTTGTGTTTTACATTTAAAATATTCAAGGCTAGGTAAAAACTCTTAAGATGATCTTCTACAGTGATCCCCTTACCTGGGTCATATTTAGGTAAAACTTTCTTAGGGTTCTTAGGTAGATTATGGAAAGGAACTGCCAGATTCATAGCTCCTGCTACTCTCCAAGCCATGATTCTCGAAGTACACGGTGGAGAGTTAATTGGAATATGAGGTGGAGAATTTTGTGGAGTATGCAACTTTGGAGGACTTTCAAATCCAATTTCTCCGAATGGCTCAGTAATTTCTTCTAACGATATATCTACCAGATCTTCTAAGTTTTGAACCAATACTGCATCGCTGGTATATCTTGGTTCTCTCTTAGGAGTTGCTCGTCTTGGAAGTAACGGGACTGCGTTCAAACCACCGAGTTGCCTAACATAAGCATGGGTATGGCTTCTTAAATATTCTATTTCAGCGAAAGGAACAATATACAGTGTTTCTTGCTATTCACCTTCAGGATTTGGATTTTCTTGATTTATGGATTCCAGATCTAAATCTTCTGGAACGACTATTTCAAATGGGTCTTCAATGGGATTTCTTCTAATGAAGGGATCTCTTCTACCAGCCATGCACTAGTGGCCCTCCTTCTAGCGCCAAAAACTATTGATGCCCCAAAAATCACAACATCAATTAGCAAGGGAGTCTCCCCGGTAGGTAATCCCAATTAGATCGCTCACCATTAATCTGTCCAGTTAACGGTTCTGGCTACCGTGTAAGATTTAAAATTTGTTGTGCTCTTTACTGGTTGCGGCCCGATCCACCGTTTATGTGTTTTAAATTTATGTATTAGATGCAAGTGTCGTAAACTAATTTAATCTAAATGCAAAGCTGAAACAAATCTTAATCTAAAACTGTGATAAGCAAATCTATTCTATCCTCGCAAGGAGGAAAATGAAGTTATGAGCAATGACCTGAAAGAAAGCACCCAAAGATTTCATAGATAGTCGTTCAACCATAAAGATGTCTTTTCCAGTAGAAAATAAAAGATCTCAAAGGTAACTCTAATTCAAATTAAACATTCGAATTGCTCATTTGAAGTAAACATTAAATGCACATAAAGAAATTTATGAGAAACATTTGTCACGTTATTCTGGCAAAACGCAATCCTCCAAGCATTCATTAGGCGAAAAAGAATTCCATATACATGGAGTAAAGTAGTCTACGTACAAGACAGAGAATGTCTTTCCAACCTGCAAAAAGTCCCTCTTTTGGCCTCCATCTGTCTATTTATAGATTTACAATGCTTTCCTTTTCCCGAAACCTAAACCTAAACCTAGTAGGGAACAAAATTTTTGTCTTCTAGTGGTCAATAAGACAAAACCCAGAACACAGCTGTGTTTTACAAAATTAGAACAAATAAAATTCCCTTTCCTTTATTACGAAAAGACAAATAACAGTTGTCTTTTGTTTTAGAATAAATCAAGCTATGGATGGCTCAGCTGCTGACTGTGATGCTTCTGCTGCTGTGCCTGCTTCCTCAGGGATATAAGTTGGTGATGGATTATCCTCTTGCTGTATATAGCTGGACCAATGAACTGATGAAAAAACCTTTGGGGTTAGTACCTCCACCTTCTTCAAATATTCCAATTCTGCATTTAAACCTGCTTGTAGTTCTGCTAAGCGCACTTCTCTCTCTGGGAAATCATAAATTGCTTGTGGCAAGCCTAGTTGGCATTTACTAAAGGATTCCCGAGTTCTTGAGTATAAGGCTTGGTAGGTTCTAACTGTCTTCCTGATTTCAACGCTTAATTTGTTGCCACAATCCTATGCATATCATACTGCAATAGCGAAATAACGTAAGTAAAGATTTTGACAAGGACTTTAAAAGAATATTTGCACACCTCAAGCCTCATTATATTTAAAAGGGACACATTTATGTCGGCTAGGCCACAGGTTGGCCAATTTAATAGGCACGGGTCTCAAAGTGGAAAGGTGGTCGATAATCTCTCCCTACGTGAATATATAGAAGGAGCATTCAAACCCAAAAGGGCGGGCTGTGCTATGGTAGGGAAAATAGCATTAAGTGATGCATAATGGGTAGAAGCTTATGATTAAAACACCCACGATCAAGGGTCAAACCCACGGGGTTAAAGCTTATCAGCGGCATTTTACGATTGGGAGTGGTGCAACAGTGGAAATTTTAAGCCTAACTTATGCGCCATAGTCGGGGAAAATATCACCAAGACTTGCGCTGGATGGGTCACAAACGGTTGGCAAAATTATCGTTATAAGTTGTGCCGTAGCGCGAGGATTAATTTTAAACCTTGCAATGGTTTGGAAAAAATGGAACGAGGACTTTGATCGACAATTCCAATGTTAGTTCGTGTGCCACAGCGACAAAGATAAATATAACATTTGCGCTTTGTCGCGGAATTTGGTCATAAAAATCCACCCATCGACAAATTTAAGGCTAAGCCATGCACTAATGTCGACCAAAATAAAATAAATCCTGTGCTTCTGTCACAAAAGTTGTCATTAAAAACTATGCTTAATGCTAAAGATGCGCCAAAGAGTTCCAAAGACTTAGAAGATTTTTGTACCAACGTCCTTTATGAAGTTAAACTCTGCGTCGAAGGTGGCCAAAATAATGCTAGGAAATTGCGCCAAAGGTGGCCAAAATAAGACTAAGACAGGCGCCATGGTTAGGCCGAAGTGAGCTCTTGAAGTGCTCCTAAAGCGACCAAGGAAGATTTATACTTTGCGTGATAAGGGGGCAGCTTAAATCTAAAAGTTGCGTGAGCGAGGATCAAAAAACAATAGTCAAATTACAGTTAAGACTTTCATCGAAAAAGTAAGGTTTGGTTTAAGATTTGCGCCCAAAGGCGGAGGACTTATGGTTAGAACTTATGCTGAAGGCAGAAGACTTATGGTTATAACTTGCGTTGAAGGCTAAAGGTGACTTTTCCTTAGAAAACTTGTTAGAAAACTTCTTTGCGAAACAGGTGTTAAAGTTTTGGAAAGTTAGTGGCAGGATAAGCTTCAAAATAAAGAGAAAGAAAAAATCAATATAGAAGTGTAGGAGGAGGGGCCCCAATATTTTTCAAAATTTTGGGGGGATGTTGCAGCAACGACAAATTCTTACTATTTTCCCATTTTCTGTTGAAAATGGGATATTCTCTTCTAAATTGATTTCTTGTTGGGTCATTTTCACTATAGTTGGGGATGTTTTTTATGCTTGGATGCCTAATCGTATGTTTTGACCTAGTTTTTGGAGTCTACAGGTGAAGTAAAGTGTTGTGTTAAAACGTTTGCTTGCGATCGTGGCCATTTCATGCCCGTTATTAGGTGTGAGCAACTCTCTAAGCATTTTTGTGTTATTATTTTGCTTGTTAAAATCAAACATTAATGACATCGAGCTTACTCTTTGTTCCTTCTCGTGCTCATAAAATGATGATAATAAGTCACCGAGTTGTATTTTCTCGCTTTTTTGGGCTTGTTAAAATCCCACGAAAATAGAACCCCTCAGAGTCTTTCTTTAATCTTTTTCTCAGGCTCCCTAAATATGAAAAGATCGCCAAGTGAACTTGATGCTTTCATGCTTGTAAAAGTATTTGAATGATCATCTTTCTAGTGATAATTTACCCTTTTTTCTGACCAGGAAACACTATTTATGAAAAAGGAGCACTCCATCCAATCATGACTAGAAGAATTCTCTTTCATGTTGTTTTATCCTTTTTCAGGTGAAGAGACTAAAGTTTACGAAAAAAAAACTTTGGAGTCTTCTTTATTTCTTTTCAGACTCTCTAAACATGAAATGACGCCGAGTTTACCTTCTTTGGACTCATTAAAATCTAACATTGAAGGGCCTATTTTGGGATGAACCCCTCCTATCATAGGTTCATAACATATTTTGGATTGGACTTGTCCATGGGATGATATATACCGAGCATTTGTTACCCTCCTCAAGCTCGTTAAAAAAGAAAAGAGGTACTCGTCAATCATGATGGGGATAAGGGAACAGTTTGTGTTTCATTGTAGTTACGTCAGCACATAGTCACTCTTGAACGTGGCATTCATTTGCATATGCATTCAGTACTTGGGTAATACGTTTGTCTTCGAGTCCTGCTGGTTCCAAGAGTCTCACCACTCCTTTGGGTCGTTCGAAGAATTCTTCCATCATCACTTGCATTATGGGTCAGTATCATTCTCATCATGTCAATATTTCCCAATGATTCCATGCCCATGTTCAACAGACATTTGTCATTCATTATCTATGGTTTCCTTCTATCATGTCGGTCGTCTATGAGTCATTATCACACATTACTATCCAATTCATTCCAAACATCTGTGATCATGTTTCATGTCGATTATGGGGGATACATCATGGCCCTCCTTCAACAATTTCATCCTTTTCAACTTCAACACATCATCGGGTGATTGAATATAGAAACCAATCAAGTACCTTGGGCCTGCATGCCTCAATGGAAGGTTACCTCACTTTTTGTTAGTTTTTCAGAATTTACTTCAATCTGATCTAGGATCTTAACTGAGAGAACAACATGTACAGCATATATACAACATATCAATCATGGACATAATAATGCAAGCACACAAGAGACAATAGACACACAAAGTTTCACTAGGGAAAACCATAAAAGTGAAAAACCCCAGAACTTCCTCGGAGATAGATAGAGGAATGATACAACCCAAGCATAAGAGATAGTCTTCTCCTAGTAGCAGCTTCTCCACCTCCACAAGTGTGCCACTCTCCAATGAGAGTATAAGTGAGAAAGTGAATGATGAAATAGAGTGCCTCCCGCACTCTATTTATAGTTGACTTGACTTGCCTAATAACCTTTCCTAGGTCGGCCTTAATTTAACCACATAACATAATGCTGACAGGGCTGACCCCTAGTAGGGTGGTCTAATAACCCTTTAACCCACATGACTTATATAGGGCTGACCCCAACAAGGTGGTCTAATAACCCATCAAGTATAAGTTATGACACTTACAATATAAATGATGACACTTCCGTATAGAGGAATAATAACATCTCTATAGGAATACAAACACTTCCGTATAGAGGAAAAATAACATCTCTATAGGAATACAATATACATATATGAAATACATTTCGAAGTTACAAATACATCAACACTCCCTCTTAACTAGGAAGGTATTTCTCGACACATGTCTTCTAGCACAAGTCTTCTTCTTTGAATCATCGTCACTGGATCATCGTCATCGAATAATTTTCATCGTCATGGCTTCTGCTATCTCAATCAATCTCTGGTCTACTCATCATAGGAAGTTCTATAGAGCCAGTCCTTTTTCATACTATATGTAGGCCAACAACCTGCAGGTCTTCATCACTGGCAATACTATGGAATCCTTAGGACTTATTACGTGCGTCACAATGGCTCGAAAGAGTATAGGATCCTTTATGTGCCGAAGCACGACCGACAAGATCTCCCAGGTCCACTTACATGTGACTATCACAAAACCTTAAAAGAGTGTCTAGCATAGCAAGAACTCTAAAGAGCATCCAAGGCCTTTTACATGACTAGCACAACCTATCCGGATCTCCAGAACATATTACATGTGAACCCCACCACAAAACCTTAAAAGAGTGTCAATCAAGAACTCTAAAGAGCATCTGAGGCCTTTTACGTGACTAGCACAACCTATCCAGATCTCTAGGGCTTATTACATGTGGTCATGGCAATGCCTCGAAAGAGCATCCTAGGCTGTTACGAGCACATAGCTCTACCTGTTGGATCTCCCAGGTCTACTTATATGCCATAGGACAATGCCTCGAAAGAGCATCCCAGGCTATTACGAGCACACAGCTCTACCTGTCATATCTCCCAGGTCTACTTATATGTCCTCCAGAGCAATGCCTCGAAAGAGCATCCCAGGCTATTACGAGCACATAGCTCCACCTGTCGGATCTCCCAGGTCTACTTATATGCTCATCTGCACAAACTGTCCATAGCCACATAGTATCATTCTAATACTCACCATACTGTGAAAATCCTCACAGCAGATCTAAGAGATGATGTATACCTCACAAGAGAATGATTATGATTAAGCAAGAAAATAGAAGAAGAGTGGTCAATACAGTATAATGAGCAACATAATAATATGGTACAGTAGAACTCGGATAGAAGAAATAATACTTCGCACACACTAGATAATTAATCACAATATGGACAAATAAATAGTACAATGCATGAGGATTTGAATGCCTAAGGTGGCAATTCAAATTAGCCTTCATGGAGTGATCAAAGGATCACTGGAGTGTCATCGGAGCACAACTAGTAGTCTATCTCATCATCGGTGGAGTCATCAATGCACAAGTAACTATCACCCATCAGTCAAACTAAGTCTAACTAAGTGTGGTAGGTGTAACTAAATGTAACTGGCACATGGAGACACTAACTGAATGAAGGAGACTCAGTGGAGGGCGCATGAGGAACTAACTGGAGTCAGAACAGGTAGTCAAGTCTCATTGGAGGTCCATCGGAGTGCTAAGATCAGTTAAGAGTCAGTTCATCCTTAAATCAAGGAAGGAACTGAAGATAACTGAACTAAACTGAAGTGGTAGGTAAGAAGGGTGCCTTTCTCAACTGGTAGATGAAAGGAGGGTGCACTAAGATCTAGGAGGGATGAAACTGAGTGGAAGGAAGCTTTGGGAGCTGCTAACTGAGGGCTAGGTGCTGGGACTGATGATTAGGATGCAAGTGAATGCATGCAAACCCTAAATAATGCATGCATGACTGAAAATGTAAATGATCAAAATACTGGTGGGACTAGGATGGAGTATAGGAATATCCTAACACCCCCCCTTAATCCATCTTGGACCCTGGTAACTAAGACCGAAGGTCACCCAATACAATGAATAATAACAGTCAATAAACCAAGGAAGTGGGAAAATTTCATGGGAAACATACCCCCTCCTAAAAAAAAGACTGTAAGGCACACACACAAAATAAATGCTCCAAACTCAAGAAGGTGTGATGCTTGGTCATATGTCTAGAGGTATCTTCTTCTTGGGAAGAAGTGGATCATGCTCAAAAAACATGTTCTCTTACTTGCTCTTCAGATCGAATGTGATGAGAACAAATCCAAAAGTATGAGGATGATCCTTGAACTTGTGATTCGAATCAACTGAGGTAGGATCAAAATCATGAATATGTAGATAGTCTTTTGTCTTCTCCTTCGAACCATCATGGGTGATATTATGCCAAAAAGAACCATCAAATAACAATTGCTTGAAATCCAAATTAGATTTAAGACTTGAAGAATAGTTTATTGAGATCTCCTTTGAACCAGCAGGGGTGAGATCAAAACAATAATATGCATGAGAAATTATCCCAAGCGAATGGAAATTGTTTCTTGAGATCTCCTTTGAACCATAAGAGGCGAGATCAAAACCAATGGATGCATGAGAAATTATCTCAAGCGGGTGGCAATGGCCATATTCTTCAATAACCTTTTGAAAGCATGTTCTAATGATCATATAGTAGTAAATGAGAGATGATTGCTTGAGAGGAGCGAATGCATTACCTCCAATAGCTGATTTTACCTCCGAAATAATCATGTGATCATGATGCAAACCAATAGACTCTGGTGCAAGAGAGGATTTAGGACCTTCTGCAATATCTAGAGTGTGAGCTGGCACAGAAAGAGAATAAAGTTGGAGCATGAGTGGAGAATGTGCAAGTTCTTTGTCAACAACTTCAACATGAGATGATACTGGTTCATAATCTGAGAGACCATCAAGGGGAGCAAATGCATCACTTTGCTTGCTCTCGAAAGGGTTTGGACCAATCCCTTCATTCTGTCTGCCAAATCTTTGATCCAGGTACGCCCATAGTTCTTTTGGAGATGAAAAATCAGGGAGGTGATATAACATGCATCGAGACATAGCATACATCATGGTTGCACAAGCTATTTATCCTTCATTTAACCAGTCATACTCTTCTTCTAAGGATTCGAACTCTCTTTCAAAACAATAATCAAAGAAGCCATGTCTCTTCAAATGTGCTATCATTGGTGGTTTCCATTCATCATAGTTGAATGGAGAAAGAGGAGTAATTCCTGATGAATACATATAAGCTGTAGAGGACCTGCAAAAAAAATATAGAATAACTGCAACTGCTACTACTGCAAAAATGCAGAAATTGCTGCAACTGGTGCACTCGAAATCTTGGTAATAACGTGCAAAACCTCTCAAGAATGGAGATAAACAATACTCTCAACGTGCTCTAATACCATGTGAAAATCCTCACAGCAGATCTAAGAGATGATGTATACCTCACAAGAGAATGATGATGATTAAGCAAGAAAATAGAAGAAGAGTGGTCAATATAGTAGAATGAGCAACAGAATAATATGGTACAGTAGAACTCGGATAGAAGCAATAATACTTTACACACACTAGTTAATTAATCACAATATGGACAAATAAATAGTACAATGCATGAGGATTTGAATTCCTAAGGTGGCAATTCGAATTAGCCTTCATGGAGTGATCAAAGGATCACAGGAGTGTCATCAGAGCACAAGTAGTAGTCTATCTCATTATCGGTGGAGTCATCAATGCACAAGTAACTCTCAACCATCAGTCAAATTGAGTCTAACTGAGTGTGGTAGGTGTAACTGAATGTAACTGGCACATGGAGACACTAAATGAATGAAGGAGGCTCAGTGGAGAGTGCATGTCGAGCTAACTAGAGTCAAAATAAGTAGTCAAGTCTCATTGGAGGTCCATCGAAGTGCTAAGGTTAGTTAAGAGTCAGTTAATCCCTAAATCAAGGAAGGAACTGAAGATAACTGAACTAAACTGAAGTGGTAGGTAAGAAGGGCACCTTTCTCAACTTGTAGATGAAAGAAAAGCGCACTAAGCTCTAGGAGGGATGAAACTGAGTGGAAGGAAGCTCTAGGGGCTGCTAACTAAGGGCTAGGTGCTGGGACTAATGACTAGGATGCATGCAAATGCATGCAAACCCTAAAGAATGCATGCAAACCCTAAAAGTGCATGCATGACTGAAAATGTAAATGATCAAAATACTGGTGGGACTAGGATGGAGTATAGGAATATCCTAACACATACATCATCCTGATGTACATCGACACATGATCATCCTGATCATCATCATAGCATCATCCTGATACATATCATCTGGAGCAACATCCTGAAGCTCGTCATCCATGATCATCTTGATCATACTGTGCATCCACCTGATGCATACCAAGTATCTTCCTGATACATATTATCATACATGATCTACCTGATCATACAATGTATCCACCTGATACATACACAAATAAATGATCCATTTGATCATAACAAGCATCCAACATGATGCATATACATATACATGATCCAACTGATCATAACAAGCATCCAACATGATGCATATACATATACATGATCCAACTGATCATAACAAGCATCCAACATGATGCATATACATAGCAGTAACTGGAGCATCGTCCTGATGCTCATCATCCAGCACTTACATCCATAGCCATGTGAGGGATCCTCCTCTCACCATGCTTGGAATGGCTCTAGCAAATGTGTCCATCACTTCTTCCTCGAAGTGTCGTCAATCTGAAGAACACCAAACCTCTCTCTGAAGTACTCGAACTTCACTTTGGCTAGTGGTTTCGTCAGCACATCTGCAACCTGCCCATCCGTCGCAACATAAAGGAGCTTCACTGCTCCTCTCTGCATCATATCCATTATATAGTGATATTTGATCTCAATGTGCTTCGACCTGTCGTAGAACACTGGGTTCTCAGACAGATTCACACAAATCTGGTTGTCACAAAAGATACCAGTAGCCTCCAATCGGAGATCAAATAACTCAAACGGTAGCATCCAGAGCCATACTGCAACACAACTAGCTGAAAAATATGAAACATACTCTGCTTCAGCTATACTCAGTGCTACGCAGGACTACTTCCCGCTAAACCAAGAGATCACACCTGATCCCATACTGAAGCAACACCCAAAAGTGCTCTTCCTGTCTACAGCCCTGCCTGCCCAGTCTGAATCAACATAACCCTGTAGGTTAAACTTTTGATTCACATCATACTTGAGCCCATAATCAACTATACTCTTCGGGCACCTTAGAATATCCTTTACAGCAATTAGGTGAACACTCCTCAGATCTGTCAGGAACTAGATCAATGTGTTCACTACAAAGCAAATATCTAGTCTCGTGTTCATCAGGTATAGCAAGGACCCAATCATCTGATGATACATCGTGACATGAACTTACTCAGATGAAGCATCATAGAGAAGCTTCAAGTTTGATCCCATAGGTGTGGCCATGGCCTTGCAGTCCATCATCCCGAACCTCTTTAGGATCTCTACTGCATACTTCCCTTGTCCAAGGAAGATTCCATCTGCACTCTACTACACCTCCATGCCTAGAAAGTAGTACATCGTCCCCACGTCCTTCATCTCGAACTCGGCAGCAAGATTCCTCTTGGTGTTGGCAATCAACCCATCCTCACTTGTAACAAACAGGTCGTCCACATACAAAAGTAGTATCACAGGATTTCCATCCTCAAACTTGTAGTAAAGGTTGGAATCCGCTTTACTCTTGGTAAAGCCCAAACTAGATAGAAAGCTATCTATCCTACCATACCAAGTCTTAGGAGCTTGCTTCAAGCCATACAAGGATTTCTTCAACTTGCACACATATGACTCCCTGTCATGTGTCTCAAAACCAAGTGGCTGCTCCACATACACTTCCTCTTCGACTACACCATTCAAGAAAGCTATCTTGACATCCATCTGGTGTATCTTCCATTTCATCACTACAACCAGGGCAAGTTCTGATCTGATGGAAGTGTACCTGGCTATAGGAACAAAGTTTCTTCATAGTCTATCCCCTCTTTCTGGGAGAAGCCATGAGCTACAAATCTCGCTTTGTATTTCTCTATGCTACTAACTGCAGCATGCTTGATCTTATAGATCCACTTGGAAGTCACAAAAAACTTCCCTTCAAGTCTTGGGACTGCATCCCAAACATCATTATTCATGATCGACTGGTACTCCTTGATCATGGCATTCTTTCCAAATCCTGGGATCTTCAATATCTTCAATAGATAACTTTGTTGCTGAACAAATGTTGTAGTCTTTCTTTTGTAGGTGATGGTATCCAATCTTTCCTACAAAACAAGTTAAATTGCCTGATTAGAAACATCTCATAGTTTTCAGAACAAATTCTTACACATAAATAAATATGTCATACAGTCATGCAATTATTTTATCCAATACAACATTTATCCATATCCCGTAACTTTCTAGATGCCTTCCAATCTCTACCAGAACATTGTTAAGAGTGTGCACAACTCCCAACATTTCAGCAAAGAGGTTTCATTCTAAATAAGTAGCAATGGAATGTTGTACAGTGCCATAGGCCACTTACCCATCACATGCATATTATTAGTATACTGTTCATTAATGCAATTATTCTAATATGAATAATACACACCCTAAGTCTAGGAACACAAGCATATACATCATGGAACACTATTATTTAAACAAACAAATATGCAAGAAATGACAATTCAAATACTTATCTTTGTTTGGTTTGTAGGGTGGACTCCCTCTCAATATTTGTTTCCTTGTAGGAACTACTGGAGTGTGCTCCCTCTTGATCTTTTCTTCCTGGATTACTTGTCCTTGAACTTATATCCATCCTCGATCACTTACTAGTATCATCATTGTGTTATCCTCGAGGTCTCATACATACGTTCATTAGTATAATCTCAATACTATCAAAACACAATAATCTTAAACATGTATAGTCATGATCATTTCAAACACAGATAATAAACATTAGTATTCAAGGTTTTAGGGAATACTTCTTTTACTCATGCATATTCTTATTTGACCAAAGGACTTTTCTGGTTAGTCATATCATCAATCAAGGTAAGAGACATAATATGCATAAATCCTTGATTACTTACATTTCTAACTTCATGAATAATCATTATCAACCATACAACAATATAAGATCCTAACACAAGGTAGGATTCGAACTTGATATAGGAAAAACATACCTGGTTATCATATTTGCTAGTTATGTCTAGCAATGTCTTCTTGTTCTCTTCAATGACTTGTGCTAGTGACCTACATATCTCATAAGTTAACCATTGTGGAACCAAATTATACATACCTCGTAAGTAGATCTTCTATGTGATCCATGACAATGGATGAATCTTTGTCTTCATGTCACCATGGTAATATGTTCTTGAACTAGAACATGATTTGTCTTTCTTGATGTACCTTTCATGTTAGTGGACAACATCAACCTCATACAACACCACAATGCATTAGTACAATCATAAGTGTCAAAACCCTAATCAATGAATATTTGCATTCATAATTTTATTAAGGTGATACGACAAGTCTAAAGTTAATCAAGATTGTATTAACCTTAATGAAGACAAAAATACCATAAACTTAATCATGAACAGATCTCAAAACATACCTAGATAAGTCATACCTGTCGAGATTGCTTGTAATCCTCTTATGTAAGGCCTTAGCCTCAACTCCCTCTGGAACAAGAACTTCTTCACTTATGCAGGTGACTAATCCATTCTCCACTTTGATTTTCAAAAACTGGATCTCGAGCTGGATTAGGATTTGTTAGAGAAACCCTAAAAATTCAAACTTTGAATTTCAAACTTCTGAAAGGATAGAAAGATGCACCTTTCTGAGTTGGTCAAGCTAGTATACTTAGAATTTGAAAACTGCAAAGTTTCACCCCTCAAAATTGCTTTTCAATCTTCTGGATTCACTGGGGAGGACCCTGAATTAGGGTTTGAGTTTTCTGGAGCTTCACCAAACCAAATAGTTTGATCCAAAGCTCGAAAATTTGATTTTTCCAAGGCACTTCCAGCTATGGTCATAGATTTCAAAAATTCTCATTTTTGCAGAAACCCTAATTTTTCACTTTTCCGATCAAAGTCCCAAACTAGGGTTTGATCAAGCCTAGCCTTCTACCCAACCAAAAAATTTGATATTGGTCTCTAAATTTCAATTTTGTTGAGGAGTATCCATCCTTGGTCTCCGATACAAAAAATTCCAACATTCTTCGAAACGCTAAATTGTCGTAGCCATGAATGAAGGTGCTCAAAATCCAATTCTGTTTTGACAGAAATATGCACTTGATTGTTTCTAGTGTAACTCTGAAATTTTAGATCTATAGGGTCTAACACTTCGAATTGTGGTATCCTGACCTGTTAAATTTCCAACCCCACAGTTCTAACCTTAAATGGATTCTCTGAGAAAGAGTTATGCCAAGTGTTGCAACATGACCTGTTTATGGGATAAAACAGGAGAGCGAACTTGTACGGCATGGCACATGTCACTGGTTCAACTTCGGCCTCTGAAAACCTTACCTGATAAAATACAATCCATTCCCTACCTGTCACATTTTACGAAATTTCATTTGGAGCTTCCTAGCCCAAGTTGTGACCTTTTTTCCTAGGTCACCTATTTATGACTGAGATCTGGAAGAGGCAGAAACCCTAGATTGTACAGATCATAAAATACAAAGTACAATGAATTAGAAGTTGCGCTTTAGAAACAAGGTACATTGGGATCTTATCTTATACCTTTAAAAGTTTCAGATCCTGAAACTTCACCAAAATGGATTTATAGCGAAAGTGCTACAATGACTAGTTTTTGCTATATCAAGCCCTAGCTTCGCAAGTGCAACAAGTGTCATAAATGCCATACCATGCCTTCCTTCTTTCAGGCTAGCTCTGATACCATGTTAGTTTTTCATAATTTACTTCAATCTGATCTCGGATCTTAACTGAGAGAACAACATGTACAGCATATCTACAACATATCAATCATGAACATAATAATGCAAGCACACAAGAGACAATAGACACATGGAGTTTCACTAGGGAAAACCATAAAGGTGAAAAACGACATAACTTCCTCAAAGATAGATAGAGCAATGATACAACCCATAAGAGATAGTCTTCTCCTAGCAGCAACTTCTCCTCCTCCATAAGTGTGCCACTCTCCAATGAGAGTATAAGTGAGAAAGTGAATGATGAAATAGAGTGCCTCCCGCACTCTATTTATACTTGACTTGACTTGCCTAATAACCTTTACTAGGTCGGCCTTAACTTAACCACATAACATAATGCTAATAGGGCCGACCCCCAATAGGGTGGTCTAATAACCCTTTAATCCACATGACTTATACAGGGCCGACCCCAATAAGGTGGTCTAATAATCCATCAAGTATAAGTTACGACACTTACAATATAAATGACGACACTTCCATATAGAGGAATAATAACATCTCTATAGGAATACAAACACTTCCGTATAGAGGAATAATAACATCTCTATAGGAATACAATATACATATATGAAATACATTCCAAAGTTACAAATACATCAACACTTTCAACATGAGTTTACATCATTGACTCTTGATTGAAAGATCCCATCGAGTGTTCGACCTCAACTCATTGATTCACATTCGATGGTATGTACTGTGATACCTTGGGGATCATTGACATCAATGGTGATTTCCCTCGCACTTGTTAATGGTATACATTAATGACCAGTAATCAGGTATTTTCTACCATGTTCAACTCCAAGACATTGTAATCACATGGTTATATTTGTGTCATTGCGGGTTCAGCTTGAAGACCTTGGGTTAACTCATATCTTGCCTAGGTTGCGATGGAGATTGTTTGAGTCATATCACACAGATCCAATTTGTATTGGTTGTGGTTGTGTTATCATCTCATCATGGATATACACTTGTGTTTAGTAGCCATTATTGTGTTCAGTCGGTCTGTACCGTCATGGATCTATAGTGTATTGGTCGGTAGCCATGTTATGAGTCATATGGCACCTATATCTCAGAGTCGTTTGTATTGTAGTAGCTTCTTCCAACCAACATCCTTGCCTTCAATCCTTCCCATTAAAAATCATTTCACCTGTCTTATTTCACCAACTTCATGCTTTGGGGGACATTCTATTACACCAAAATCTCATCATCATGAGTCATGTGTCAACCCCATGCCTCCACCCCTAAAGATTCCTTGGCTGAAAACATCTAGAGCAAGTTGTTGTCCTTATGCTTCCACAATGTCTATTTGCACTAGTGCATCCTACTTCCCAGCAAGAGGCGACATACCATGCCTAGTGCATGATGATATCTGGTAGAGTACGCTAGTGGCTCTTGTTGCTCTTATGCAACTTGCAGTGATCCCTTCTTGGCATCAGTTATCTTCATGCAAGGTGCGTCAAAGTTAGTTAATGTGGATAAAGAAGAGCTCCGAGTGACTTCTCGAAGCTTGGTGACATGGAGGTCTATCCCTAATTCATAGGAAAGATGGTATCCGGTCCCCTAACCTAATGGGAATATCCCTTAGACCTCTCCCCTTAATATTCAACCTACTCTATCCATTTAGCCTTATAAATATCACACCTCTCTCCATTGTAAAGGGAGGAAGGACTATACTACTCTCATGCTGGTGGAATTTCTCTAGGTGATCCTTACTCATCCTTTGGGAGGAAAACATCATCCTTTGGAGGCTTGGCTTGGATTGTTGGAAAGAATATTGCAACATTGAGGCTTAGGTTCTAATGTTCTCTCTCTATGTACTCTCTATTATTACATTCAATACAAATTCAAGTTACATAAACATTCTTGTGTTGATAGTGTTTAGAAATTTACTCTTTAAATGTTAGTTTAGATCAATTCATATTTAGGTATTCTTTTACTGTTCGCTTGTTTCCACTTGTTCAACAGTGTTTTGCAGTTTGAGATCTCAAGGCTATGGAGCATTAGATCAAAAAAGAGGAGAAGGATTTGCAGACTTCAGGTAAGTGATCTACTTGTTAACTTGCATCTCTATTGATCTAATAAAGTAGGTTGTATTATGTACTCATTTATTCTATATCTACTTGGACTAGGGAGATCTAGCTTGAGTCTCTGTGAGTAGATTGTCCATAAACAATAACTATGTACTTTCCTTCAGGTTTAGGAACAAGTTCCCAAACACAATTCTTTAGAATAGACTTGTATTCCTCTACCACTACATCTTTCCATACTTGCTACTTTGCATCTTCTTCACAGGTGGAAGGCTCTGAATCACCGATGTGAATCATATGTACAACATAACCTGAATATTTGTTAGGCTTATTTCACTCTTTGGAAGAGCCTAATGGTGCTTCATGCATCTCTGCGTCTTGTAGTATATCTCGACACCATACAGACCTCCTCTTGGTAGGAGGTTCATCAACTAGTTGTACTGGTTCATCAGGATCTAGTGAATTGAGAAATCTATTGGATCCTCCTTCTGAACATCTAAATGGGGAGAATCAATATATGGTTCCTCCATCATAGGAGTCTCATGCTCTTTTGTTTCTGTATCATATTGAATCTCTTTTGATCACTTGAATGCTGCCTCTTCATGGAAGATCACATATCATCTTACCTTAATGTGTCTTTCACTCGGTACATTTATTCTCTAGGATTTGTATGATTCTCTATAACCAACAAAGGTTCTCTTATTTCCTAATGGATCCATTTTTGTCGTATTTTCTTTCAGAACATGAATATATATAGGACTCCTAAATATCCTCAAGTGTGAAATATATGGTTTTTCACTACTGAACACTTATTCAGGTGTCTTGTCATCCAAAATGGCATGAGGAATTCTATTCTGGATATATACTGCTATACTAGTGGCCTCTCCCCATAATGAGGTAAACAAGCCTTGATCATGCATCATGGTGTTTGCAGACCCCCATATGATTGTATTCTTTCTTTTAGAAACCCCATTTTGATGAGGGTTGTAGGGTACAGTTAATTGTCTACAATTTCCTACATCACGACATAAATCATTAAACACATGTGGATCAAATTCACCTCCATTTTCAAATCTCAAAGCACATATGTGTTTTCCTGTCTGATTCTCAACTAGGGGTTTGAATTCTTGAAAGATGATAAAGGTTTCACTCTTAGCTTTTAGGAAATGAATCCATTACTTTCTAGAGAATTCATCTATAAACAATACATAATATAAATAGCCACTCAAAGAAGGGGATGAAATGGGACCACATACATCATAATGCATTAAATCTAAAATCCCTTTAGATCTAGTAGTATTGCTAGATAAACTCTTTTTAACATTCTTCCCAAGTGAAAAACCCCTACATACAATATCATGCTCAAAATTAAATATGGGCATACCTTTCACCATTTGTTGTAATCCTAGTAGAACTGTGTAGTGGAGGTGACCAAGCCTCCTATGGAATAGATTGCATAGATTGATAGTGTTGTGAACCATATCATGAATGTACTTCCCGAGTACCTTGTAGAGACCTCCCTCTCTAAATCCAATCCGCTACTTCATATTTCAAGTCTTTGCTCTTTGGCCATAATAGTGCTTTCTTATCCATGAAGATAACTTAGAATCCCTTATCTTCAAGAACCGACACTAATAGGATCTTCTTCTTCAATCCTAAAACATAAATAATGTCCTCCACATGTAAAGTTGTTACACCTAAATCTCGTCATCATGAGACCCATGTCAACTCAATTCCTTAATCCTTGAAGTCTCCCTGATCAAGAATTCAATGAGGGCAAGTTGTTTCCCTTTGTCAACAATTTCTAGTTGGGCTGGTGCAGGTTTCCTTCTAGCAAGGAGTGCCCAACTAGGTCAGGCACAGATTGACATCTGGAAGATTGCACCGGTGGCTCAGGTTGCCTTTGAGCATCCTACGCTTTCCCTCTCCGACGTAGGTTTCCTTCATGTAGCATGCATTGATGGTGGTTAAATTGGATAAAGGTGGCTTTCGAGTGGCTTCTAGAAGGTGGATGATGTGGATCTCTATTCCTAAATCCTAGGTGAGTTGTCCTACAGTTCCCTAACCTAAAGGGAGGATCCCTTAGTCCTCTCCCCATGATCCTCAACCTACTCTATCCACTTGGTCTTATAAATATGAAGCTCCTCCCCATTCTGAAGGGAGGAAGTATATAGAACTTATATGCTAGTGGAATTAACCTAGGTGATCCTTATCCATCTCTTGGGAGGCACACATTTCCTTTGGAGGCATTGGCTTGGCTTGTTGGATAAAGATTGAAGTGTTAAGGCTTGGGTTTTAATCGTCAATCTTCTATGTATTTCTCACTCATTTACAGTAATATAATCTCTTTCAATTAATTTATTTGTATTGATGATGTTTAGAGTTCACTTCCTTAACTATTTACTTGGATCAATTAGTGTTTAGATATGCTTTTACTGCTCATTTGTCTCTATGTGCGTTGACAGTTTTTGTAGCTATAGATCTGACGACAATGAATCTTGGAGCAACAAAAGGGAGAAATATCTGCGAATCTGAAGGTAAGGAATCTATGTACCTTGATCTCTAATTTATATAGGAAAGTATTTTTATATTCTATTTCCATTTATTCTAGCTCCATTTGGACTAGGGAGATGATGTTCACATCCACACGAGTAGATTTTCTGAAAACAAATCTGGCGACCATACTGGGGAATACTTTGTTTTGATTTCAAGTTGAATGTGTTATTCTTTGATTTCTTAATGGGCCATTGCTTTGCCTCCTGAGCCTCTTTTTACCATCAGATTTTCTTCTTGAAGAGTCTATTGACCTTCTTTGATTTTGTTTGAATCATTATCAATCCATTTACTTGTTCATTGTTCAGATATTTTTCATTTTTTGCATTGGGTTATTTGCCCGACGCACCTGGGTAGTGAATCGAGTGCACCTACCCATCCCGAGTGCATTCTACCTTTGAGAATCCTGCGCCTTTGACGCTTTTTCCGATCTGACAGTTAGCTCCACTGGCTCTTCATCCCTGCATACAATCTACGCTGGGTGCTCTACGCGTAACCATAGACTGCGCTGGTCTTTCAAGATTGGTGCTTGGTGTATCCACTCTCCAAATTTTGATTTTGGTTTGATCGACAGAATTCTCTTTGTTGTACCTTCCAATCAAAGACCTCTTTATTCAACATTGTTTGTGTTTTGTTTGCTTGTGTTGATTTTTGGGTTCCATTTGGTCAAGTGAGAGATTTGGTGGTGGCTGGAAATTTCAATCCCCCATGGTCATCTGCTCCATCTTGCATTCCCTTATTCAACTTGTCAGATCTATTCAGCATGCTAGGTCGTATTTCCAAACCTTTCTTGTACTTAGCCATTTAGGTTTGCTTGCATTTGATTGATTTTGAGTGACTTGAGGGTCTTTGGGTTCATTTGAGTGCTTGTTATTTTTATTTGAGAATTTCTGAGTTGTTAGGGTGCTACAACTAGTCTCTTGTTTTCTGCTCTTTGCATCTAAAAAGCATACTCATTCTCAAATCTTCTTTTGATTTATACATTGGGAAAAATCGAAAGTGTTTCATCCCTTTTTTTTCAAAGTTATTTTGAAAATTTTAGTAGGGTTGTTTCATGCATTGGAATTCATTGTTTATCAATCTTTGAGAAGTTTGAAAATAAATAAAATAATTTAATTTTTTCTTAACTATGAGTTATCCATTCTTTCGAAAATATCAAGTGAAATCAAGCTTTTGCAAAGTGGTTCCAAGTTTGAAGCATTTCATGCACTTTTGATCTTTTCATGCTTTTTAGGTCATTCTTGCGAAAATTAAGAGTTAGTGCATCCTAGATAGAAATTCTCCTTTTTCATCAATACTTAGTTTTATTATAATTGGAAAAGAAAAAAAGAAAAAGTGTTTTATTTGATGTGTTATTTATTTTTGTGTTTTGCTCGAAAATGGAAAAGTGTGTTTTTCATCATCTTTGGTAGATTTTGAACTTTTGGGAATTTTGTCTTATTGAGATCATTGGAAAAAGAATTTCTCCTTCCCTTACATAGATTTCATCAAAATAAATAGTGCATTGTCATGTAGTTAGGGTTGCATTATGTTTAAATTCCTGTCTTCACCTCATGCATTCACCTAACCGTCCAGATAAAATTTACTGGTAGAACTAGGTTAAAATTTACTAGTAATTTGTGTGTTAAGTTAGTGATGTGTTCCGGCATCATAAAATGTGGCAGTTGTTGTTACCTTCCTGCAATGCATCCTGGGGGAACTATATTTCTTCCACGTACCAGCCGGTATATCGAAGTCTCTTTAACATACCATAGGGTATATCGAAAGGTACTTCACGTACTCGGTAGTATATTAGAAGGCTCTTGCCTTACGGTTGTGCATTAGACATAACCACTACAGATTTGATCTCCCATGTACCTAGTGTATATTGGGAGACACTCCTAGGATTCCTAAAACCAACTGAGCTAACCATTTGGCCGTCTTGGCAGAGCAATACACTGAGAACAACAGTCAGGGAGCTACTATGCACGTACTATCAGGTAGTCAGATTATATGGTCAGGGGTACGGTCCTAATCCTCCCTAGTTAGTGCTTTGAAATATTAGGCCAGGTATAACTATTGGACGTTGGATTATATCGCAAGTTACGAAGCCTTGACAATCCTGTGAGATTCCAAACTTTTGACCCCACACCTATCACATAAGTTTTCTTGCGGCCTTAGTTTGTGTAGATTTTTCTAGATTGCTTTTCTTTTGTATAGAACACACTTAGTAGAAATTCTAGTTCAGTCATTTTGGATGAACAACCTTTGAGAAGGTCCCGCAAAATTTTAAACTTACAACCCGAATATCCACCAACTGCTGTTATATCACTTGAAGCAGAAAGCTCGACCATGGAGTCAGTAGTGAATTTTTCACTTCCTTTGAGTTCACTAGTCACTAACCCTCCAAGGTCTGCGACCATGGAACCATCTACTTCACGAGACACATCCTTCCACCATTCGATATAAGGAGAAACTGGGGCTATAGATCGGTTAAACCCATCCTCGGATGACCCTATATCCACAACATTTGGTCCATATGCATCCTTTTACGACACCTCTCTAGGACAAAAATGGTTGCCACTTAGCATTACATCCGGAGGCAGAATTTTCCCCTCTTCGTTGGGATCCCCATGCTCAGAACTTGGCTCCATTCTATGAACTCATGGACCAATTATGCCAACGTGGCAAAGAACTTTGGCTCCAAAGTCTCTCACGGAGAAGAGACACTTCAGAAATGCCCATATTTCAACATACCCTAATTTGTTCATTATCCATTGCTTCACCGGAAACACCTGCACCCAATATGACCACTTACGAACCTCGTCAACCCTCATTTCCTGTGAGTATATCTCTTAATCAGGAGACTGGTTCCATACCTCAGATGACTCACAACATTGAGGGACATTTGTCCAACACCCCACTTACTACTACCGGAACACTAACTCCTCCCCCACCCCAAAATTTGATGGGAGGATACTCTTTACCTCCTAATTTCATTGTAAGTAATGTTCCTCCATTAGTAATTCAAAATCAACCCATCATGAGTCAACTGTCAACTAGTGGTCAAAATATTGTTACTGGGGGGGAACCCTGTTCTCTAGCCATAATAAGAGTGAAGAAATTCCAATCGGTCATTCCCTTGGAAGCTCCTTAACCATTGTGGGATCCACCATGGGATTACATCATGGTGGGGGACCATCTAGCCCAACTCAAACACCATGGAGTCACACGTATCCAGGTCATTTTGACCCTTTGTTGGGACAATTCAATCCCGAAAACGTACTCCACGGGATACCTTATCTTGAAAACCCATACACTCCATGGGGACATTATAATGTTGCACCAATTGGACCTCCAACAACTTGTCCTCATGTCCCACCACCCCCACCACCGCTTGGTCCACCCACACCTCCTTCCGGAGGCAGTGGATGCCCACCTCATTCTTGAGGGGGAAGACCTCCACCTTCTGGTGGAGGTGGAGGCCCACCTCATTCCGATGGTGGAGGCCAACCATACCCCAGTCGCAAAGGTGGAGGACTACCACCTTCTGGAAATAGAAGACTCCCACTTTTTGGAGGAGGCCCACCTTATTCTAGCGGTGGAGGCCCCCCACCTTCCATTGGTGGACCACCCTATTATGGTGATGGGCCACCATTTGGCCCACCTCCTAACCTAGGTGGCCCACACCCTTACGGCCGATTCCTTGTGGGAGGACCTTATAATCAATCGATTCAAGGTCCTACTGGTATGCAAATGCCATACCAATACTACCAGTATCTGCAACCGAACCAATGACTACCTTTCATGGCTACTTTGGATTTGCCAGATCTATCTCGATTGACGAACTATCCCATCTTACACGGTTATAATTGGCCACCCATTCCGGTTAAATTGCCATCTGATATTCCAAAGTTTGACGGTAATCCCGGTGAAGACTCGAAGAACCACGTGATGAATTACCATCTATGGTGCTCATCCAATTCCTTGATGGATGATTCAATCCATCTAAGGTTATTTCAACGAACCCTCACCAGTACAACTGCCAAGTGGTATATTGAATTACCACCGCAATCACTTCCTGATTTCCGCTCTCTTGCTATGTCATTCCTAAATCATTTCCAGTTAGAAATATGCTACGAAACTATTACGGACCTACTGACTTCGCTTCGCCAAACCAACGCAACTCATATATCTGATAATATCCATGAGTGGCGGAGGAGATGATGTGTCATTAAGGCTCCTATTCCAGACCAACTCTTAGCTAAATGGTTCACGAAGTATCTTTTACCCACCATAGATTGAGACGTGGCAATGGGTGGGGCCATCACAGAGGAATAAGATATTGCTTGTTCCCAGTATTTAGACCTTCTATACGCTCAATCTGGCACATTGTATGACATTGTTCCCGACGCCCCCCTCCCTACATATGATCCTGCAAAACCACCCAAGGGACCTCAAGCCAATGGCATTATCAGTTCCCTTAACTCGCATCCTACTCCAAAAAGTGATGGATCCTCAAACCATCATGGTTCTTCCCTTCCCTCAACACAAGCTGGCCACAATACATCCAAATCTACTACTCCTGCTTCCACCGAAGAGGTGAATTTTGTTCAATCAACTTCCCCTCAGAAATCCAGTGGCAAGAAGAAGACCAAAGTTAGAACCAAGAAGTCTTCCAATCACCAGGAGAACAAGAACCATCATGAAGACATGAAGAAGAAAAGGAAGTTCAAGTATCCTTGTTTATTGTGTCATGATGATCATTTCACCAAAGAATGTTCACAGAGGGAGGAAATTCAGAGGTTTCTCAAGGGAAACTCCACTCCCGCAGTTCTCAATGATCCCTTCCCCACTCAAAATCAACAATAGATCGTGAAACCACCTCCTTCGCAAGGAGAAACATCATCCACCACGCATGTTCTCATGATGCGTAGTGAAACGGTTAACTTGAACACATGATCAAGATCATACAACTTGGAACCTCCTAAGGAACCCGCCAGAAGTAATACTGAAAAAGCTTATGCTTCTACTCTAGATATTTTTGTGCCGCAAGGTCCTCTCACCATAGGGAAATCTTCGTTAGAGTCAGTGTTCCATCTGCCTAAGAGCACGATTCGAAAAGCATTTTTCAATCGTAATGCTTGGGCCACTCAGAATTATAACATTGTAGAGAAATTGCTTGAAGTCTTGCAGAATTGTACCAATCAACGTAAGACTCTTCTTGCTGCCATCGGTGCAGTAGACCCAGATTCCTCAAATATGATTATGTTCAAACTCGATTACTTTAAACCGAGGATTTCCCATTAGTTGGCCTTCCAAGTTGCCACAAAAGTCGCTGGGAAGACAATCCATCGTACTGTGTTAGACGAAGGTGCTTCCACCCCAGTCATGTTTTTATCTTGTTGGAGAGCCATCGGCTCTCCCCTGTTAAACCGTTCCCCCACCACCATGAAAGAATTTGATGGTAGTTGATTCCAACCTCATGAGCTCTTACAAGCCTTAACAATAGAGTTGGGGGGAAATACTGCTAGCATTATTGTGGAAGTGGTCGCTTCTCCTTTGGATTATAATATCCTACTTGGTCGTAATTGGTTTTACGCTATGATTGGAGTCACATCATCCATCTTCCGCATTGTGCAATTCCCCCATCAAGGTCGAATTGTCACTGTTAACCAATTGGAATTTTGTACACCGGACACCGCTACTCATCCTAGCAATAATGTCCCTTTGTGAGGACAATCTTTGTAGCTATATGAGAGGATGGGGGTCAACCTCATAAAAGACTCATCTCTTATGAGTGGTTTTCCAACCCTGAATCCCCCTAACCATGTTTCCAAAGTGAACTTGATCTCCTCCATGATTCCATCATCTTCCAACTCTTGAGATCCATGGCTCATACCCAATGAGGCTACCATGTGTTTGATTGGAGATAACATGCCTCTCTCACCAGCTAAAGCTACTTATGAGGCTATCCAGTCAGCCTCTGAGGACCACTTGGCTATGGCCTCTACGTCCAATTCTCGACATCGGACGTCATCCTATTCAGATCCTCTGCTCCAGATTTTTCACTTCAACGAGTCCATTATGGATATTATGAGTGCGGATGACCCTTCGTGGGAAGACCTACACCATCGATCATCTTTCCTACCTCCGTTAGACTCTATGGAGAATAGCATCACAACCATTTTCACACCAGATGTCTATCCTTTCCCCCAGTCACCGATCCTCACTTGTGATACATACATTGAAGGAAACTTGGCAAACATCGAGTATACCATTTCAATTGACATCTTGGTTACCGCTGGTGTCGTGGAACAAATTGGTTTAGGCCAGAACTGTTCTCCTGAAGATATCACCACATACACGGCCTTATTCAAGCAGTTATGCAATGTGTTCTCATGGTCCAATGAGGAAATGCCTGGGATAGATCCTGCTATTGTTGTGCATGAGATCCAAACCTATCCCGATACTAAACCAATCCACCAAAAGTCAAGACCTGTGCACCCTCGAAAAACTGTGGAAATTAAAGCTGAGATTGAAAAGCTCTTGAAGGTCGGATTTATCTACCCTATTCCTTTAATAGAATGGGTCTCCAATGTCATCCTTGTGGCCAAGAAGCAGGGAACCATCCGCATCTGTGTTGATTATAGGGACTTCAACAAGGCTTGTCCTAAGGACAATTACTCTACTCCCTTCATCGATTACATCATTCACAACTGTGCCAGAAGTGTTATCTTTTCCTTTATGGATGGCTTTTTAAGGATACAACCAGATTGAGATCAACCCGATCGACCAACATAAGATTGCTTTCATCTGTCCTTGGGGTACGTTTTCTTATTGCAAACTCCCTTTTGGTCTTAAAAATGCTAGTGCTACATTCCAACGGGCTATGTCATATTCTTTTCATGACTCTTGGGCCTGGCCCAAGTAGGGTAATTTTGATGCAAGTCAGTTTTGCAGCTGCAGTGCAGCTCAGATGAAGACAGTTCTAGTAAGCCATTTTTGGATGCTCCAAACTTGAGCACAGAGCAGTACTGGCAGGTAAGGAACCACGCAGCTGAGGCCCGATTCCGCGAAGTGGTAAGTACCGCAAGGTTCTAGCAGGGCATCTATTTTTGGTAAAGAAAGAAGGGAAGGTAAATTTGAGAAAGTGACTTGATTCGGTTGAAGTACTCCATGATCCTAGTAGGAAGATAAGGAGTGTCGTGGAAGGAAAGTGACCAGTCACACGAGTAAGGGAAGCACGGCGTGAGACGACCGCATAAGGCTGTTAGAGATAGAAAAAGCAAGTGAAAGTGATAGTTGGCATGTGGTCGATAGGCTAGGCTGAAAGCGACCTGACCACACGCAGAGGATGGCCATGATGGAGGAGTCACTATCAAAAGCCAACAAGTTCGATTAAGGGAATACCATGACCGTTTTTGGAAACCTTAGGGTTTTTTCCTACGCATTGTAAAGACATGACCTACAGGAATGATCTATAAATGAGAACATTTTGTAAAGGGAAAGGGTTGAATCTTCTGAGTATGAATTGTAATCTTTGTTGAATACTAAACTCTGTAGAGACAAGATTGTAAAGCCTCTACCATCTGCATGCGCGAAGGCCTATCGAGAGAGAAGAGAGTCTGTAGTTGAGTGCGTAGACTGGAACTGTTGTACCCTTCCCTATATAATATAACAACAGTTCCTATGGACGTAGCTTCCATCCTGGGGGTGAACCATGTTAAATACCACGTTGTGTGACTATTTATGTGTGTTTGAATCTGTATATTTGCTTATAGTGAATGCTTAAGATCTTGCTTATCAGCTTATGTACTTACTTTTATATGTCTTCGCCATAAGAATGAAGATGGGAATAATATGTTAAGTATTGCATATGTGGATGAATGTTAGATGCACAAGTATTTCTAAGTCTTTGAATACATAGGTCATTTGGATAATACTTAAGTAAGTGGAGTTTGCGCCAGGCAACTCACTCGAATTGCAGCACCAAAAGTGCGTAGTATATTGTGTTTATCATATCGCATAAGGAATAAGATAGATAACCTAAGGAAATTGATGAATGGATAGAAAACACTAAGTGAAGTCATCGAAATTGGTTAATTCTGAACGAGAAGCGTAGTTATTAGTTGCGTTGTTCTGTCGACGAAGGACCATCTGGCATTGCGTAGTCCTTGGATGCGTGATAGAGTAAGTGTTGACCACGAAGGAGTTAATCTTTGTGTAGTCTTCAGTTCGCAGCGCGAGCCCCATAGCATTGTTTGTAGAATTTTTCCCTACGGATAAGTCAAAATTATCTTAACTTAAAGTAGATTCCTAACTGACTCTAAGGTAAGAACAAAACAAAACAAATGCTACCTTGAAATTCCTGAACTAACTTTCACAACAAGATTACATGCATTCAAAAACAATGAAAGATATGACTCACCTTTCAATCTGACGTTTGTCCTGCTCCTAGCTCTTGATCCAAAGCTCCAATGTAGAACCTGTTGAGATCAAACAAAGAACAAACATACAAACTTCCAAATACCTTGAAGTAAAGATTAGATTCAAATCTGGATTAGATGCATTCCATGCTAAAGACTTGTACAATACACATGAAATGGGAAAAACAAGATAAGTTATCTTTATTACAAACTTGAAGAATGCTTACAAAGGTTGCTTGATGTCCAAGCTAATCCTCCAGCTCCAAGTGCTTCCTCCTCTAGCTATCTCCACAAGGCTACAAGATCATAAGTTTGATACTTCTAAGAGTCCTCCCTTTTTCCCATGGAATGCCTCTCTTTTATAGTGTATGGTGAGGTTAACCAACAAGAGAGATGGGTGGATCTAGGGAGCACTTAGTGGATCAGGGTTTCTAATCACAGAAAATGAGTTAGGATTGAATCAGGGACCCCAATCCTCCAATATCTCTCGAAAATCCAAAATCCCACAAGCCATTGCAAAAAGGATATAAAAAGAGTACCGCACCCAGCAATCTGAGCATAACGCAGTAGTACCGCGTGGCAGGGACAAAGCATAGCGCGGTAGTGTGGACTACCACGCACCTATAACTGAGCAAGGCACGGTAGTTTGGCTAAATAAAGTCTCAGCTGGGTTAATTCTTGTCAAGGTGGATTTACCTTCAAGGATTATTCATCTTCTGGGTGGTTCAAGCAGTAGGGGAAGTGTCGTCAGCTCTTTTTGTGGTGTAGATACGACACTGTGAAATATGGAGGTATAACAGATGCCCCCTAAAGTGTGAGGTCAGAAGGGACTGATGGCCGAAAGGCTTTACTAATATAGTGTATAGAGATAGCATCGAGGAGAGCGACAAGGAGCTAAAACAGAAACAAAGTGTTAGATATACCACCGAGGCAGGCATCCCCATGCTCGGAAACAAATGACTCAAAGCATGGCTTCCGACCAATACATTGTAGATCCATGAGTACTGAGATGATATAGATTGTGAACAAATCATGGCTACTATGAACAAGCGTAGATCCATGAGACAGTAGTAACACAGCCATGACCAATACAAAAAGTGGATCTATGTGACAATACAAAGGACATCCCCATCGCAACCTGGACACAATCAAGATACAAGGGTGTGCCCAGGGTCTTCTACCCGATTGCAAATGATACGAATCTAGCCATGTGATTACAAAGTGTTGAAGTCGAACATGGTAGAAACCATTTGATTACCGGTCAATGATGTGAACCGTTAACAAATGCGAGGGAAATCACCAATGATGACAATGATCCCCAAGGTATCTGAAGTACATCTCAACGAAATGCGAATATATGAGTTGATGTCGAGCATTCGAGATATTGTTCGATCAGAGGTCAGTGATGTGAACCTACTGTCGAACACGAGGAAACCTACCATTGAGGCATGCAGGTACCAAGGTACTAATGGTCGATCTCTAAGTCCAATTCCCGGATAGTGATTTGGCGTCAACGGGAATAGACTCGTCGAAGGTGGGCCATAATGATTCCCACATCATTGACACAAAATCAGAACAAACGATAAGATGATGAAACAATGGAGTACGTACTGACACAGCGGAGGCCTGACACAATGAATGACTCTGAACAATGCAACCCTTTGAACATATAATGGCATGTAACATGACTTGGCAGCAGGGATTATAGAAAGCAGAGGATAGACACCAGATGAGTAGGCTCGTGGCCAAGGAGATGACTCAGGATGATGACCATAACTCAGTGAAAAATAGATACCCAGCATAGACAAGGGACAGACACATGCCATGTTCAAAGGTAATGAATGACAAGCTGCCAAAAATAAACTTGACTTGTTCTCCCATAGTCCCCCCACATGATGGACGAGTACCTCTTTGTTGTTTTTCGAGCTTGTATAGGATAACAGATGCTCGGTATAGCTCATCTCATAGATGAGTCTAATCTCACATGTTTTACGAACCTGAGAAAGGAGGGGTTCGTCCCAAAATGGGTCCTTCAATGTTAGATTTTAACGTGTCCAAGGAAGGAAAACTCGGTAGTTTTTCATATTTAGAGAGCCTGAAAAACTTAAAGGAAGCTCCGCAATGTACTTTTTCGTAAATTTAGTCCCTTGATCCCAAAAAAGTGTAAAACAATTCCTGAGAGAACTCTCCCATCCTGAATTGACTGAGGTATACCTTTCTCGTAAATAGTCTAGAAGGGCCGAAAAAAGGGTAACCTATCATCGAATAGACGACCTTTCAAATACTTTTACAAGTGTGAAAGAGTCAAGATCACTTGGCAATCTTTTCAATTTTACGGAGTCTGAAAAGAGCTTAACTATGGACTCCAATGGTCTTTTTCATAATTTTTAATTATTCTGGTCCGAAAAGAGAATAAAATACAACCAGGATAATACTTTCCTCAGTGTTTTAACGATCATGAGTAAAGCTGACCAAACTCGACACCATTTACTTGAGTTTGACAAGCACGACATGGGTGTGAAAGTGCTTGGAATCTTTTTCAAGTTTTAATCCAGAGCACGAAAAAGATAAAGTAGGCTCAAAATGAAGGTCAAATAATGAATAAACGCCCGTGTGAATATATCGCTTTTTAAAGGAGATCGTGTTAATAAAGTGCTCATAAAACCAGATATTAGTAATGTGAAATGGGCTTTATTTTAACCATTTAAAATAATAAATAAAAAATGAGTGAAAAAGCTATATAAAGAATAGGTAAAAGGAGGAAGTTACCATTTCACTTGTGTTTTTACCCAAAGAGGAGATTTTACCCACTTGAGGAGCAAAACTTCAAGGATCCATATTGGGAGTTTCAGGGCATCGTTTCAACAACCGTCTACGCCAGGTAAGAGCTCTCAAGCTTCTTTTTCATTTGATGTATGTACAATTTGCTTTCAGTAAGAAAAATTAATTTTTTGGGCAAGCCCTATTGGGCAAAAATCGCCCTTCACAATACCGCGCGGGCTCCATATCGGGAAACGCTGTACTGTTCAACAGTACCGTGCTATGGCGTTAAACCGAAACGCGGTACTATGCAGTACCGTGCGGCAAGGTTTGCCCCAGGTGCGATGAAGACAAATTTTAAGACGAAAAAAATCAAGTTTTCTCAAATTTTTTGCTGAAACCGAGTTGTTAAATAGTTACTAAATGTTTCCCATGACCTTTTGCAGGAGTTTGCAATTTGTTTGGATCAAAATGGTCAGTTGAATAGAAAGAGAGCACGAAGTAGATGATTTGGCAGCTGAAAATGACCTACCGACTGTGACTGCATTGCGGGAGTGCGGGTTGTTGAAATTCTTCAAGACCAAAGGCATTCGTCAGCAACCCAAACTTCTTACCCCTCTTATTCAATTGTGGGACCCTGACATTCAAGCTTTCCGAGTGGGAGAGCACATCCTCAAAATTCAACTCGAGGACATTTACTTTCTCACAGGCCTCTCAAAAAGAGGGGCCCGGGTGAACTTTACCGGATACACAGCCTCGGAATCGAGCACAGATGCTTTGATTGCTCGATATTGCCGTCAGGGTTCGAGTAAGAAAAGTGGAAAGGTGGTCATCAAAGATGTTACAGAACTTCCTTTAAAAACTGTTTTGTTCACCATCACACGTGCAGCAGGGAGTGTGGGTCCCCATCAGGCGTCTCGTACACAGATGAACCTTGCAGTGGATTGTATGGTGGGAACAGTATTTAACTGGTGCGAGGCGGTGTTGAACAATCTCAAAGAACAAGTGCACAAGTGTAGGGTTGGAGAGAATTCCCAATTTGGCTATGGGAGCATTCTAGTAACCTTCTTTTTGGCGAGGGTGCCGTTATTGCGCCCACAGATAGCTATACCCCCCCGTCCACCTACCGAGCCATGGATGGCTCGATGGAGCGATTATGCAGGACATCTTGGGGGACCTCAGCACTTGGCTTTTGGTGAGAAATTCTTCTCCTGGCTCGAGGAACAAATAGTTATGATTGATGACTACCCCTATGCAGGGGTGGACTTCCGCGAGGACATCGACTTGGCACTGCCAGAAGACGAGGATTGGGACAACTCAGGTATGACCTTCATGGATATATTTTTTCTTTTTTGAATATATGATTTTTATTGCTTTTTTAGAATGTGTAAAAGACTTCTAATGTATGTTCGTATGCATGTTGCAGATCGTGGACCACAGAGACCGGCTGGGTACTCGCCATTATGTCGCGGTGGTGTTGATCACCAAGCCGCTCCATAAGAGGAGGAGGACGAAGATGAACCAGGAGGAGTCCGGGATATAGAGAGGAACCTACAGGGCTTGACTCATGGTATCCCTACTATGAGGATGGATGACGTCCCCTTGCATCTCCAGCGACATACTGTAGGTGTGCCTAGTCGTATTGGCTGACTTCTTCGTAGGGTGTCTCGAGCTGTAGTGTGTTATCACCAGCAACATGAGGAATCTGACGAGGGACATGATAGATCTCCCAGATCTCCTTAGATGGTATTTTTTGTCTTTTTGTGGCATGTATACGATATGTAGGCTTTGAGAGCCAGATTTTGTATGGGATTTGGTCCCAAATTTTGTCTTTGACACAAACTCTATGTATTTGGAAAAACACTCTTATATACAGTGATATGGACCTATTTTCATGATCTACTTATTTACAATGACTTGTGCATTTTATTTTTATGATGTGTTTATGTATGGGCAAGATGCCAATCCAAAATGTAATTAGCTAATGAATCAGCTATACAATTGAATTCTCTCGGTACGTGTTGATATGAAATGAAATTAAATGATCGTTCTAAGAGGCGTACTCTCCGAAATAAATGAAGCAGTATAGGATCGCGAACTGTGTAAACACGGTTTAGATGAGAAACCACGAGTTGGGAGTCTAAAAAGACTGATAGGGAGTCAATTCCGAGTGAAGCAACCTCCATCAAGAGACCAACGACTGCATGGTACTCCGCGATATTGTTGGTTGCAGGACCTATACAATTGGATCCTGAAGAAATCAACTCGCCAGTGGGAGAATAGATTACCCACGCTGCGGAAGCGAGATTCCGGGTATGTCGGCTTGCACCGTCGACGAATCCGAAGTAGGAAGACATCTGCGCATAAAATCACGAGTCAAAGTAAGAGTGGATACATGAGGTCCATGCGCACACCAAAAAATGAGTAAAAGCAAACTAAGTACATTATGTACAACTAGTGACCCGCATAGGACAACCTTACGCGTAGAAGCGTTTGAGGTATAGCCCATTGCGGGGCCATGCCAATGGCGTACCATCACAATCAATTAGTTCATAGGCTCCTTTTTCCAAGACACGTTTTACAACAAAGGGGCCGTACCACATAGATTCTAATTTTCCTTTTCCAAGCTTATCGTGCATTTGATCATATGTAAGTACGAGGTCACCTTCATTGAAGATCCAAGGTTGAACGGATTTGTCATATTGAGCTTTGACGCATTTTTTATGAGCTTCATTAGCTAACGTAGCGTCGCGGCGGGTTTCATCTAGCTTGGCTAGGTATAGAAACCGTTCCTCTTCGGAAGTGGTGTGGGGAAGTAGCTCTATGGCTATCTTAAGTGATGAAATTTCACATTCAATCAGCAAAATGGTTTCTAGGCCATACACCAGTTGGAATGGTGTAAACCCAGTAGCACTTTTCACTGAGGTTCGGTATGCCAATAGTGCTGAGAAAAGAGCTGAGTGCCAGTTGGATTTTTGGGTACCCACAATACGCTGAATCATTCGTTTCAGGACTTTGTTAATGGATTCAACTTGGCCTTTAGCTTGTGGGTAATACGGGGTTGAGTTTTCATGGCGAAAACCCAGCTTGGCACTTAGTTCTTCGATCATATGATTCCTGAAATGGGAGCCATGATCGGTCACAATAGATTGTGGGACACCAAACCTAGCTATAATATGATTGAATATGAATTGCGTTGCTGTTTTGCCGTCCTCAGCATACGTAGGCATCGCTTCAGCCCATTTTGTGAAATAGTCGACAGCTACTATGACATAGCTATGCCCCCCGGTTGAAGTGGGATTACAGTGCATGAAATCTATGCCCCATTTGGAAAAAGGGCCGACGGCAATAACAGGATGAAGTGGAGCAGGGTGCGAGCATGTTTTGCTATGAAAGAATTCGCATGGTGGACACTTCTTGACTGTTTCAATGCAGTCTTTGAAAATTGAGGGCCAGAAGTATCCTGCTCACAGTATTTTCTAGGCCGTAGCCATCCCAGAGAGATGACCACCACATGCTCCAGCATGGCAGTCATTAAGAACGCATTCCGCCTCATCTAAGGTCAAACAGTGTCGAAGAACGGTGTCGACACCACGTCGATAAAGAGTATCGTTGACTATGAGGTAGTATTTTGCGTGATGTCGGATGCATCGACGTTCATCACGAGTGAGGTCGGGGCGGAAGCGTTGGGTTTGGAGATATAATAGAATATCCCCGTACCATGGATCAGACGTGCTAATGAGGAACAACGATTCATCAGGAAGAGAATCGATGGGCTCGGATGGCTCAGTAGCACAGGGCAAGGTACAAATCAACTCTGCAAAGGCCAAAGACTTCTTGGACTTGGCTTTGACAAATTCCAGGTCAAACTCCTAATGGATGATGATCCAACGAGAATATTTTCCCCCAAGCACTTGACGTGTGAGGATATAATACATTGGATTGAAATTGGCTATAACAGTGGTCCGGTGGAGTAGAATGTAATGACGAAATATTTGGACAGCAAATACTGTTGCCAGAGCCAGTTTTTCAACATGTGAATAATGAGTTTCGGAGTCGAGAAGACTCTTACTAAGATAGTATACCACATGTTCTATGCCATTTTGGTCTTCCTAGACTAGCACCATACCGATGGTGGAAGTCGAAGCTGCGAGATAAAGAATGTAGTCCCGTGTGTAATCGAGGGGTTGGATCACAGGATCTTTGGTTAAGGCTGCCTTTAGATTGTCAAAGGAGCGTTGGGCTTCGTCATCCCAGATGAAGGGAACATTCTTCTTGAGAAGCCTCATGTAGCCTTTTGTTATCTCGGAAAGATTGCAGATGAAACGGCGTAGAAAGTTTGCATGCCCTTGCAAACATTGAAGTTTTGGGATGTTGGTGGGTGAAGGCAGGGCTAAGATAGCTTCTACCTTCGCAGGATCTAAACGTATCCCGCTTTTGGAGACTATGAAGCCCAACAGTTTTCCAGCTTCTACACAAAAGACGCACTTATGCGGGTTCAAACGTATATTGTAGCGACAACACCTTTCAAAAATGGCACTTAAGTGGTCAAGATGGTCTTCCCTGGTCCGAGAGTGAGCGGGAAGATCATCAAGATATGGTTCTACAATATGTTTGATGTCATGAAATGCGTAGGACATCGCCCGTTGGAAAGTTGCCCCGACATTTTTAAGGCCAAAAGGTAACTTTTGATATGCAAAAATCCCCCAAGGGCAGATAAAGGTTGTTTTGTGCTGGTCGGCTGGGAGTATATCGATCTGATTATAGCTAGAAAAGCCATCCATAAATGAAAAGATGTCAGTCCCGGCACAATTATCGATGATCTGGTCGATGAACGGAGTTGGGTAGTTGTCCTTTGGATAAGCCTTGTTCAAGTCGCGGTAATCGACACAGACTCTAATCGTTCCCTGTTTCTTGGCTACGGGAACGATGTTGGATACCCATTCTGTCAAAGGGAAAGGATAGATAGAACCAGCACGCAAAAGTTTTTCAACTTCTGCTTTAATAGCGGCTGCCTTACAAGGGTGGACGGGTCGAAGTTTTTTCCGAACAGGTAGGGTTCCAGGGAATGTTGGAATTTCATGGACCACAATCGAAAGGTCTATTCCTGGCATTTCTTCATAACTCCAAGCAAAAACATCATGGAAAGTTTTGAAGTAGGCACTATAGAACTCCATTTCGAGGGGAGTACATGTTTTGCCGATGTGTATGTTTTCCACGATACCACGCTTCACTGAAATATCGATCGGAGTGGTTGCCATAAGATTAGCCAAATTTCCTTCGGAAAATACCTCGTCGAGGGAAGTGGGGAACTTGGTTTGAACCATCCCAAGTGAAGAACTGGGTTTTGTATCAAGCTCAAGTGGCTGAATGGGGGGGAATGAAGATCGATGATGAAAATCTCCCCATGGTGGCTCATCACCGCACATAACCTCCATAATTGATTCATCAGTGGGAAAAATCAAATTGAGAGGATCGATAAGTGGTGGGTTTGGATGAGTTTCAGTCGAGAGATGCACCACGGTGTGATGAGTAGGACAGTCGACCCAATCGGTGGCTGATTGGATTGCTTGATATGCTGCGAGGTTTCTGTTGAGCGGCATAGAGTTGTCGTAGTCTTCAATCTAAGAGGGACTCGGAATCACCCATGAATCATTGGAAGGGGTGACATTCGATGAAATCATGTTGACTGGTTGAACATGGGTTCCCAGCTCTGGAAAAACTCAAATAAGGGACGAATCCTTCATGAGACCAACACCAATGTCTTGGAACCGGTACCGAGGTTGATCCAATAACGGGACGGTGTTCGTGGAGTTCGGGTGGGAGTCTGGGATACAGTAATCGAGTTGATCAATAGTGACAATTTTCCCTTCATGAGGAAATTGCACAATCCGGAAGACTGTAGATGCTATGGCGGTCATGGCATAAAACCAGTTCCGACCAAGTAGGAGATTGTAATCCAATGGTGCATCTACGACTTCAATATGTACGGATACTGTTTTGCCCCCAGTTCAACACCAATTGAGGGAATGAGTCCATAAGGTTGAAAACCATGTCCATCAAACGCCCTGAGAGTAGTAGGAGAAGTTGTGACTTCGGGTGAGCCTAAACCTCTCTAGCAGTTCAAAGACATGATCGATGTGGAAGCACCTTCATCTAACACAGTGCGGTGGATGATATTTCCATGGATTTTTGTGTGAACCTGGAAGGCTAACTGGTGAGAAAGTCGAGGTTTGGCATGTTGCAAGTTAAAAATGATAGAGTTTGAAGTATCTGGATCCATTGACCCCAGTGCTGAAAGTAAGGTTCTACGCTGCGTGGGGCAGTGTTGAAGAACCTCGAGAGTCGACATGGCGCAGGGTGCTTGAGCCAAATCCTCAACAATGTTGTAGTTTTGGGCAGCTTGCGCATTGGGATTAAATGTCGCCTTTTGTATGGTGCCCTTGGGTGGGCGTAGCATTGTGTCCGTTAGCGGTCTCTCGATATGGAGATGGCCGGTAGGGGGGGGGAATAGGAATCGGATCTTCAACAGGAGATTTTCCTTTGGCTATCTCGGGTTGTTTGTTTGAACTTGGAGGGTTGTCGTACGTCTTTGAACGAGTGGTTATATGAATCTATTCATTACTCATCATCAGGATTTTGCGGCTTGTGGACATCTCTCCGCGGGTGGGATTGGTCAGGTTGCCCCCTTGTGGGGTTTCTTGGGAAACCATCTGTTGTTGCTGTTGAGGGAAAGGGTCAGTTAACACTGCCGGGCGAGAGGATCCTTTAACAAATTTGTTGACTTCATCCTTGTAGGGATAGTCACATGTGTAGTGATCGTCTTGACAAATTAGGCAGGGAAACTTAGCCTTTAGACGTGGTTTCTGGTCATTCTGGGTGGGTTGTGGCTTGGGGTTCTCCTGCTGGTTCTTCTTGGGTTTACCACGATTGTTTTACATCTTTCCCCTGGATGGTTGTGACGTAGATTGAACTGCGTTCACTTCAGAGGAAATAGCAGGAGAAGTAGTTGTTTTTGAAGCAGCCTGGGGTAAAGCGGGGGAAGCCGAAGCTTGTTGTCCCGTCAAGTTGGTAGTAGGCTGGGTCTTGACTAAACTGACGATACCATCAATGGGAGGTTTAGTGGTAGGTTGGTTGGATCAGTGTTAATGTGGGCGGCGTGAGGAAGAAGTTCATGTAAAGTACCGGATTGAGTGTATACGAAATCCATGTATTGGGCTGCCGAGATGGCTTGTTCTTCTGTAACCAGCCTGCGCATGGCGATATCTCTGGCTATGGGAGGCAAAAAGGATTTCGTGAACCAATCAGTGAGTAGCTGATCCGAAATGGGTGCCTTAATTAGCCTACGGCGTCGTCGCCACTCATGGATGTGATCCGAAATGTGTGTAGAAGTGGTTTGATGCAGTGAGGTTAACAGTTCTGTTCCAGTCTCATACCGGATGGGGAGCTAGAAATGAGTCAGAAACTGCATAGCCAAAGTGTTGAAATCACGGAAAGAGTGTTGTGGCAGCTCGATGTACCATTTTTATGCCGTGCCGGTAAGCGTACGTTGGAAGAGCCGAAGTCGGATGGAATCATCCATCAAGGAGTTGGATGAAAACCAAAGATGGAAGTTCATCACGTGGTTCTTGGGGTCTTCCCCGGGCTTAGCATCGAATTGGGAATGTCCGATGGAAGTTTGGCTGGAATGGGTGGCCAGTGAGGTTCATGCCATATAGGATCGTTAATAAGCCTCGACAAATCAGGTAAGTCAAGTGTGGCCAAAAAGGGAAGTTGACGGTTAGTCTGCGGGTATGAGTAATAACCATGTGGTGCAGAGAAACCTGGAGGGCCCTGCATAGCATACTGCTATGTGTTATACCCATATGTGTTTCCTGGGTGGTACTGCTGGAAGTTCGGTGGGTAATAAGCCATTTGGTTAACCGGTTGATTATAAGTAACCGGTTGGTGGATGTTCTGCTGAGTGGGTATGGTACCCTGGGGTTGCTGAAACCTAGGAATAGTTGCTTCTCCTAGTTGGGGAAAAGTTCCTTGGAATTGTTGTGTTCCAGGGATGTTACCACTATACTGAGTAAGTGGAGGGTTTCCCATAGCAGGGTTGGGGGGTGGCTTCGACGGTGGCTTCCATGGAAGGCTCGTTCCCGCTTGAGGAGCGTGTGAAAATTGAAGGGATGGGTTCCATGGAGTTGTAGCAGCTGAAGGGTAAGGGAAGCCAGAATTCAAGTTGGGGGGAATCTGAGATTGCCCCCCAACTTGGTTCCAGTTTCCAAAAAGTGAGTAACCCCCACTCTATGGGATCTGAGATTCCCAAGAAGGAAGCACACCTGACGAGGGAGGTTGAGAGTGAGGCCCGGTTGGAATACCAGAATAAGGTTGCCCGCTGCCAGGTGTGTTGTACATACCGTACTGAGCAGATGCTGCTGGTTGGGAGGGTTGTTGGATGGAGCCAATGAGTTGTCCTCCAGCAGATGGGTTGGATGGCCCTATAGGAAGAGGCTGTTGACTAGGAACGGGGTTCCCAACAAAAGGTTGTCCTCCAACAAGTTGGGTTGATGGCCCTATAGGAAGAGACTGTTGACTAGGAACGGGGTTCCCAACAAAAGGTTGTCCTCCAACTGGTTGGGTTGATGGCCCACCAGGGGGGGTTTGGTTGTTAGAGTTGGGGACCACTGCAGTCGGTTGTCCACCTCTTGAGATAGTGTAAATCGTGGTCGAAGGTGATCCTCCGTTCAAACTGGAAGATCCAGCAGTATGACTTGGTGTTCTTCCGCCGCTAGCCAAATATGATAGTGTGGATTGGCCAACGGCGCCAAAAGTACCGATTTGTGGAGGGGGTCTTCCATATTTGACAGGCGAGGACAGAGAAAAAACTAGGTTATCCCTCATAGACTGTGCGCCAAAAATGGGTGATGGCAGCAAATGTGGGGAATTTAACCCAGGGGTATCGGCGTCGTCCATAGCATGTTCAATGATAGGAGGACCATCGAAAATTGGGTCCGAGTTCATGTCCTGAAAAGGATTTTGGGGATCCAGCGGGAACCTAGGTACAGTAACATCCAAAGGTCCAGAGCCGTCTGCATAGGAGTGACGAAACTCTATGCTAGACAGGATGTTGGGATCCCAATAGTCAGAAGGACGAGTAACAGGGGGATATCTAGAAGCTGCCGAGAGCATTTGCTCTGTGCTGCGTTTAAACAGTGTCGATATTAACGGGGAATTTGCTAGACTAACCATACTAGACTGGATGGAAGCCATGATTTCATGTCCCGGAGGAAGGTTGGGGAGAGATATAGTACGAGGTACGTTGCTAGAAGTATTTGTTTCCTGCGGATGAACGCTGGGTGATGTAGTGATAACAGGCGGAGGTTCTTCCTGGGAAGTGATGAAGCCATAATCAGGTTCAAAAGGTGTGTTAGGAAGTCGAGTATCTTCAATGATTTCGACGTATCCACCTGGGACTGAAATCAAGCCAGGTAAATCCTAGTCGGACCCTTCGGTGGTGCCAACAGATCCATTTGTGTCATCATGAAAAGTGTCTGATGGATGGGAGGTGTTGACATCAGGTAGGAGGATGACCTCTGTTCTAGTATTTTGGGCTGTACTAGATTCAGCCATTGTAATGGTGTCCACTGTGGTAGATATATCTGGGATAACAGTGGGTGAAGTGATAGTAGAAATCTCAGATATGCTAGTGGTTGCAGAAGGTGCAAGAGATTCTGAGATTGTGTTGTGAGTGATAGTTACAGGCGGAATTGATGATGTAGTATGTATCGGCGGTGGAATGTTCCCTTGACCAGCACCGCAGCCAGGAGGAGCGGGAATGCGTGATGCAGGTGGACCGGAGGTCCGTGGTGGTGACGGTGGTGGAGGGATTTTTCCCTATACTCGTCGTGACCATCGTGGTGGTTCTGACATGATGACAGGAAAATGAAAATTGGGGGCAGTTTCGTAACAAAGAACTCAAAAAATCTAATGCAGCCAAGTGTGCAGAAGAGGAGCTAGAAAAAGCAAGGCTCACAAGCCAAAAAAGCAAGCTCTAAAATCTATATTGAGACCGGTGTCTCAATAAGTGAGCTGATACAAAAAAATGGCCAGAATGCCAACAAGCAGTCCCTAAAAAGAAAAATGACCCTCTACAAAGGTGAGATAACAAGCAAACTCCTAACTAAGAGCTGGAGACCTCAACAAGCTGTATCCTTCGCAAGGTGATGAAATCCAAGTCGAACAATACAACATGAGAGACCGATATAAGAAGGATATCCCTCTACCGAAAGGGATCCTGGGCAAAAGAGCCCTAGTAGAATAGTCACTAAGCTACCTCGTTCATGACACGTTGGAAAAGGTTTTGGGCACTTCAGCCTTTCGAGGAAGACAATGATCGATGTTGCCTTAGGGATAAGTGGAGTGCGGCATTCCACAGAGTCCGTCCGGTTCTCAATCTCGCGGCCGTTTAACCCTTGAAAGTTAGAAACAGTGAGGAGGCCCCTCCACAAACTGGCTATGACCGTGTCAATAAATACTAGAGGATTTTAGTTCCCTAGAAGACAACAACTATGTCTCAGATGAAAACGACATGGGGGAATTATTTTGATGCCTATCCCCGGTGTCCTACCTAACTACCAAATTCTTTTGATTTCCTCAAGTGAGGTTAATGTTTGTTTAATTAGGGAGATTAATTTTAGTGGTTGTCTTACTCAATCGGGTAAATGGACGTGAAACTTGATGGTGTTATGACGACCCAAACCATGCAAATGAGAATGAATCAAAATAAACCTTGTCTTCGATGAAATCTAGGTATAGAAGGGAGAGAGTTCTTCGATAAAAAATGCATGACTTTTCTCACAAGCAATAAAAACCAAAACAAGAGATTTTTTGTTCTTTATTGTAAATAGAGCCAAACTGAAATAAACACTCTTTTTAAATTCACTGATCCTACAACTAAAATGCTTCAAATATGAGAATTTCTGTGGCAAATTTCAATTTTTCACTTCCTAAGGCACAACGATGCTAACTGACTATTTTGATCAAAATAACACAATTGTTTTCCAAATGATATCTTTCGGTACAAATTTTAATAAAAGTAATGGAACAATGTGACTGTAAAAGCTACACAATGCAGTAACAGAGAACAGTGGTGATGGTCCGACTGTGATGGGAAGATCAAATCAATGCACTCAAAATGAAGGGGTGACCCTATGTGCCGAAAATTCCACTAATTCACACAACAATCAAGCTCACAAACAAGCAATAAGCACACCACATAGACTGTAAAATGACTAGGATGATAACAGGCAACAGCAAACACTACCTAAGGTAGAGAGAGACTCAGGAAACCAAGCAGGGAGAAAAAATTTAAAAAATTGCAGACACTACCGTGTGTCAGGGTCAGACTGTAGCGCGACACTGTTACAGTACCGCTCTAGTACTAATGCATAGAACGCGGTACTACCGCATTGTATAGAATTCTAAGGGTGTGGTACTGTTGCAAGGTAAGAAAAAAGCGCAACTTTAGAAAAGAAAATGGAGTTTTCAGGGTTGCTGCGAACCCAGGGGACTCAGTGATCACATAGGGAGAAAAAATACAGAGAGGAGGGGTGAATAAAGGTAAAAAAAGACCAAGATTCAAAACTGCTTTGAAGTGCAATAAAAATCACAATCAAAAGATGGATGACAGTGAACTGAATCAATCAAGCAGAAATCAAAACCAGCAGAGTCGCCATTCTTGTTTGTAGAATTTTTCCCTACGGATAAGTCAAAATTCTCTTAACTTAAAGTAGATTCCTAACTGACTCTAAGGTAAGAACAAAACAAAACAAATGCTACCTTGAAATTCCTGAACTAACTTTCACAACAAGATTACATGCATTCAGAAACAATGAAAGATATGACTTACCTTTCAATCTGATGTTTGTCCTGCTCCTAGCTCTTGATCCAAAGCTCCAATGTAGAATCTGTTGAGATCAAACAAAGAACAAACATACAAACTTCATAATACCTTGAAGTAAATATTAGATTCAAATCTGGATTAGATGCATTCCATGCTAAAGACTTGTACAATACACATGAAATGGGAAAAACAAGACAAGTTATCTTTATTACAAACTTGAAGAATGCTTACAAAGGTTGCTTGATGTCCAAGCCAATCCTCCAGCTCCAAGTGCTTCCTCCTCTAGCTATCTCCACAAGGCTGCAAGATCATAAGTTTGATACTTCTAAGAGTCCTCCCTTTTTCCCATGGAATGCCTCTCTTTTATAGTGTATGGTGAGGTTAATCAACAAGAGAGATGGGTGGATCTAGGGAGCACTTAGTGGATCAGGGTTTCTAATCACAAAAAATGAGGTTAGGATCGAATTAGGGACCCCAATCCTCCAATATTTCTCGAAAATCCAAAATCCCACAAGCCATGGCAAAAAGGCTATAAAAAGAGTACCGCGCCCAGCAATCTGAGCATAACGCGGTAGTACCGCGTGGCAGGGACAAAGAATAGCGTGGTAATGTGGACTATCGTACACCTATAACTGAGCAAGGCATGGTAGTTAGGCTAAATAAAGTCTCAGCTGGGTTAATTCTTATCAGGGTGGATTTACCTTCAAGGATTATTCATCTTCTGGGTGGTTCAAGTAGTAGGGGAAGTGTCGTCAGCTCTTTTTGTGGTGCAGATACGACACTGTGAAATATGGAGGTATAACAAGCGTGTTGTTCATCATATCTGTTTAAATCACTCATCACCTGGTTGTGGAAACCAGATTCCATAGCCCCCCCATAACTTTGCCTTGGGTGAGACCTCAGTCTATTTGGAGATTGTTGCCGAAAGGGCCGGCGAAAAGGGGTGTTGTTGGTTCCTTGAACCACAAAGAACCTGGGTCTGAATAGAAAACCTCAAGATAGTTATATAAACCAACAAATGGTGCCATCGCTGCAGTAAGAATCCGTGATGAGTTGCCGCGCTTGAAATAGTGATGTGCTCAGAAGACAAAGTTCCGCTGATTACAGAAAATTGGCACCTAGACAAGAAAGCGATTTGGACCTAGTGTGATAAGACAGAAAGAGACTTCGCAAGGAAGGAGAATAGACACCCACATCTGTCTGACATAGATTGGTTGAACAAATACCTGTGGAAAGACGTTCACAAATTTTTTTGGGCATCCTTTGGCATTAGAGGAAATTTCAATTTAAAATGGGCCTTCCAAAAATAATACAAATTCCATGTCATCATGTATTAGCCAATCAAAATGCTATAAAATTCAAAAAGGGAGCACCTAAAAAAATTTGAGGGAAAAAATAAAAACTAGTTTTTTGGATCGTATTTTCAACTTATCTCCTTATAGGTTTACTCAAATTTCAAGTGGAAGGACTCATTGGATGCATAATTAAATTATGCATCCAACGAGTACCCATGTTGCATACTTTTAACAACATCCACACCATAAAAAATTGAAAACACATTAAAAAACATGTTTTCTCTCGCTAGAAACACGGTTTTTCATGTATTTTCAATTTGTCATGGAGTGGATGTTGTTAAAAGTATGCAACATGGATACTCGTTGGATGCATAATTTAATTATGCATCCAACGAGTCCTCCCACTTGAAATTTGAGTAAACCTACAAGGAGATAAGTTGAAAATACGATCCAAAAAAGTAGTTTTTTTACTCTCTCTACACTATTATTTTATTATTTTCTTGTTATTTTCCTTAGGAGGCCCATTTTTTACCCAAATTTCCTCTAATGAAACAAGTTGCACGAGTGTTTATCGAGGCTCACAAAGCGAAATAACTGTTTCCTTCCAGAAGTACCTACTGAGTGGACTCCAAAGTTCATTCAAAGGCTTAAAGAAATATATAGCCCAATCTCGAGAGCGGTCGACTTTTGGTTTGATAGTACATTGGAGAGCTTCATGACAGAGTTCATTGTGGACATGCTAAAGTCCTACAACGCAGCAGAAGCCAAATTTTTCAAGGGTTTTAGAGGTAAGTACCTGAACAATTTGAGTTTATACATTAAAATGCTTTTAGCTGAGAAAGGCGTTTTAAGAATGCAGTAAAATTTTTACAGAAATTTTTGAGTCTGTAATGGTCAATAGCATTTATAGTGATTTTGACAAAGAGACACATAGTTTAAGAAGTGGAAAAAGATATACATATACTACTAAGAAGACTTCCAGTGAGCATGGACTCCCCTTAGATATTGATGCACAGGCCGAACCTGATATCCAAACCACACCTATATCCACTACCTATTAGCCTATTACACCGCAGAATCCACCGGTTGTGAACACCACACCTCCCATTGCACAAAACCCACCAGTTGCTAATATCCCTAGCAATCAGAATATTTGGAGTCAGAATGTTCCGCGCAGTACCACTTTTATTTTTTTTTGCTCAAAACCTTGCGCAGAACACTGTACCACCTATAAGAAGGATGACTGATGATATTAAGATGTCGATATTCAAAGGAACAGGTCTAGAGAACCTTGAGCAACATTGGTTTCTAATTGAATCCATATGGAATGTTAAACAGGTTCAGGATGATGCTGTGAAGCAAGTGCAACTCATCACTACATTTAGAGATAGAGCCTTGAACTGGTTCATGAAATATTACCAGGGACATCATAGAACCTTAGTGGAGATTAAGGCTACACTATTGAGTGAGTTCAAGAAACCGAAGTCAGAATCCCAATGTATCAAAGAGTTAAAGGAAATCAAGCAAAAACCTACTGAGACAGTATGGGAATTTGACCACAAATTTAAGACACTTTTAGACCAAGTAAGTTTCGTCATAGCAGTGCAATAGCACCAGGAATGGTTTATAGCCGCGTTGTTTCCTCATATCAAATTGTCGTTGATGTAACAAAAAGTGGCTTTGCAGGTAGAAGCATTGGAGATCGCAATGAAGTTAGAAGCTTAAACAATTGGGGAAACTAGCACTGGGATGTCTCAGATTTAGATGCAGTTAGCTACCCTAACATTACAATTGCAGGATATGAAGAAAGGAAAAGAACAGGGACAAGAAGTTTGATGTACAAGATGCAAAGGAGAAGGACATACCAAGGATTATTGTCCTTTGTTTCAAAAATATCTTAACATGGGTGCACAAAACCCATTGAATCAGAACCAAGGTGTTGGCTTAGACAAATGTTCTAGAGGTTTCCAATGTAGACCCAGGTTCTTTGCGGTTTAGTGAACCAGCAAAACCCCTTTTCACCGGCCCTTTCGAAAACAATCTATGAACAGACTGAGGTCTCACTTGAGGTGAAGTTATGGGGGCTCTGTGGAATCTGGTTTCCACAACCAAGTGATGAGTGCTTAAACGAATCTAGCGGGAAGCACACTGCAGTACTTGCACTGCGGACTTCAGACTCCACAGAGTTCCACTTTTCCTCGACTGACACTTAGGCTATCACGCATCCAAGGGCTGGGCGGTTCGGGTCTTATTCAACAACAGGAAAACACCACTGATAACTGCACTTCCTCTTCAGTAGTCAACTACTTCACTAACTGTACTTAATGATTCTTACACATTCCACAATTTCCTTAGGTTATTTATCTTATAATTCATGCAATATGACAAACATAATATACTGCGCACTTCCAGTGCTGTGCACTGTGCAGATCTTTATCTATTTAAGTGATTGTCCAGCTGACTCATACATTCACAGACTTAGGAATAAATGTGCAGCTAACATTCATCCACCTATGTGATACTTAACATATTATTCCCATCTTCATTCTTGTGGCGAATACATATAAAAGTAAACACATAAACTGATAAGAAAGATCTCACACATTCACTGAAAGCAAATATACAGATTCAAGCACACATAAAAAATCACACAACATAGAATTTAACGTGGTTCACCCCCAGGATGGGAGCTTTGCCCACAAGAACTATTGTTATATTATTTCGGGAAGGGTACAACAGTTCCATTCTGTGCACTCAGTTGCAAACTCTCTTCTCTCTCTATAGGCCTCTACACACATACCTTGCAGATCCTTTACAATCTTCTCTCAACAGAGTTTAATGTTCAATAAAGATTACAATTCATGCTCAGAAGATTCAACCCTTTCCCTTTCCATAATGTGCCCATTTATAGATCATGCCTGTAGGTCATGTCTTTAAAATGTGTAGGAAAAAACCCTAAGGTTTCCCAACTGGTGCGATTATTCGCCATCCTGCCTGTCGTAGTCGACAACTTTCTCCATTGGCTCCAAGTCGCCTTGCTGGGCCACTCGTGGATCCCATGCCCTTCTAATAGCCGCAATCATCCTCAAAATGGTTACAACTACATCATGGCCTATCACGTTCTACCCTTTTAGCCTTCCTATCACCGTCGACCTCGTGGCTTAGCTCCTTACCTGTTTTCCACCACTCTCCTGACAAGTCGCTTTCACCTGACTTCATGCTTCTCCATACCAAAAATAGTTCACTTTCCCAGCTCGACATTCCCTTATGCTATTTACTAAAAATGGCTATTGTGCTGGCGTTGCTCGGTAGCTAAACTACACAAAACTGACTATGCCAACCGAACTATGCACCTCCAAAACTGTGCCATCTAACTCCGTAGCCTAAACTATGCAGTTCCCAAAACTGTACTTTTCCAAAATCATGCCCACGTGGGCCCTTCCCAACATGCCCCTACCACTTACTTGTGGCTCATCCCTGAGCCACTTTCGTTGCCGACCGACTGCATCTGTGCTTCTCCAATGGGACTTAGCTTCGCAGTGAAGTTGTTCAAAGTAATGGTTAACTCAACAATTGCCTTTCGTTCGAATTCTTGTATGGTCTCCAGCATTGCCCGCGAGACCTTTGTCTAAACTTGTTCTATTAATGTGCCTTCTGCTGTTTGAAGTTGAAGGAGCTTCTCATCAATCTGTTCCATGAGTGCCATCCCTTCATCTTCTATAGGCTGCAATTTTACTGAAATGGAAGCCTCTCTTTCTATTGGGCCTAGCCCAAGTTGGGCATTTTGAGCAAGAAGTATTTTTGGAACTTTGGAGCTGAGCGCAATTCAGTTCAAGTGTCTTTTGTATAATTTTTTGGGATGCTACGAAGTTGCGTGCAATGTAGCTTTGAAAGAGCTGCGAGGATCAGTGCTGCGAGGAGACAGCGCTGTGATGTGTCCAGTCTACATGGATATGAAAAAGCAGCATGTTGGACAAAAGATGGCATGGATTCTGGTTAGATCATCGATGGTTTATTTTTGGTAAAGACACTCCAGGAGTGTCAGGCGACGGGTAAGGAGTAGAAGTGCAAGACAGCGACTGGTCGCACATGCAAAAGAACCACTACCTGAACCAGTTGCACGAGATTGTTAGAGGAAGAATGGCTGAGTGAAAGAGACCTGTTGGAATGTGTGCAATAGGGAGGCCGATAGCTACGTGAGGCATGCACTGAAGGTAGCCACGATAGAATATTCACTACCAGAAGACAGCAGTCCAGTTAAGGGAAAACCGTGACAGTTTTGTAAACCTAAGAGTTTTAGCCTTCGAATTGTAAAGACATGACCTATGGGCATGATCTATAAATAAGTCATATTTTTGTATCATTGTCCTTTATTCCAAGACTTCCTTAACATGGGTGGACCAAACCCATTAAATCTGAACCAAGGGCCATGGTGTGAAATTTGTAGAACTAGAGGACACCGACCATAAGACTGCCACCTGATACAAAAATATGTAAGAACACCTAAAAACCTATACTATAATTTATGTAATTTAGTTGGGCATGATGAGTCCAATTGTCACGCATATGAGGTCATGCTAGAAAGAAAGAAAGATATTGAGCATATGTATGGAGGAATCTACAGAGTCCAAGGAGAGACTCCACATAAATAAGAAAATGCACCACAAGATCAGGGAGCATACAGAGGCCGCGAAGGATACAACGGGAGAGGAAGGAATAACAGCCCAGCGCAAGGACAAGGCCAAGGTCAAGTAATCTATTATAACTGTGGCCACGCAGGCCATGTATCTAAGGAATGTACCAACCCATGCACTACATGTAGTATTGTCAATCATTTGATCATGTTATTGAAGACTGCCCAGTGTTAGAGGTAGAAATGCAGAAAATAAAATAGCCAAATGCACCGAACTGAAACATCCAGTTGATCGCAGCATAAAGGAGACTTGTGGATTCAGGTATCAACGTAATGACGCGAAGTGGTGCTACAACTGGGTGAGATAGAGGAGAAGAAGTTTCAACTTCTATATATTTCAACACTAAGCAGACTCCTCTTGAAACAATATGGATAAGGAAAGCTCATGGGAAAGCACCTGCTTTCGACTTGAAGAAAAACAGAGAGGTCTTTGAAGAAGCGTGGGATATCTTCAAAGAATCATCACCTAGATCGCCAAGAATCCTGCTGCATAGTGAAATACCGCATATTGAAGATATGTCAGCTGCTTATGATAGAATAAGCATCGCAATAGAGACATGCACCTTTGTTGCGCAGTTCCTTAGGAGTTGCATGAATTTGTTGAAGAGTCCAAATGCTATATTAGAGTTGCAGAAGGTGTTAGACTAGTATGAACTGTGCAGTGAAAATGAAACTACTGATAGCGCAGTTCATCACATCAAGAAACATAAGAGAAAGGGCATAGAAATGAGACTCAATGCACATATAGGAGATTATGAAATGGATGAGGTCATTCTTGATCTGGGATTAGAAGTAAATGTCTTAACCAAGCAGACATGGCACTGGATGGGGAGACCAAAGTTGTCATGGTCATCTATACGGTTAAGAATGGCCAACCAGGAGAAAGTCATACCCTTTGGACGATTAGCCAACGTGATTGTTGACATTGATGGAGTATAGAGCCACGCAGATTTTGAGGTCATTGAGATTGTGGATGATAGTCAGCCTTTTCCTGCACTGTTGGGAATTGACTGGGCTATCGATAACCTCGCCATCATAAACCTAAAGACAAATAAGATGATCTTTGAAGGAAATCATCTTAGGCTCATCGAACCATTTGACCCTACAGATGGAGACAGATATAGGGAGCCGATTCAGGAGGAATCTAGGGCTCAAGATTTGGACTGGCTATATAAGTTGACTGCCAACCAGGAAGATTATATTAAATCCTACTGCGAATGGAACACTTAGTTGGAGATACGACAGCTCTTTCATTTCAAACTCTGATGCAGGATTGGAAAATTGGCAAAGTCGCATGCATGAAGTATCTAGGAGGAGATGCGCGTAGCTTACAAAGTCACTGCACTGGATTGGAAAGGAGGTAATCCCAATCCATACTTATGATAGTTTAGCTAATGTTTACTCCATTATCAAAGATTATATTGCAGCAATTGCAGATGAACATCGCTTACCAGCACTAGATATGACACTGTGTGAGACACCTTCCAGATGGTGGGCTGCGCATTAGCAAACATTGACCACATGGGATTAATGCAGAATTAAGATGCAGATCAGGTTTGCTGACAAGGTTACCCTACCCTTTGAGAAATACAATGGACAGATAGATCCAAAGAAGCATATTGAGGTATGTTCATAAGCATGGCAGGAGAGACCAAAGACAGAATGGGTGCACTTGTTTGTGCATATGCTAGAAGAAGAAATCCCAAATAAATGGTACTTAGACATAGAGTTGCGTAGGGAGAGTACAGATTGGCCTACCCTGACTACGAACTTCTAGAGGATTTTTTGTTTTGAGGATGAGAGTCCTACCATAAATGATGCACTACATATTATTAAGAAAAGAATATTCAGACCATAATGTCCACATAAGAACATGACATTAGAAGAATTCTTTGGAGCTGACAGTGTACCTGTAAGCCTACAGATAGAATGGAAGGAACAGGTAGCGCATGCCATGGAATGATATAACCTAGCTGAAGAAATTGAAGAAAAAGAAGACAGTGACGAGGAGAACTCACACAACATTAGGATACCTGAGTCAGAAGGTGCTTGCAAGGTAGAGGGACCTCCGCTAGAAATCCCAAATATGAATGGACCTGTGAAAATAAGGAAAGTAAACATTGGCACCAACGAAGAGCCAAAGTTCGCAGCTATTGGAGACTACTGGGATGATCAGACCGTGGGGAAGATCACAGACCTGTTACATGAGTATCAGGATTTGTTCCCAACAAATTTTACAGATATGAAGGGTATTTTGGGAGACTTAGGAGTTATGAAGATACCTCTTAAGACAGGAGAAAATCCTGTTAAGCAGAGACCCTATAGACTGAACCTGCGATACAAAGAACGAGTTAGGGAAGAACTTCATAAAATGCTCGATGCGGGGATCATAGAGCCAGTCAAAGAGTCTGAGTGGATAATCCCTATGGTTTTCCAAGATAAGAAAACAAAAGGTGAGATTAGGATTTGTGTGGATCTCAAAAAACTGAAGGATTCTTCAATGCATGACCCATTTCCTACTCCTTTCACAAATGAGGTGCTTGATAATGTTGGAGGAAATGAGGCCTATTCCTTTACTGATGGGTTTTTGGGATACTATCAAATAAGAATCGATCCCGCGGATAGACATAAGACCACTTTTTCCATTGAATGGGGGTCGTTCCAGTACACTGTGATGTCATTTGGTCTGAAGAATGTTCCTTCCATCTTTTCTAGAGTTGTGGTTGCAACATTCAAAGATTTCGTGCATAAGTTTTCAGAAGCTTATTTCGATGATTTGACAGTGTTTGAGTTGCTGAAGGACCATTGCGCAAATCTAAGACTGATACTAGAGAAGTGCAAATAGCATCAAATGTCGCTCAACCTGAGGAAGTGTATTTTTTGTGTACCCTATGAAATTTTGTTAGGACATATTGTGTGCAAACAGGGCTTGATGGTTGATCCTGTGAAGATCACAATCATTGTAAACTTTCCAATGCCAAAGTCAATCAAGCAGTTGTGCACTACATTGGGGCATATCGGTTATTACAAGAAGTTCATAAAGGGGTATGCGCAGATAACCGCAGTAATGGAGAAGTTGTTGAACACAGAGTGTGAACAAGGTTTTGACACCTTGAAAGAGAAAATGGTCACTGTGTCGATCCTAGTTTTTCAAGACTGGGAGAATCCATTCCATGTTCATGTTGATGCATCATGTATAGCATTGGGAGTTGTATTAGCATAGCCAGGAGAGGGAGGTATTGATCATTCCATCGCATTTTCAAGCAGGAAATTCTCATCTACAGAGAAGAATTACACCACCACTGAGAGAGAAGGTCTAGCTATGGTCTACGCATTGCAGAAGTTCAGGCACTACTTGCTAGGTGCGCACTTTTCTATGTTCACTAACCATTCTTCTTTGAAATACTTGGTCAACAAGCCAATGTTAGGGGGGAGAATCTACAAATGGTTGTTACTCTTCCAGGAGTATGATTTTGAAATAGTAGTTAAACCTGGAAGATTAAACTTGGGACCTGATCATTTGTCAAGGATCGAGTCACGAGAAGAACCTATGAATCTTGAAGACAATCTTCCTAACGTGAAAGTTTTTTTCCATCCAAAGAGTGGATGATTATTATAAATACATCATATAGTTTTTGACTACTGGGTTAGCACCAATAGAGTTCACTATGCAGCAAAAGAAGCAACTGGTAGTGCGAGCAACAAACTTCACCATTATCGCAGGTCAGCTATATAAATTGGGATTGGATGAAGTACTGCGTAGGTGTGTGTTAGAGCATGAGAAGCCATTTATATTAGCATATGCACACTCAAGGGCAGTGGGAGCTCACTATGTAGGAAGAGCCACTATGCAGAAGACATTGTGGGTATGTCTATGGTGGCCTACGATTCACAAGGATTCGAAAGACCATTGCCAGAGCTGCGATGTCTGTTAGAGGACAGGAAGGCCATCGCAAAGAGACAAGATGCCATTAAATCCACAGTTGACATTACAGAAATTTGAGAAATGAGAAATTGATTTTGTGGGACCTATAAACCCACCGCGAAAGAGAACTGGTGTGAGGTGCATTATTACTGCAACTGATTACCTCACTAGATGGGTCGAAGAGAAGCCAGTAAAGGACTCTAGCGCAGGTATTGCCGCCCAGTTCATATTTGAAGACATCCTTACAAGGTTTGGATGCCTAAAGATTTTGATGAGTGATCAAGGAACTCACTTTTTGAACCAAACCATTGAGGCATTTACAGAAGAATTCCGCATCCATCATCAATGAAGTACGCCTTATCATCTGCAAGTGAATAGAACTGTTGAAGCATTCAATAAAGTACTAGAGAATGCGCTAACTAAGGTATGCAATGTGAATCGATATGACTGGGACCTGAGCATTGCCACTATTTTATGGGCATACAGAACCACATGCAAGAAGCTGATTGGACATACACCGTTTAGGCTGGCTTATGGAAAGGAAGCCATTATGCCTATGGAGTACATTGTTCCCAGCTTGAGAATAGCTGTGTCTACAGGAATGGAAGATCACGATGTGCTAGAAGGAAGGATTCTACATTTGGTTGGTCTGCAGGAGGATCGCTTCATCGCAGGCTTTCACCAACAAGTGCAGAAGGAAAGGGAAAAAGCATGGCATGATCTCCACATCAAGAACAAGTCCTTCCAAGTAGGTGATCTAGTCCTCCTGTATGATAGTAAATTTATGAAATTTCTTGGAAAGTTTAAAATGCATTGGCTTGGTCCATATACTATTTCACATGTAACTAATGGTGGCGTAGTCTAGTTAGCCACATTAGTAGGAGATAACTTGCCAGGTCTAGTCAATGGAAGCAGACTAAAACCCTATCGGGATAGTCTTATTTCACAGAACCTGTGATGATCATAAAGAGGGAAATTTCTAAGTGCCACGTATAGTTAAAATTAGGAACTAGAAAGGGGGAAGAGTCTGTACGCAATATATGATGAGGGACCTGTATATACTGCGCAACACTGTTAAGATGTACTGCTACAATAAAAAAAAATAAAAAATAAAAGAAAAAGAAAAGAGGAACCGCGCAGTTTCAAAGTCCAAAAGGCAATTGCGAAGAGCAAGTGAACAAGGAAAGATGTTAAGTTCTGAGGCAAGAAGTTAGGTGCCACGAAGTAACTGCGCAGGAGTAATGATGACATGTCACATAGCTCGATGCAAAACTCCAAAAAAATAGCCGTTACACTATCGGTCGAAAAAATAGCCGTTATACAGTACTTTGCAAGCGATCGCTTGGGCATTTAACACATAGATAGCCATTCTGAACGAGTTTATGAAGGAAAGGACTGAAGCATCCACCGGATTTTGCCAATAGATACCACATTTAATGGTTATCTAGTCGTTAAGGCACGTAGAGGAGGTCAGCTGTGCCTATAAGTAATGCTGCATTTAGACTCGTGGGCGTTACCGAATACTTAGAATTTTCCAGCACACACTACTTTGCAAATTGTTTTCAATAAGTTGTCCGAAACCCTGTGGAAGTTGTCCAGTGGATGTCTAAGAGGTCTTCGATTGAAGAAGAATTTACGGTCTAGGAGATTGTGAAGGTATTTTAGTATGGAGTGATTGAAGGGTTAATGAGAACCCCAGCCAATCACGTCATCATAGAAAAGGGTCAAGCATCCAGAATATCACCCTGACATGGCCCAACAATGCAGGACAAAGGCAAAGATCCAGTGGGGCTGAGAACGAAGATACCAAAGATGGGTTCAACAGTGTAGAAGCTGCCGATAGCCGATAAGGAGATAACTTTGACAATGACTCCATATTATATATCACCGCATGTACTGGATGCACTTGTCTTCAAGTTACAAAAGAATGCCAAATACGACATCTCGCTATCACCCATATCAAAGCACATTGATGTCGATAAAAATTTGTTGGTTAAAATTCCAGAATGTAAGTGGGAAGATTATGATCTGCTTCAAATGCAGAAGGAGGAGACCAATGAACCAAGGTTCTCACAGTTCGAGCCCGACCAGTACATGCGCTGGAAGAAATATGTGAAGGGAGACCTCACCTTGGTCATGGAAAGCTGGTTGTTGGGAGTAGTCAAGTCAGGACTACTCAATTTGCTCAGACTCATGCATTTTGACAGATTGCCAAAGTTGAATGTGGTGGTGCGAACTCTGATGGCACGCATTCACCAGGGTGATTTGTGGTTTGACCACAATGTCGACCTGACTATTGACATTATTCAGCGCATCACTGGATTGAGTACAAGGGGTAAAGATCCGAAGCAGTTTTTCTGAGGAAAAAGCAATGACAAAGAAGCCATAGCAAAGATAAAGAAAACTCAAACTGTCGTCAAAGGAAAGAGGGGCTTTCAGATGGACGACATAGATGATAAAGAACCGAAGTTTATCATGTAGCTATTAGCTGGAAAGATTTTAAGAAAATGCAGGCCTCTGGAGGTACCTGCAGGCGCCGTACTGCTTGGCGTCGTGGTCACGGAGGGAGAGCAATTCAACTGGTGTCAATACTTATTGAATGAGTTCCTGGACGAACTAAATGACACGAAGATCAATGGAAACAACTTCCAATATACATGGCTGATTGTGCTAATCACCATCATAGGATGGAAGGAGCCGAAGGATTATGCTGGCATAATCACCGATACCAATGACTATAGAGGGGCCCACTATTCAAACATTTGGGAAAATCTGAACTTGCAGTGACAGCACGCGATAGCTGAGGTTTTCTACCAATATTATACCCAGCCACACGAAGCAATACTGACATGTCGCAGATATCAAACCAGGTAATGAATAAGTACATTCACACTGTTGATTTTTATACTGACATGCATAGTATTCACATTTCAGCCAAAGCACAGAAGAGGAACGTGGAATGGTTAGCAAGAAACTACCATATGTATGAAGATGATATTGATAATATCATGAGGGAATGGCCTGTCGAGTTTCATGTGGAAATTGTAGATGTCGCAAGCGACTCTGGCAAGGACAAACCCATTCCATGCCCCATCACTGAAGAAAAGGAGACGGGAAAAAGCAAAGAACCTAAGAGCCCAGGACAGAAAAAGGGAGCGCGAAAGAACCAAAAACATGATAAACGCCAGTCAAATGCAGTACTCCACGATGAGGATTGTGAAACAATCACAGCAAAGGTCACAGAGAAGATGGGAGATCTGATGACTGAGAAGGAGAAAAATGACAAGGAGATTCAGGAAAGTCTCCAAAAGAATATGAGCATGCTATAGGGTATCAGAGATAAAATTGAAGAAGTCCACAAAATATTGCCCCTGCCGTGGAACTTAGAGTCTGAAGGGAAGTCAGGAGGAACTTCGTAGCCGAAGGAGCTGCAACTAACCATAACCATGCCTGTGAAGTCCTGTACTATCCATCTTGATCCATTAACAGTAAGCCTGCCACTGCTAGAACAACTACTATTGGACATGAAAGACGTCAATGTGAAGCTTAACCTTGTGAAGATACCACTGCCTGGTCTACACTACTTGCATTTGCAGGTTGTTGAAGAAATGCATCAGAGAACCACTGACGGGTTGAAAGGATGGGCTGAGCTACAAACAGCTAATAAGCAGTTGGAGGAATCTAGCTCAAGGAGAGCTATGGAACTGCAGGATGAGCATGATCGTTGGAATAGACTAGAGTCAACGATTACTGTGGTTGCAGATGATATAGAAGACTTTGAAGTACAGGTAGACCCCGCGGACACTATCGTTAAGATTGGTGAACTCGTTAACATCCTTAAGATAGAGATGCAAGACATGGAGATCATCCATGAATCTAAGATTGCTGCCTTGGAAGCACAAACCAAACCACAGACCCCACCAGATCAGCAGCAGCTAAGAGAAAGAGAGGTGAAGGCCATAGCAGAGAGTATCGCTATCAAAGTGGCTAAGTGCCAGAGTCTATTAGAAGCAGTGTCGAAGGCATTCACCGCCCTCGAAGAGGACCCAGGATTGTTGCAAGTAAAGAATCCTGTGAAAGATAAGAAATAAGCACTAGAGCAGTTGGATGCAGAAGTGAAAGCACTGCTACCAAGAGAAAGGCTTCAGAAGTACCGATAAATCAATGCGCTGAAGAAGGAAGTGCAAGCCTTAAGAGAAAAAGAAACTAAAATGGGAGATAAATCACAACCCTTACTGGAGGATTCAAACATGATCTCGTAGGAGATTGAGGAAACGTTAAAGGAGTTGCGCAAAAATCAATAATAGGTGGAAGGCTAGGTCAGTGATGAGATAACACTGGATATGTTGGAAACAGCCAAGCAAGTTGAGAAAGACACAAAGGAAGCAGTCGAAAAGTTGATTGTCACATAGAATGAGTTCGCTACACAGCTAGCTCCGCAGGTGGTGGAATAGCTTGGAGAAGTTGCAGGTGGCTCGGGGACGAGCCACATGTAAGTGTTAGGGGCTTGTTGGGCCTAGTCCAATGGGGAATTTTGAGCAAGAAGGATTTTTGGAAGTGTATAGCTGAGCACAGTTCAGTTGGAATGTTTTTTGTATAAGTTTTTGGGATGCTGCGAAGCTGCATGCAGTGCAGCGACGGAAGAGCTGCAAAGATCAGTGCTGCGAGGAGACAACGCTGTAATGTGTCCAGTCTATGTGGATTCGACAAAGCAGAGTGTTGGAGGGAAGACAACATGGATTCCAGTTAGACCATCGGAGGTCTATTTTTGGTAAAGATGCTCCAGGAGTGTTAGGCGACGGGGAAGGAGCAGAAGCGGAAGAAAGCGACTGGTCGCACATGCGAAAGAACCACTACTTGAACTAGTCGCAGGAGACCATTAGAGGAAGAATGGCTCGGTGAAAGCGACTTGTTTGCATGCATGCGACATGGAGGCTGATAGTGACATGAGGCATGCACTGAAGGTTGCCATGATGGAATATTCTATACCAGAAGCTAGTAGTCCGCTTAAGGGAAAACCGTGACAGTTTTGTAAACCTAAGGGTTTTAGCCTTCAAATTGTAAAGAAATGACCTATGGGCATGATCTACAAATAATCTATATTTTTGTATGGGAAAGGGTTGTTGACTGTTCATTTTGTATTTTTTTCGTTATTGATTTCATAAATCTCTATTAAGGAACACTTTGTAAAGGCTCTGCAAGCTGTGTGTGTAGAGACCTATTGAGAGACAAGAGAGTCTACAGCTGAGTGCGTAGACAAAGAACTGTTGTACCCTTCCCAAAGACTAATACAACAACAATTCTTGTGTACATAGAATCCATCCTGGGGGTGAACGACGTTAAATCCTGTGTAGTGTCATTGTTTATAGTTTGCACTTTTCTATTTGCTTACGAATGATTGTCTGAGTTCTCATTTATCAGTTGTTATGATTAATGCTTTTATATGTATTCGCCATAGGAGAAAGATGGGAATAATATGTTAAGTATTGTGTGAATGGATGAATGATGAATGCTCAGTACTGTATGTCTGTGAAAGTATCAGTTTATGAAATAATCACAATTGTATGTAGAGTCTGGGTTGTGTAACTCTTTATACACACTGCATTGGAGTTGCGCAGCATTGTATGTTTCGTCTGCTTGCATTTGTTATAAATATAAATAACCTAAGGCAGTGAGTGGATGATTAAGTGTTAAAGTAAATTCTTCCTATTATTTAAGTTTGGAAAATGAAGTGTATAAGTCAGTTGCGTTGTCCTGGGATTCACATTCTATCCGAACCGCACAGTTGTTGCTTGGTTTTTCAACCAAGCATGTGCAAGGATGCACCTATTAACTTGTAATATCAGTTTCAATATAAAACAAAAACAACTATGAATAAACTAATATAATATGATCTAACATAAACATGTGTAAAAGAAATAAAGAACTGAATTTAAGAACATAAGCAATAAGATCTATGGAAAAAACAATAACTTGAAAAATATTTGATTTTGTATTACCTCAAATGGTGAGGATGATGGGTGTTGAGAAACTCCAAGGTTGAGAAGCTCCAATATCCAATGGTCTCTTCTTCTCCAAAGCTTCAATGGGGATCTTCAAACTCGAAATGGGAGGCAATGGCTCTCAAAGGGAATTTGGAAGCATAAGGATAGGATGAAAATGTGGATGTAAAGTGAGGAGCCCCTATCAACTTTTTATAGTTTTTGGTGATGGGGAATACCATTATGGTTTTAAGGAAACCAATGGTATTAACCAACATGGTTTAGGTCTCTTTTTCCCTCTTTTTCCTTTATTGAATATTTTTTATATTTTTATTCCCTTTTAATATTTTTGGGAATTTTGGACCCTTTTTTAGTGTTTTTTTGTTTTTTGAGGAAAAATACATATTTTGAGGGGAAAAAAGGTGTATTGTGGTCTTTTTGGTGACCTTTTGAAGGTTTTAGAGGCTCAAATGGTGGAAAAGGTGGACAAATCGGTCATGTGAATAAAGGAATGAGATCGTGAGCACTTTTTGGGTGTTAACAGATTGCCCCCTGATGTGTGAGGGAAGGAGCTCATCGTATGTCCGATAGACATCATAGTTATTTTGTCTTTTGTCTGGTGTTTGGAGAAGAGAATAGACCGATTGGAGACTGGAACAACGGCCCCTTGGAAGCTGCAAAAAATGAAAAAAAATACATGGCCTCAAAATGAATGAGGAATAATCTCTGATTTTGGATGAGGCGAGCATACCCATGCTCGTATCAAGACATATACATAACAATTAGGCCCCAAGAAGGGGGACCTGAATAATATAAAAATCTGTTGGTACATCATAATGGTCTAGAGGGGACACAATTCTAGGATGTACTCATGGTCATACCATGACTGATCTCAATAACTGATACACTGGAAAAGAGCAACAACCATTATGATTAAGGTGTCAGAAGGGTTGATGAACTGCTGAATCTGAAGGTGTCCAACATCTATAGGGACTAAATGACTATGAGTCAACTTCTAAGGAGTATATGTAACTGTATACTCGAGGGAGTATAAAACTGGGGTACATCTGCAAATTGTTGCCAAGCGTAACCCAGATATCCATAGAAATGTGTAACTGGTTGTTTCCTCTATCCGACTCTCAAATGTGGTAGAGTCAAGTGATATCCGGGGTCTTCAACAAATAATTGAAAGGATTGATACCCTGTAAGAGTCTCAATAATGTGATTAAGGTGTTGAAGTCGAGCATGTGAGAAACAATCATTTGGAGAGGCACTGAGGACTCCTTTCGAAATGATCCATAGGCACTCATCACAAATGGTGATGAGTCCAAGGAACAGGGACCTCTGGGTCTATCCTTTGGAATAGATTTGGTTGGCGTCGACAAAGGGAGACCAGCAACTACCAAGGTGATGATGTTTCCTTAATTGGAGTGCGAGGTGTACAATTGAAGTGTGATAGTACTGATGGTAGGACTGACCTACCATGGCGATGGGGAATAAGTGCAGTCATTGAGTGGGTGGACTGAAACTTCTTTTGTTCAGAGCATGGTGACATGGTTGACCTGACAGCATAGTAAACTGACTATTAGGTTTGGGGATCATAGCTTTGAGGGATCAAGGGTATGTATTGTAGATTGGAGTGACTCCGGGGGGACAAGCTGATGGATGCTATTGGGAGACTCTTAGGGTGACATACTGCAAAATGCTTTGAACAAAGGTGACCATATTGGGGAAGCTTCCATATGAGTAGACATGATCTGTTATGGCACCGAAAAGCACCATTAGGTCCTTCTTCACGGTTTTAATGAGCTCCAAGAAGGGATAAAAGTTTGCTCTAAAAGGGGTAAACTTATACCAAGTAGATTCCCTTTCAGATACTTTTAGCGAGCATGAAAGGAAGCAAGATTGCTCAGCAATCTTTTCATTGTTTTAGGACTCAGAAAAGAGCTTAACATAAACTCCATAAGTGCCTTGTTCATAAAAGAATTGCTCAGCCCGAAAAAGGGGTAAAATTATACCGAACAAAAAGGTATTGGTGAGAGCGAAGAATGACCTCGAGCATTGTCACGAGCGGGGAAAACTGAATCCGATGACATAAAGATCGTCAAAAATAGGCAACGGCTGATGTGGCATGCAAACTGAGGTGATGAGGGGCATTTTGGAGAAATGCCCAAAAATTATGGGGATTAGAGCGAGAAATGATCTCAAGCATCATCACGAGCGCAGAAAATTGAATCTAGTGATATAAAGATCGTCAACAACGGGAAACAGCCAATGTGGCATGCAAACTGAGATGATGAGGGGCATGTAAAAAATGCCCAAAAAATCTGGTGGTAAGAGTGAGAAATGATCTCAAGCATCGTCACGTGCGCAGAACACTGAATCCGGCAACATAAAGATCGTAAAAAAGGGACAACGGCCGATGTGGCATGCAAATCGAGGCGACGAGGGGTATGTAAAAAATGCTCAAAAAATATGGTGGTGAGAGTGAGAAATGATCTCAAGCATTGTCACGAGCACGGAAAACTGAATCCGGCAATATAAGACTCGTAAAAAATGGACAACGACTGATGTGGCATGCAAACCGAGGCGATGAGGGGCATGAAAAAAAATCCCGAAAAAGGGACCTGGTGGAATCGGGAAAAGGAGTGGACTATCATGAATTTCTCGTTGCGCTGATTCCAACGGTTTGAAAAATGGACGTCGTATGGTGCCGAAATGGTTGATTGAAAATGGTCAAATATCTATAAAGAGCAAGTGGGCCCAATGTGACAAGTGTCATTTTCATCGTTGAGTTTCACAGAGTAATTGAGTTGGTCAGAGAATTTTCTTGATTTGTGGGAGATTCGACCATTGGTTTTTCATTCTGTGAGTTTCAGGTAAGCCTATGTGCCTTAGCCTTTCAAATAATTTCCTTTCTGGTTTGCATCGGGGCCCCGGAGGCTACATAATTCCACGTTGGCTTCCCAACATGGAATATCATGTGTTTTGACTCATTTTCCGCAATGCAAATCATGGGTATGGGCTTGATAGCCATGATGTGCATCACGACTGTGGTTCCGATAGTCATGATGTTCATCGCGGCTGTGAGGGTTGGTAGTCACGATGTTCATCGCAGTTGTGGGGCTTACAGCTGCGATGCCCATCACGACTGTGGGGATGATACCCGCGATGTTCATCACGGCTGTGAGGTTGAAAGTCGCGATGTTCATCATGGCTAAGAGCCTGAAAGTCACGATGGGGACTTTGGGGAAAAAAATTTGCTTTGCTAAAAAAATTTACTTTGTTTTTTGGCAGGATGTTGAGGAGGCTGCTGGTGTCATGGAGGGAGAGGGAGATTGATGTGGAGCTAATGGGAAGGATTCAAGATGACCTGAATGTGCGGGAGGCCTGGGCATTGGGTGGACTACTATAGTTTGCTCAGATTCCTATTATGCGTTCAGTCAGAGATCTGCTGAACAATTTGGCTGACTTCTGGGTCCCGGAGGAGGTGGAATTCATGATGCAAGGTGAGCGACTGGAGATCACCTTGATCGATGTGTAATTTCTTACTAGCTTGCTCCGTTTGGGTGAGATAGAGGAGTTGCAGTCGAGGATTCTGGCTGGCATGGATATTGAGGATCTACTAGAGAGATTCTACGTTCCAGGGGCCCATACGCAGAACAGCGCATTGAGTGTCTATGATCTGCAGGAGCCGGAGATGCAGGCGGTGGCAGCTTGTGTTTTGCAGGTTCTTGGTGCACAGATGCCTCATCGTTTGTCTGGGGGGAAAATGATGATGGTAGACAGTGTCCTGAGGGGCACCTTTTTTGCTTGGGGACAGATGTTTTTGGCCTATGTTCAGCGAGAGCTGAACAAGGCTAATCAGGAGGGAGGAGAGTTCAACTATGCTTCTGAAATTACAAATCCCAGCAGGAGACCTACTGGAATGCAAAAGACACACTTGAGTGGGTGCAGGTGGATGTTGTATTTTCGACAACGTAAGAAGACTTGTCGAAGATCATCTAAATGGTCATATCATTTCTTATAGTGAGCCATGAGGTCGTCTAGGTAAACTAATATGATTTTATTCAGGTCGTGAAAATAATAAGTCATGGCTCGTTGGAAAGTGGCTCTAGCATTCTTGAGACTGAAAGGCATGACGTGATAGGCGAAGGTGCCACATGGGGTAGTAAAAGCAGTCTTGTATTGATCTTCTTTATGGATTTTGATTTGGTTGTATCGGGAGAAATCATCCATAAAAGAAAGTACCTCATGCCCCGCACATGCATCGATTAGTTGGTCAATAAATGGTGTGGGGAAGTTTTCCTTGGGATAGGCTAGGTTGAGGTCACGGAAGTCAGTACAGATGCGGATGGTGCCGAATTTTTTATTGACTAGTATTGGGTTTGAAACCCAGGTGGTATATGCAATCGAGTATATGAAACCTGCTGCTCGAAGCTTCTCAATTTCTGCTTTGATGGCTAGAAGCTTGGATGGGTGAATGGGACATTATTTCTGGTGGACTGGTGATATGTTGGGCCAAGTGCTTATGTGATGTTCTACGATGGTAGGATCAAGACCAGGCATCTCGGTATAAGACCAGGCGAAGACATCTCGAAATTCTTGGAAGAGTTTTTTATAAGCTTGGGTTTCTTTTTCAATGCATGATGCGCCTAAAGAGATAAGCTCAAGTTTTTCGGGGGTGGTGGAGATGTCGATTTTTATAATGGGAGAAATGTTAGCCATGTTACCTTTTTCGAAGGCTTCTAGAGCTGGTATTGGATCTTTGAACCAATCGACCTTGGTTGGTAAGAAGTCCTTGAATTCAACAGATAATTGGTTTGTCGTGGTGGACATAGACACCTCAGGGAGGAAGTATGATCAATGGTGTATATCATCCCAAGGGTAGTCTGGTGCAGTGAGTGTTTCTAGGATTTCTTCATCACTGCAGAAGTAGTGTGTCATTAAATTAATTCGTTCGGGTTTATAAGTAGTTGAAATCATATAAATGGTATTGATTTCTTCCGAATGGGAAGATTCTGGGGGGAATATTTCCTCAATAAGTGTTGGGGATATCTCTAGGTTGACATTATTCAACTCGTATAGTGCTGCTCTGTAATCTGGGAGGTCGGGGTAGTGATGTGAATAATGGTCGTAGATGCCGCATATTGCACAAGGGTGGTTTGTGCACAATGATTTATCGCAAGGTTGAGCGGGGAGTTCTAGTTTGTTGACTGGAATGTTGGTGTCATCATCCAACATATTCATGTGTTCTTGAAGTGCCAGTAGTTGTGGACATAGATGGGTAGCGTGGCCTATATCGTCGCACAAGGAGCACTTAGGGACCACATGGGTTGGGGGATTCTTAGTTAATTTGGGAGTCACTGGGGGGTTTCAAGTTGTGGGTGTAGTGTTGTAGGTTGGTGGACCTTTGCCCCCAGTGTGGTGGGATTGAGGGGGGACATAACTAGATGTTGATGTAGTGCCCCCTGTTGGAGGTTGTCGGTTTTGGGGGTTCGAAACACCTGGTGGTGGACGATTTTGGGGGTTGGGTTTGCTAGGTGGTGGATGGTTCAACATATTCGTGGGTTGTACCGGTTGTAAAAAAATGGTTGGAGTCGGTGGGGGGGTCGGGGCAGGCAAGTACCATACAGGTAATCCTAATGTTAAACCTAGAAGGTTGAGTGTAGCCATTACTGGTGTGCAGACAACTCCTGAAAATGGAAACAAGAATGGGATAGTGTGAATCGGTGTTGTTCCGATATGACTAGGCACGATGGGTGCTTTTGGCGGTGGTTGAGGTTGTTGAGGATGTTGTTGTTCATTGTGTGATATGGTGCACAAATTGGATACTTCAGTTACCTGGATAGGGGGTGGGATAGAAGGGAAAGTGGTGGTCATGGGAGTATCTGAATATATCCCAGGTTCGACTGAGGAGACGAATGATGTGGGTGCATTCTGAACAGGTTGTTCGATCATGGGAAGAACATTTTCAGGCGTTGCGGGGGCATTGGGATCATAGTATGTAATCTGGTCAATTTTGACTATGCGTCCTTCATGGGGGAACATCATGAGGTGGAAAATTGAAGAAGTTACAACTTTCATTTTATACATGTAGCTTTGTCCCAGAAGGAGATTGTAATCAAGTTGGGCGTTAATGACCTCTATATCTTTGAGAACCAATTTGCCCCCAAGCTGTATGGGTATGTTCACTAACAAACCTTGAGGTTGAGCTGCATGGCCACCGTAAGCTCGCAATGCGGTAGTTGACGGTTGTAGCATTGGGGATCCAAGTTTCTACCATATGAAATTCGACATAACATAGGTGGAGGCACCTTCATCGAATATGCATCGATGAACGACGAGGTTGTGAATAGACACAGAAACTTGAAAAGCTAGAGATGAAGGTAGATGAGGTTTGGCTTGGTCTATGTTGAAAGCCATCATGTTGGAGTTGTTAGGGTCTATGACACCGATGGCAGATAACAACAATTTTCTCTGTGGAGGACAATTTTTTAGGATTTCTAGAGCGGACATAGTGGCAGGGGACTGAGCTAAATCCTCTACAATGTTATAGTTGGAAGCTGCAAGAGTGTTAGGGTTATTGTTAATTTGTCTCAAAGGGAAATGAGGTACTTTTGTACCCCCGTCCATGGGCATATTGGGTATGCGAAGTGGTTGATCGATTGGGAGAGTATTAGAAGATGGGTCGGTAGGTGTGGCCTCAGGGGCGAAGCCGTATTTATTTCGATGGGTTTGAAGATTGACATCGTTTGATGACATCATTAGCAAATGGTGAGTGTTGGACTCTGGATGCTGGTAATCGGTTGCTGCATAGGTGATTTGCTCCTATGTTGTAGCAGATCCTTGAGGGGCGATCATTTGGAGAAGTGTTTACTACACCTTGGTTTGGTAGGGGGTTTTGCAATATCATGGGTTGTGGCTGGGGAGGGGGTGTTGGCTGAGCAGCATGCCCTTGTCATTGGGCATCGTCGGTCTAGAGTTGACGTGCTCGATCTAAATGGGGGAAATTATGTGTGTAATGGCCGTAGAACCCGCATATAAAACATGGGTGGTTTGTTCTCAAATTATGATTTTTTCCCTGTTTTGGTGGACGATCAGGGTTTTGGTTGGGGGAAGCAACATTGTTATTATTTGGGGGATTAGGTGGTGGTCCACCTTGGTTTTATTGTTGGTTGTTTCCGTGGTTACATCCTCTTCCACGATCTTGTTTAACTCCTTGGTTACGCTAGTTATTCTGGTTTTGAGGTTGGTGTTGCTATGCATATACATGCCCTTGGGCAGTAGGTGGGTTTTGAGGTCTTGTAGGCTTTGGAGTAGTTTGCGGTGGGTAGTAAGAAGGAGGGTTATGAGGTGGACCTAGTGCTTGTTGTGGTTGTGGATAACCTTAAGCTACTGGAAGTGTTGGAGCGGGAGGTGTTGCTTGTTGAGGATAATAAGCTGATTGGGCTTGTGGCTGAACTAGAGTCTGATGGGATAGCTAGTTATAATATGGAGATGGTGCATAAGTTGATGGTGCTTTCCCATAACATTGTGGTGGGCATGAGGGTCCATGAGTGTGGTGTGTGTGCATTACTGGAGCATACGAAGTTGTAGCTCCAGAATGAGATGTAGCCCTAGAAGTGTCTGGGGCATTGTTTGTACTCATCATGGTAAAAGGTTTGTTTTGCACCATAACTTGGCCGGTAATACCATCGGGGGCATGGTATGCCCCTGGTGCGTCATTCTGGGATGGATTGCCGTGCGGGGCGTCAGGTAAAATGCTGTATAGATATCCAGACCGGGCATATATGAGGTCGAATTGCTGAGCTTTTAGGATGACTTCTTCTTCTGACCAAGGTCATTCAGAAGCTACATCTTTGGCTATGAGGGGGAGGAGTGATTTGAGGAACCAATCCAAAAAGATATGGTCGTCAAGCTTTATCTTACAAAGGCTACGGCGCTTACGCCACTCATGGATATGATCGGTAATGTGTGTAGCAGTGTTCTATCTACAAGACAAAAGTATTTCCACTCCTGCATCGTAGCGTACAGGTAGTTGAAAGAACTGAAGGAACATTGAGGTGAGGGATGTGAAAGTGGGGTGTGTCCCATGTGGTTGCTCAATGTACCACTTGGCTACAGTGCCAGTGAAAGTTCTTTGTAAAAGTCTGAGTCGAATAGAATCATGTACTATGGAGTTTGAGGAACACCATAGGTGAAACGACATGATGTGGTTTTGGGGGTCTTCCCTAGCTTTTCCTTCAAATTTTGGGATATCTGAGGGAAGCTTTGTGGGCATGGTGGTCCAAGTAGGGCCATGTCGAATGGGGTCATTTGTTATCCTCGCCAAATATAGTAGGTTAATGCTAGCCATGTATGGCAGACTAACAAAGGGGTGTGATGTTGTCATTGGGGCATAAGTGCTGGTGGTGGCGTTATGTATTAGGCCACTACCTTCTACGGGAATGTGTGTGAAAGGGATATGTCCTCCAATCAAAGGGGTATGGGTGGGAACTATGTTCCCAAGTGTAGCTTGAGTTATAGATGGGTTTGGATTTGGTATAGTAGACCCAGGATATGGTATGCTGGAAGTGGTTCAAGTCAAAGGTATACCTATAGCAGGTGTAGGTCCTATGTTGGGCATCCCTAGAGTAGATGTAGTTCCCATATTAGGCATGCCTAGAGTGGAAGCAGTTCCCAGGTTGGGCATGCCAACATTGGTTGTGGGAGTGGTGGCCAATGTGGTAGCTGGTATGGTGGAAGACATTCCACCAACAGTCCCTGTGTTGAAAGGGTTGGAAGAAAAATGAACCATAGGGCTAGTGGGTGCGGTGTATGTGGGATTTTTGGATTCTGCCTTAGAATCTGATGTGAAATGAGGCACGTCAGAATCGGATGATGGGGCTCTATTTCTATGACATGTGGAGTCAAGGGAACCATACTGCGGGGATCTCCCTGAAAGCACCGAGAACATCTCGGGGAATCAATGGTGACAATTTTATCAAAAGACTACTAGGTGGTGGTGAGTGAAAAGCTCTAAAGCCCTAATGTAACCGTGCATACAAGAGGGGAGCATAAAAAATAAATGGCACTCAGGCCAAAAAAAATCTCAAAACACTTACTATAATAGCTGTGCTATAGTAAGTGGAGCAATCAAAAAATTTGGTTAGAAAACCAACATGCAAACGGCTCCTAAAAATAGAAAAAGGTGTACTCACTAACCAATGGTGGGTAATGGATCATGCAAACACCTAACTAGAAGTGGTATTATGACTCAACAAAAACACATCCTCTGCAAGGTGATGAAATCCAAGTCAGACAATAGGAGTAGTGGAATCAAAGGGTAGATATCCCCCTACCAGGAGGGACACCGGGTAGACAATCCTAAAATTTTGGCCACTAAGATACCCCGTTCATGACACGTTTGGTTGGGTGAATCTGCAGTTTGGTTCTATCGCTGCTATACTCCCATTAGGGTGGTACAACAAAAAATGCAAAAGGTATCCTTCGGTTACTAAATGGATAGAAGTATTCCACTCAGGCTTCTGGAACCAGTCTGGCTACTTCAACCCTCCTAAGGGAGAGGCCTTCTTGATAAATTGGTGTTAAACCGTGTCAACAAATAATAAGGGATTTTGGTACCCTAAATGTCAAATCACTATGTATCAACATGAAAAATGAGTGAGGGGTGTTATTTGGATACTTATCCCCTCAGTCCTACCTAGCTACAAAATTCTTTTTGTGTTCCCCAAGTGGGGTTAGAAGATTGGTTGAGTTAAGGTGATTTTTAAGGCTCAGTTGAAATTATTGTGACAGATTGTGTGCTGGTGTAGGTGTATACCAAAACAATGTGCCTCGCATGGGTTAGTTGATCACAAACCAAAATAATGAATTCAATTTGCAAAAAAATGAAAGATCTTTCAAATGTAAATTCTTTAATAACCTTTTCAAAAAATATGGATCCTTTAAAAAGTAAAGCACATAAAAGATGTAAAATTAAATGGATTTTTAGAGTCTTTCTTGGGCAAAATTATGCAACTTTAGAAATATGGTTATAACTTTGTAATGTATAGACTTAGAATCTCAGAAATACTTAAAAAATATTTCTTTCAATTATCTGAAAATTTTCAAAAAGATCAATGAAGTATTTAACAAATATCAATTTAATAATGCTACAATAATAACACAATGGGCTGTAAAAATTGCAGAAATTGATGCTAGAAAAATAAGCTAATTGGGCAAAAAAAATTTGAAAAAATTGGCTGAAACGAAACTGAAAATATCATGGCTATTAGGTCAAAACCCGCGATGAACTGCACGGTGATGTGGGCGAAAGTCATGATGTGAATCGCGGCGTTGTGGTCAAAAGTCATGATGAACTGCATGGAAAAATACAAAACAGTAGTGATGTGCCGTGCAGGAAATGTTCTCCCAGCCGCGATGAGCCGCGTGGGAAAAAGTTGAAAAGTCACGATGGACCATACCAAAAAAAGACACACAGTCGAGATGGACCACGTGACTATGGGTGTCGAAAGTCGCAATGTGCGGATGAAAAAACAATCGGCGAAAAATGACCACAAAAATGGAAATTTTGGGTTGTTTCAGGCTATAGAAAGGGCCAATGGCTAGGGCAGCTATCAAGAAGCTGACTAGTATGGCAGATCTATAGTTTTAAATGGAAAAAGCAACTAAAATGAATATCCAAAGCAAAAATTTAAAGTTTGAAACCCATCGGAGTCGCCAAAAAATGTTGCTTGGTTTTTCAACCAAGCATGTGCAAGGATGCACTTATTAACTTGTAATAGCAATTTCAATATAAAACAAAAACAACTATGAATAAAATAATATAATTTGATCTAACATAAACATGTGTAAAAGAAATAAAGAATTGAATTTAAGAACATAAGCAATAACATCTATGGAAAAAACAATAACTTGAAAAATATTTGATTTTGTATTACCTCAAATGGTAAGGATGATGGGTGTTGACCAACTCCAAGGTTGAGAAGCTCCAATATCCAATAATCTCTTCTTCTCCAAAGCTTCAATGGGGATCTTCAAACTCGAAATGGGAGGCAATGGCTCTCAAAGGGAATTTGGCAGCATAAGGATAGGATGAAAATGTGGATGTAAAATGAGGAGCCCCTATCACCTTTTTATAGTTTTTGGTGATGGGGAATACCCTTATGGTTTTAAGGAAACCAATGGTATTAACCAACATGGTTTAGGTCTCTTTTTCCCTCTTTTTCCTTTTTTGAATATTTTTTATATTTTTATTCCCTTTTAATATTTTTGGGAATTTTGGACCCTTTTCGAGAGTTTTTTGTGTTTTTTGAGGAAAAATGCATATTTTGAGGGGAAAAAAGGTGTATTGTGGTCCTTTTGGTGACCTTTTGAAGGTTTTAGAGGCTCAAATGGTGGAAAAAGTGGACAAATGGGTAATGTGAATAAGGGAATGAGCTCGTGAGCACTTTTTGGGTGTTAACAACAGTCCGTAGGTGCACTGGTTGCGTAGGCATCTTCGCTTGCAGAAGTAAGGACTAGGATGTAGTCTATCAACGCATAGTCCTCAACCCACATCACAAGTCTTATAGTGCGATGCGCAGTAGTCCTATCTAAAGAACTCATCACATCACCATGGAAACCCGATTCCATAGTGCCCCCATAGCTACACCTTGGGTGAGACCTCAGCCTGTTCACAGGTTGTTGCCGAAAGGGCTCGTGAGAAGGGGTTTTGTTGGTTCCTTGAAATCATGAAGAACCTAGGTCTACATTGGGAGCCTCTAGATAAGTATATTAAGCCAACACTTTCTCTTAGCATTGCTAGCTCTTTTTGCATTTCCTTTACTTCATTGAATTTTTGCATTTTCGGTCTTGCTGACAAAGTCTTCATTTCTGCATTTGCGGCCTCAATTTCCTATTTCCTTCACTTTAAAACCCCCCTAACCTGCACAAGGGCTAGATCTTCGTTCAACTCGACCACCACCATATTTTCTTCTTCGATAAAATTTTGACACTTCAAAATCTCGGTCGAAATACTGGCTAAAGTGGCCAGGACAACTTTTGTTGGGGCTACGCACTCATCCGATGGGGTACCTTGATGTCGAGCTTCTAGATCCACAATATTCCATTTATAAGAGATCTCCATCTCCATCATTTCAGTCAGAAGGGACTCCATCGCTTCTGCGCATATGGGATCTTTGCACATACCGTTGATACTGTATCTTTTAGCTTGCGGTCTCTTTCTCTAGCCTCGGCTAACTCCATAGTATTATGTGCAGATTCCTGCTTTAGCTCTTTGAAGCATTCTTGAACTTGGGTACTTTGGTCATATGAGGAAATGCCTCCTTCATGAATATCCTCTATGATCTTGATATGCAAATCATTCAAATCTTCAAGTGGCACTGACCTAATGTTGAGGTCGAAATGTGCCGCGTCCTTTGTTGCTTCGCACACCTTATCATTTGGGAAGATGAAGTGTGCTAGATATAGATGCGCTAACCTAGGGTATGGTGCTACCGTAGGGTATGCACTCATTTAATGATGTTTCCTCTTTTGCATGCTTGTCCCTCCTAACTTCTCCACTGAATTTGATCCGTGAATGTCCATGATCATCATTTTCATAGATTCGACCGCTTGAAGCAGGGTTAGATGCATCCTTTCTTGTTTTTCGTCTTTCTCTATGCGGGTCACATTTCCTAAACCTTTGTTGCAATGGATTCACAATCATCCTCATGCAACATTGGTGTCAATTTGGGCTTAACAGCCTTTCACTTCTTATGCTTGCCCCTTGTCGATGAGGGGCTTGCACTTGCTTTTCTCTTTCCCCCCTCCTTGCCTTCCAGTTTGTCTTGTGCAGTTTCTTTGCCCTCAATAATTGGTGTTGCTGTAGTTTGTTCCTTGTCTTCACTTTTGTCTTCATCCTTGTCTTCATCTGTCTCCTCATTTGTCTTATCATCATTCTCTTCATTTTTCTCCTCATCTTTCTTCTATTCATAGTCGGATTCAATGTCAATTAGGTGGGCTTCTTTCTAGTCTAGTTCCCAGTCCTCGATCATTTGTTCAATATTTTCATCATCTAAACGATAAAATCCTGGATACCATAGCTCTTTATCCGAGTCAGCCCTTAGATGAATGAATGATCTATGCTTGTCTACCATGAATCTCTTTATCCCCTTGTAGGTATCTGTCAATGACTTTGAGACGCGCGGAGTGCGTTGAATTACATTACACAATTTTTCATAGTAAATGTAAAATACTTCATTGATTTGGTGCTACCTTGAAGACTTAGGGTTTTCCCACAAGTTGGCAAAGTGTGTCCCACGGCATTGCCCTTCGAAAATTGGAAGACCTTGGTAACCGTCCAGCCCTTTCCAACCAACGAAGGCATTCAGTACCAATAACCAACTATAGTGGAACAGCGTTCCCTTTTCCTAAGTTTCTTCGACATCTTCCAAAAACGCATTCAGCAGATACTACGCCCAGTTGTAAGAGGTGTTGTTAACACCCAAAAGGTGCTCACTAGCTCATTTCCCTATTCCCGTGACCCATTTGTCCACTTTTTCCACCATTTGAGCCCCTAAAACCTTCAAAAGGTCACCAAAAAGACCAAAATCCATCTTTTTCCCCTCAAAATATGTAATTTTCCTCAAAAAATACAAAAAACCCTAAAAAAGGGTCCAAAATTCCCAAAAATCAATTAAAAGGGAATAAAATATATAAAATATATTCAAAAAGGAAAAAGAGGGAAACAGAGGAAAAAGAAACCTAAACCATTTTTATCAATACCATTGGTTTCCTTAAACCACAATGGTATTCTCTATCACCAAAAAAACTATAAAGAGGTGCTAGGTGCTTCTCACTATTCATCCACATTCATCCTATCCTTATGCTGTCAAATTATTTCTTGAGAGCCCTTGCCTCTTTTTTGAGTTTGAAGATCCCCATTAGCATATTGGAGGAGAAGAGATCATTGGAGCTTTGGAGCACCTCATCATTGTAGTTGCTCAAGCTCAACCATCCTCACCCTTTGAGGTAATAGAAAATATTCAAGTTTTTTTTTATTTCTCTCATGAATCAATTTTGTTTACTATTTTTAACCTAGAAAAATTTAGTTGCACATGTTAGATCAAAATTTACTTTTTACATCTATTTACTTTCATTGTTTAATCTAAATTGCTACTACAAGTTAGTAGGTGCTCATAAGCACATGCTTGGGTGAAAACCCAAGCAGCAACTTTTGGTGACTCCACTTCGTTTCAAATCTTTGAATCCTTGATTTAGATATATATTTCTTCATTTTTTAGTTGTTATTTACTTTTATTGATGTAGATTTGGCCTACTACTAAGCCCATTGCTTGCTTCCCTAGCCATTGGCCTTTTCTGCAGCCCAAAATTTTGATTTTTCGGTTCGTTTTCGGCGACTTTTTCCATTCGTAAAATCGTCGGTTTTAGCACCCACAGCTGCAATTCACATCGCGGGTTTCTTCCTATTTTCTATGATCCACATCACATGTTTCATCCCTATAGCCGCAATTGACATCATGCCTTTCTCCCCCCGAGCCGCAATTCACATCGCGCCTTTTTCCCAGATTGCGACTTTCGCCTCAGATAGCCACGATTTCGCCTGTACCATCCGATTCATTTTTTTTGAGGTTTGCTCATTTTGTCCCATATTTTCCAGCCATCTTCCCTATAATTTTTGGACATCCTATTGTTTTATTTTTTGCAGCATTAGAGATTCACTCATTTTTTATGTTATTTGCTTTACCTTAACATTTTAAAAAATTTCACATATTTTTTGAAAAGTCGTTAAAACATTTACATTTAAATTGTTTTCACATTTTCAAGTTGAAATCATTATTTTAATTTGTGAATTTTCTCCTAAGAAAGGCATCTTTATTTTAGTACATAACCATGCCATCACACAATCTATCACAATAAATCAAAGTGAGCCTTAAAATCTATTTAACTCAACCAACATTATAATCCCACTTGGGGAACATCAAAAGAATATTGTCACAAGGTAAGATTGAGGGGATAGGTATCCAAATAACACCCCTCACTCATTTTCATTTTGAGACACAGTGGTTGACATTTCGGGTACCAAAATCGCCTAGTACTTATTGGCAGGGTTATACACCAACTTGTTAGAAAGGCCTCTCCCTTAGGAGGGTCGAAGTAGCAAGAATGGTTCTAGAGGCCTGAGTGGACTACTGCAATTCATTCAGTCACCGAAGGATACCTACTCGTTGTTCTTGGTGTACAACCCGTATGGGAGTACAACGGTGATAGAACAGGAGCTGCAGATTCACCTTACTGGACGTGTCATGAACGTGGTATCTTAGTGGCCTATCTTCTATGATTGTTTACCTGGTGTCCCTCCCGGTAGGGGGATATCTAGCCTTTGGTTCAAAAATTCATATTTTCTCACTTGGATTTCATCACCTTGTAGAGGATACGTCTTGTTAAATCTGAATACTATTTTAGTTAGGTGGTTGCATGCTCTATTACCTCCCCTTGGTTAGTGAGTCCACCATTTTCATATTTAGGAGCCGTTTGCTTGTTGGTATTTTGACCACATTTTTTTATTACTCCACTTGCTATAGCACAACTGTTACAGTAAGTGTTTTGAGCTTGGTTGTTGGCCTGAGTGCCATTTATTTTTGCGCTCCCCTCCTGCACACACGGTTGCATTAGGGTTTTCGATCTTTCTACTCGCCACCACCGATTAGATTTTCTAGATGACTATCACCATTGAGTCCCTGAGTCATTGTCGGCGCTTCCAGGGTGAACCCTAGCAATAAGGTTCACTTGACACCACTCGTCATAGACGAAGAGCATTCTCACTTGACTCCACACGTCATCGGCACAGAGCCTCGTCATCCGATTCGAACACACCTCATTTCACATATGACTTTGAGGTAGAATCCAAAAATCCTATATACACCACACCCAATAGCCCCATGGATGGTACAACTTTTGACCCTTTCTTTACAGGGACTGTTGGTGGAACATCAACCACCCCCGCCACCACAATGGCCACCACGGTAGGCACAACTACAACAACTCCCTTGGGTATGCCCAACATGGGACCCACACCTACCCTAGGTATGCTTAACATGGGACCCACACCTACCCTAGGCATGCCCACAATGGGACCTATACCTACCATCCCCACCACTACCCAAATCCCAATAGCTACTATAACCCATCTGCAACTCATGTTACATTTGGGGGTGCAGGACCCTCTCACACATCTTTGGGTGGAGGGAATATCCCTTTTACAGCTAATATTCCTTTCGGAGGTAGTGGCCCGATCAATAATGCTACCACTAGCACTTATGTCCCAGCAAACATGTCACACCCCTCTGCTAGTATGCCATTTATGGCTAGTCTTAACCTACCAGACCTAGCAAGATTAACAAATGAACCTATTAGACATGATCCTATGTGGCCTCCCATGCCCACAAAACTCCCGTCAGACATCCCAAAGTTTTAACGGAAGGTTGGTGAAGACCCACAAAACCATATTATGTCCTTTCATCTATGGTGTTCCTCTAACTCGATAGTTGATGACTCTATTCACCTCTGACTGTTACAAAGAACTTTCACTAGCTCGACAGCCAAATGGTATATCGATCAGCTCCATGGGACACACCCTACATTTACATCCCTCACCTCAAATTTCCTATAGTTCTTTCAACTACCCATCCACTATGATGCAGGAATGGAAATCCTACTATCTTATAGATAGAAAATGGCTACCCATATCATAGATCACATCCATGAGTAGCCTAAGTGTCGTAACATGTGCAAGATCAAGCTTGACGATCGTATTTTCCTGGATTGGTTCCTGAACTCTCTCCTCCCTCTCATTGCCAAGGATGTAGCTTCTAAACGACCCTAGTCAGAAGAAGAATCCATTTTAAAAGCCCAACAGTTTGACTTAATCTATTGCCAGTCTGGCTATTTATACACCATATTACTTGACGCTCTGCACGGTGATTGATCCCAGAACGATGCGCCGGGGGCATCCCATGCCGCCAATGGCATCATTGGCCAAGTTATGTCAAAAAACAAACCCTTCACCGTGATGAGTACCAATAACGCCCAAGACCTTTCTAGAGCTACATTTCATTATGGAGCTACAACTTCATATGCTCCAACAACACACACCCACCACACTCATGGACCCTCATGTCCACCACAGTGTTATGGGAACGCACCCTCATCTTATGCATCACCTACATACTATAACCAGCAGGCCAATCATACCCCAATTCACCCACAATCCCAATCAGCTTATTACCCTCAACAGGAAGCACCTTCTGCCCCAACACTTCCAATAGCTCAAGGTTACCAACAACCACAACAAGCACTAGGTCCACCTCTGAACCCTCCTACTTACTATCCACCATATCCTGCTCCAGCATTTGCACGACCTCAAAACCCCCTACTTCCCAAGGGCAAGTATACGCACAACAAAACCAACCCCAAAACCAGAACAACCAGCGTAATCATGGAGGTCAACAAAACTGCGGAAGAGGACGCAACCACAGAAATAATCAACCTCAAAACAAAGGCATCCAACCACCTAATCCTCTGAATAATAATAACGCTGCTCTCACCAACCAAAACTCCTGATCGTCCATTGAAATAGGGAAAAAATCCTAACTTAAGAACAAACCTTCCATGTTCCTTTTGTTCGGTATATGGCCACTACACACATAATTGCCCCCATTTGGAGAAAGCATGTCAACTTTGGGCCGATGACGCCCAACGACAAGGGCACACTGCATAGCCAGTGCCACCTCATCAACCGTAACCCATGATATTGTAGAATCCTCTACCCAACCAAGGAGTAGTAAACACCCTTCTAATGGATCCCCCACAAGGATCCACTGCACCACAACAGCAAATCACCTATGCTGCAACCGATTACCAACATACAGAGTCAAGCACTCACCATATACTTATGATGTCATCAAGTGATATCAAGCTCCAAACTCACCAAAACAAATATGGCTCAAGCCCTGAAACCACGCCTACGGATCCATCCACAAGCACCGTTCCAACTGATCAGCCATTACGCATACCTAATATGCCAAAGGAATGGTGTCCAAAAGCCCCTCCCTTCCACCTAAGATGGATCAAAAACAATCCTAATGCTTGTGCAATCTCAAACTATAATATTGTAGAAGACTTAGCCCAGTCCCCCACTGCTATGTCTTCTCTAGAAGTCCTAGAAAACTGTCCTGCACAGAGGAAATTATTGTTATCCACCATTAGTGACATAGACCCTAACGACTCACGTATGATGGCATTCAAATTATACCAAGCCAAACCACGTTTTCCTTCGTCAATAGCTTTTCAGGTGTCTGTATCCATTCGAAACCTTGTCGTTCATCGATGCACCATCGATGAAGGCACCTCCACCTACGTAATGTCAACTTTTGTCTAGCAGAAACTCGGATCCCCCACAGTGCAACCATCCACTACCACATTACAAGCTTACGATGGTTGTTCAGCTCAACCGCAGGTCCTGTTAGTTAATGTACCCATGCAATTAGGGGGAAAAATGGTTCTCATAGCCATAGAGGTCATCAATCCCCAGCTTGATTACAACCTCCTATTAGGAGAAAGTTACATGTATAAAATCAATGCTGTCACTTCTTCCATCTTCCGCCTCATGATGTTTCCCCACGAAAGACATTTAGTCAAAATCAATCAGATAACATACTACAATCCTAATGCCCCTGCCGCACCTAAAAAAATTCTACTTATGATTGAACAATCCGTTGAGAGTGCACCCACATCGTCCATATCCTTTGTCGGACTCGGGATATGTTCATATACTCCCATGAACTCCGCGTTCCAATCCATCCCACCCACTTTGAGGATAACTAAAATATATGATTTGTGTGCCCTTTGGCACAACACACAGCCACCATTACGGCCACAACCACCCACAGTTCCTAGTCATATCGGAGCAACATTGATTCACACTATCCCATTCTTATTTCCTCCTTTAGGAGTCATCAACACACCAGTAATGGCTATGCTAAATCTTCTAGGGTTAACGTTAGGACTACCTGTGTGGTACAATGGGGGTAGAGGCCCACAAACCTACACCACCAGACCCACAATCTGCACTACCCAACTGACTCCCAAGTTGGCGAAGAATCCCCCAACAATCTGTGTTCCCCCAAGTGCTTTTTGTGCAATGATGTAGGTCACACTACCCATCAATGTACACAATTACCAGCACTTCAAGAACACATGCAAATGTTGGATGATGACACTAACATCACATTTGTCAAACTAGAACTTCCCCCTCAGCCTCGCGATAAATCGCTGCATACTAAACACCCTTGTGCGATATGTGGCATTTACGGCCATTACTCACATCACTGCTCTGATCTCCTAGATTATAGAGCATCTCTATACGAATTGAATAATTCCAACCTAGAGATATCCCCTCCCCTTATCGAGGAAATATGTCCCCCAAAATCTTCCTCATCAAAAGAGATCAATACCATTTATATGATCTTGTCAACCAGCACACCCCAGTCAACTGATTTTACAACACAATGCTTCTGTAATGATGAAGAAATCCTTGAAGCACTTACTGCACCAGACTACCTCTTGGATGATATGCACCATCGATCATACTTCATCTCTTAAACATCTACCTCTTCCACGGTGAATCAATTCTCCGTTGAATCCCAATATTTCCTTCCTACTAAATTCGACTGGTTCAAGGATCCAATCCTAGCCCCTGATGCCTTTGAAGAAGACAACATGGCCAACATTTCACCCATTATTAAAATTGACATCTCTATTAAGCCTGGAATACCCGAACTTATTTCCTTGGGCACATCATGTACGGAGGATGAGGTACAGAATTACAAGAAACTCTTCCAAGAGTTTCGAGATGTATTTGTGTGGTCCTACACCGAGATGCTGGGTCTTGATCCCGCTATTGTAGAACACCATATTAACACTTTTCCCAACGTACCACATGTCCGCCAAAAGAAATGACCCATCCATCCATCCAAGCTTCCTGCCATCAAAATGGAAATTGAGAAACGTCGAATAGCAGGGTTCATTTACCCCATAGCCTACACCACATGGGTTTCTAACCCAGTACCAATTAACAAGAATCAAGGCACCATCCGTGTCTATACTTAATTCCACAACCTAAACCTCACTTGCCCCAAAGATAACTTTCCGACGCCATTTATCAACCAACTTATCGATGCATGTGCGGGGCATGAGATACTATCTTTCATGGATGGTTTCTCCGGGTATAACCAAATTCACATTCGCAAGGAAGACCAATACAAAAATTCCTTCACCACCGCATGGGGCACTTTTGCTTACCGATTTGTGCCCTTTGGTCTTAAAAACACTGCAGCTACTTTTCAGCGAGCCATGACATATTGTTTCCATGACTTGGTACACACAATCCTTGTCTACCTTTATGACCCCACGGCTCGATCAAAGAAATGATCCAGACATCTTAATCACCTCCGGCAAGTATTCGTACGTTGTTGCAAATACAAAATCTGCTTGAACTCCCTCAAGTGTGTATTCTGCATTTCAATAGGCCGGTTATTAGGTTTCATTATTTCACAGAAAGGTATCATGGTTGATCCATTAAAGGTCCAAGCCATCTTAGACCTCCCATCACCTCGTACGCTTAGGCAATTACAGAGCCTTCAGGGTAGATCAAACTTGCTTCACCATTTTGTACTTGATTATGCCACAACGGTCCATGGTTTCCTTCATTTGATTCATACCCACATCCCTTTTGTGTGGGACGATCAAGCGTAAGGAGCCTTCGATGACCTAAAGAAAGATCTCACCAACGCCCCCTTGATCTCCCCTCCAGACTTCTCTAAAGATTTCATTCTTTACATTTTGGCATCCGACTATGTTGTTTTAGGACTCCTCGTTCAAGAAGACACTGCTCGTCAAGAGCACATCATTTATTATGTGATCTGAACCTTATCTGGCCCACCACTACGATACCCATACGAAGAGAAACTATCCCTCCTCATCGTCTTTTTCAGTACAGAAGTTGCAACATTACATCCTTATCAGCCATACAACAGTTGTTGCAAATTCCAACCCAATGGTCTATCTCTTGAATCGTCGCCTTCTGCAAAGCTGCATAGCTAAATGGGTGATTATCCTACAAGAATATGACCTGACTTTCAAAACCCCAAAGAGCACCAAAGCCTTAGCACTCACTCAACTCATTACTAATCTACCATCCTCATCGTCATCACCAATTGTCAATACTGATCTAACTAACGACCATTTATTCGTCATTGCATTAGATGACCCTTGGTACGGTGACATTTTTGTTTACCTCTATACACAGAAGTTTTGACCCAATGTCGATCGTGACAGATGCCATCGTATCTACCACCATGCTTCCCATTATCTCCTCTTGGGCGATTTCCTCTATCGACGCAGTGTGGACACAATCCTACGACATTTCCTTTCTCGGGAAGAAGCATAACAAGTCCTTAATGACTGTTGTTGACACCAGGTCTGAGGAAAATTGAAATTTTTGCTAAAAATCCCTAAGAGAAAGAATCATCACAAAAAAGGGTTGAGCTGAAGGTTTTTATATAAAAGAATAGGAGAAAAACCCATAAGTATAAAGTCCGCCAGCAAATATAATGTAAAGGTTAAACCCCAGTCAAGTTTCATTGGCGGAGATAGCATAGATCCAGATCAACGGTCCATATTAACCCCGCGTCGCCAAGGTGATCGTCAACAAATGGTGGAGGGTGGTAGCGGACATAATACCACCAAGGCACGTGTCCCATATTTATTCATCCGCGCTTGGAGAAAATGGTATCGGAAACCACTATAACACCGCGCGGAACCACCCATTACAGAAAGGTGGAAAGATATCTTACGTGGCAAGGTGGGACCTAACAGGTGGCGAACAAGGAATGGATTGATAAGGCCGTGGCACGTGGCACTATACTTTGCATGGATCGGAAGGCCAATACATGCCACAATCAAATCAGCGGCCAGCGTTTCATCCGCGGCCAGGAACATGCGCACGGGATATAAAGGAAAGCGGTCGCGGCGAATAAACCGCCTTAACAGGTGTCAGCAGATGGTGTATCCGCGCGAGTAGCAAACCGGAAAAGGAAACCGCCTTTTCGATCGCGGATACCGCCGGTGCAATAAAGAGGGACAAGATCTGACGGTTCAAAATAATGGTCCAAAGATCAATGGTTGGAGATGACCCACGTTCATAAAGGTGCAAGGAGGTTATTCTAAAAAGGCTTATATAAAAAGAAAGGGCTCCACATAACGGCATTTTGTATGTGTCGTTATCCTGGAGAGCTTCGAAGACTGGTGGAAGCCGACGATTGCGACAGAAGGCGAAAAGCAAGCATTTACAGGTAGGGTCTGGTGACCTGTCACTCTCTTTGAACAGAATTTTGTTTAAAAGAAGCATTTAGATGGAGACTGTACAAGATATAGACGTTTTTAGGTCAAAAGATGCCCTAGAAGACAGAGATGAAGATGTTTTCGATACCCTTATTAGGTTCCCGGTCTCCGATGTAAAAATTAAGTTGTCCAAGCTATTAAAAGAGGGTACAGACCCGCATAGAGTTCACCAGTCATCTCTGATAGCTTTTTGCCCTGACCAATTTCCTGTTTTCCCAGAATTCGTCTCCTGGTGTGCTGAAAACTATTCACGGGAAGAAAAAGTTGTTTTAAACAGTCAGAAAACTAGAGCCATTTGCAAAATTGAGCCAGCCGAAGTAATTAGAGCCCTAGAAATAGATTTACCCCAAACCCTCGACCCTGAAGTTTTTTCTGAGGTGTCGATTATTGAAAATTTTCACCACGCTTCTCAGAGTGATAGGGAAGTGTTTTTGTCGACGTGTCTCAGACCAGAAACTAGCCTTTCTGAACTCCCTTACCCTTTAGATATCAACCTTTTTAATGAAAATACCCAGTTGGTCTTGACGCTGTTGGCCGTAGTTTTAGGGTTAGATTCGGATTTGTATATAACTGAGTTTCAATTGAGTTTATTGTACAGAATAAGTATAGTCCCGTCGGGAATTGACGAAAGTCAAATTCCCCGACTAAATTTTGAAGCTTTCATAGCCGAAAGGATGCATGACCAGATGGTCAATTTTTCCACGCACAGACATTTCAGGTTTCAAGCATTTTTAATGAAAATGATTATGGTATCCAGCCAGGAAGAATTACAGTTCCCAGAGATTGTTTTCGCGACTCCACTGGAAAACAATATTTTCAATTTCATCAATTACATGCTCTCGACGATCTTTAAGATGATTTTCGGAAAAAGTCTGCCTAGGGTATTGCCAGAAATGCAGGTATCAATGCAACTAAATACAGAGTATGCTACAGGAGACTGGTTTTTATCAAAAGTTAGTACAGTGGTCAGATTGTATGGATTCAAGCATAAACCCTATGTGCTACCAGCATTCCTCACCTTGAGGATTTTTGCCTTGGAGTTTTTAAGACAGAAATTGATTGTAGAAGATAACAATTTTTTAGTCCACAGACAAGCAACGGACATTAAGTACCCTTTCACATTAGGTCCGTTTACAATAAAGAATAAGAACGCTGCTGTATATATAGAAAAATTGTTAAAAGACATGAATTTTGAGACAGATGCAGCCTTGGAATATGACCCATTAAATATCATATCCAAAAGAAGAATTGAGCATCGTATTAAGGCTCTGAATCATCAAACTGTTGAAGGGATGGCAGACAGAGCCAACTGGCTCGAATACAAAGAAGAAATTATCCCAGACAAGTCCGACAAAGAAAGGTCATTGGAAGAAGCAATGGCAGAAACAGAAAGCGAAATCAATACTGCATTAGTGGGGTCCAAAAGACCTATACAGGACATCATGATCATCGATGATGAAGAGACAGAAAAAGGAAAATGATTGAAAACTGATGAGTCACAGGAATTGACAACCATTTCAGAAGAAGCAAAAGCTACAGAAAATGAAATACCAGAGGTTACAGTGAGGGAATACAATATTGAAGAGACCCCTGTAGGGGATGATGTAAATAGACCCAAAAATTTCATGGACGTATTTAATGAACATAGCAAAAACAAACAGGAATCTGCGAAACAAACAAGCCTATTGTTTCCAAAGGTCAGAAATATATCGAGTAATGAAGTAAGCTTATTCACCAGCAGGAACATCAAAGAAAATTCTTTAAAATTTTCAGTTGTGACCAAAAACAAGATCTCAGAGATGAGTGTGGATTTGTCAAAGATAAATGCCCCTGACAAAATTTTGTTACATAGACAAGCTGGAGAGGTTATATACTCAGACTATTTGGGGGCCACATTGAGAGCAGACAAACTAAAGAATTCAGTAGAAAAATTAAATAATCAGTTGAGACAAGAAAAGGCAGAGAATAAGTCTCGACAACAGCAAATTAAGAAGTTGCAAATAGACTTAACTAATAAAGATGGAGCTGCAGCTACCAAACTACTCCAGGAGAAGGAAGAAGTGATTTTAACATTGAGACGAAAGTTAAAAATCCCAGATGCTGTACTCATTCAAGGTGCAGAATTGACTATATTAGAAAAAGAGAAAGAAGAGTTATCTAACGAAGTCAATGATGTCACAGCTAAATTGTTAAAGCTGTCTGACGAAAAGGACTATTGGGAAAAAGAAAAATTCATTTTGGAAGAACAGTTGGCAACAGCGAGAAAACAATTAGCAGAGAACAGTCAGCAGCAGGTACAGGCAGGCCCAGAAGAGGATAAGAACGGTGTAGATGGGATTTTGCAGGCAATCTCACAAATAAGTTTAAAGGATAATGAAATCAAATTGTTGAAAGCAGAAATACAAAAATTAAAAGAGGAAAATGAAGCAAAAGAAAAAGAAATAAAAACTTTGCAGGCAAATAATCAGGAATTGAGCAGTAATAATAAAGGATTGGCTGCTCATGCAACAGGACAAGCTGCTATGCAGGGATGTAAACATATGGTGTGGGACCAGATCATCAAAGAAGTTGAAAAACTTAGGCCATATCTGGATTATATAAGAGTTAAGGAAAAAGTAGCCAAAAATGCCTTCGACAGTTGCCGGGCAGTCAGGGAAGGCTTAAATAGAAAGCCGAAAGAAATAGCTCAGAGAGCAATTACATTTTTAAATAGTTTATCCGAGGCAGACCTGACGGCTATGAGTATAAGAAACAGAATTTCTGTCATCACTTGGGCTAGAAGGATCTTGGGCAAATACTCACATATCGAAAACATCGAGGCCAAAGCAGGAGAAATAAGGAAAGAAGTAATCCAGTTCAAAAAGCAATTTGACAAGTTAGTGAACAAGGGATTCCCAGCTTTCTGGAACGAAAATAATGAATTAATTCCTCCAGCTGATTATAAAAGATTACTGTTTGATATCAGGATGGATCACCGAAAATTCCAGCAGATAGATCACATGCTCACAGGAAAAATTCTAATGGAGAAAATGTCAGGGGAATTTGAAATTTTAAATATGCTGATTTCAACTTGCGCAAACCTTCTTCCTATTTCTTATGCAGGTCATATCGAGATGCGAGTCTTAGTGAAAGAAATGACCAGTTATGACCTACCCACTGTTGACCAGTGGAATTATGTTGAGAAATATGGGAAGACCAGATATTCTGTTCATACCTAGATGCATTTGAGACTCTTGCCATGTGGCAAAATGATGATATCCAAAAGTCTTGCCAAGTGGCAAAAAGACTTTTTATTTTTAAAATTTGTAATATTATTTGAAAGACAGTTATGGGTTACTCGAAGACAGTTATCTTTTAGTTAAATATTCTTAATTATTAGTTAGAAGATGCAGTTATGTGGAGCTTCTTCTGAAAATTTTGTATAAAAAACAATGGAGGTCATTGTTGAAGGGGTTGGAAATTTTTTGAGAAACGAGTATGTTTTGAAGTTTATTTTTGAAATAAAAGCAGTACAGTGATGATACCTATTTTTTGATACAGAGATTCATGAGTTAATCAGTCTTGCAGTCTGTTATTTTCCTTATCCTTATATGTGCATGTTTATCTTCTTCGTTATATCTCCCATGGTGTTTTTCTTCTATATTTAAATGAACATTTGAAAATAACTTGAGATTCATACTGGTTATGCCTCATTTTATTCGCATTTAAATATCCATTTTATTCTCCAAAGTTGACAATAGATTTATCCTGGATAGATACCTGTTGTTGATGGAATGTCTTTACTTCTTTCTATGTCGCCTAAAAAAATCGAATTGACTGTAACATGATTACTATCTTGCCTCTGTGAAAATCTTAATGGTGAAAATCTCGTACTGGTTTATCACACTTTGAAAACTTTGACTCCATGCCCAATGTTTATTGTTTGCCTTTTCGACCAGAAAATATCTTTTGAGAAGTTTTAAGAAAACCTTTGTATATTTTAGCCTTCATATATATATCCTGAGAGAGCCCTCTCTGGTAGAGAAAATGGCTAGTTCTTCTACCTAAAGCTTGGTTTGAAATAGGTTACCTTAGGTCTTATTTTCTTACAACCGGAATAAAATCTGAGTGCTAACATTTTGGCGCCGTTGCCGGGGACCGAAAGTGAAATTTTCCCTGGGAGAAACGACAAAGAAAGCTCAAATTTCTTGGGCAAGGAAGTTTGAAACAAGTTGGTTGTAGATATTGCCCTGGCGACTTCACTTGTGACAGTTTTTAGAAGTTTTGAGAGTAAGATTGAGAAAGACATTGTGGCTACAAGAAGGAACCCCGGTTCGCAGTTCTTTTCAGGCGTAGATAATCCAGAAAAGCTCCTCAAGACGGAGAAAATCAAAGGCAAGACAAAAGAAGGTATTTCTCAGTTTTCGAATATATTTCCTTCTTTGCAAGAACATTTGTTTGAGGAAGAAAATATTGGTTCCAGTGAAAAGATTCTGTTTAGAACTAAGTCAGATTCTGATTTGAGAGAAACAAAAGTTGATCCACAAAGTTTGTGGGACTATTCTTTAAAATCTGTTTGGGAAAATTTACAAAGATCTGAGAGGAAAGCACCTGAAATATCCAAAGCCCAAAGAATACCTGTACATGGTAATAGACAACAGACGACTGTAGTTGCGCCCTATAATCCACCACCCATGGCTGCCAGATTTGCTCCTTTGGTTTTGCCAGCAGTTTTACATGATTTGCCTCAAAATTATGCACAGAGGATCTTTACTTTTGATAATGAGGGAAATTATACAGCACAGCAACATGTTGATAATTTCAGCGATTTTATTGATTTAGAAGAAGTAGATTTTGATGATGCTAAAATGAGGTTGTTTGCTCAAAGTTTGAGAGGTGAAGTGAAAAAATGGTTTAGATCTTTGGCCGCTGGATCTATTGCAAATTATGATGCCTTTACAACCCTTTTTATCGAAAGGTGGGAAGATCAGAAGAATCCTTCACAGGTATTGACCCAATACAACAATTTGAAAAAGGGAGGGTTTGAGTCAGTTCAGGAGTTTTCTGCCAGATTTATGAAAGTCTACAATTCAATCCCTACAGATATAAAACCTCCAGTAGGAGCAGCCAAGTTACATTATGCTGATGCTTTTGAAGGTGATTTTTCATGCACATTGAGGGAAAGAAGATCTACCACTTTGGCAATAATGATGAAAGATGCAGTAGAAGTTGAGGCTAATATGATGGCTTCCGGGAAAATGAGACATAGAGATATGGATAGAAAGAAAATTAGAGAAGATAATCAAAATGTAGCTTCTTCTTCTTTTTCCTCTACAGATATAAAATTCGAAACAATGATGAAAACTATGGAAAAGTTGCTAGAAAGATTAGTAGTGGACAACAAAACTCCAAATAAGGAACAAACAGAACCTCAAATCAGGAACCCGAACTTTGGGAGGCCTTTTGTTCCAGCTGTAAGGCCGAGAGGACAGCCAAACCCAAGGAATGCAGAAGATCAAATCCGACCGCCTTTTCCTGAAAATTATATTGCTGGAGAAGCTGAAGCCGAAATACCTAAAGGAGATATTCACCATTGTGGCAGTTCTGACCCAGAAGTGTATTTGACTAAACAGGAGCATGATATGTTCATGGCAGAAGGAGAATGTTATAGTCTGGAGACAGGAAGTGATCAATACCAGATTGGTTATCAAAATGCCATAAACGATCTTCAAAGAAAAATAAATCTGAGGAACCGAGATGTTGTAATTGACAAAGGGAAAGAACCAATAGGCAAGTCAAAAAGAAATACTGATAAAACTTCTACTAGTCAGCCTGAACCACAAACTAAAAGAAAAGAAAATGAAGATGTACCCAAGGTAATTCCAGACATCAAGAAAGATCCAATGAAGGAAAGTGATAAAAATTTAGTTCCTTTCAACATACAGAGTGAAATGTCAAAGGTCAAGATTTCGGTACCCTTTAATGAAATACTGAAGAACAAGGAATACAAGGAACAAATTTTCAAGATGATGCAGGTAGAAAATCGGGTGGAAATAGACACTTTGGAATTAGATGATGATAATCCCAATATCTGTTTAGGATCGAGAATGGAAGACAATAGTTTGGACGAAGTTTCTCCCTTCTATGTGAATTTAGATATTCATGATAAAGTGGTACATAACTGTATGTTGGATTCCGGAGCTTCTCATAATTTGATGCCCAAACTTGTAGTAGATTCTTTGGGATTGGAAATCACAAGACCATATGATGACTTATTTTCTTTTGATTCAAGGAAAGTTAAATGTTTAGGGTTGATTAAAGATTTGACAGTCAATCTCAGTAAAATACCAGCCAAAGGTATCCTCATGGATGTGGTAGTTGCTGATATTCCTGCAAAGTTTGGTATGTTATTGTCCAGGTCGTGGGCTTCAAAGTTAAAGGGAACTCTACAAATGGATATGTCTTTTGCTACTATTCCGGTGTTGGGGGTACACAGAAGATTGTATACTGAAAAGAGAGCTTCTTATTTGGTAAGTGATCTAAAAGAACCTGAGAAACATGCCATATATGCTTTAGACACCGATTTGGGGTCTTGCATTTTGTACAATGATGTTGAATCTAAAGAAAAGATTGATTTAATTGAACCTAAAGAAAATAAGGAGGAAAAATTGTTAAGAGAAAAGATCAGGAAAGAAGGTACTTGGACGATGCACTTTGATGGAGCTAGAAGCAGAGAAGGAGCTGGAGCAGGAGTATGGATAATTACACCTGACAGAGAATTTCTAATGTTTTCTTACCAATTGAATTTTGAGTGTACCAACAATGTTGCAGAGTATGAGGCCTTAATTCTGGGATTGAATGTGTTGAAGGATTTGAAAGCAAAAAAGATTGAGGTATTCGGAGATTCTGAATTGGTTATAAATCAAGTAAAAGCTATTTATCAGACCAAACACCCAAAAATGAGATCCTATAGGAATGAAGTGTGGGATTTACTGGAAAACTTCTTTGATGAACATGATGTTATCTCAATTCCTCGAGTTAGCAACACTGTAGCAGATTCTTTAGCCACTGCAGGAGCTGCGTTCAAAACTCCCGTCTTTTCTAAAAAGGAATATAATATTGAAGTCATACATAGACCATCTATTCCGGACAATGTCAAGCATTGGCAAGTCTTTGAAGATGACCAACAGATCAAACGCTTTTTGGAAATGACAGATGAGTTCAACTATAGATCTATTGATGCAGAAGGTGACGAGATGGGTCCAGATGAAGTGGATTCTCCGGAGGAAGCTGAAAAATTCAAGCAGAGGATCGGAGGTAAGGATATTATTCAACTGAAGAATAATGTTATTCCTAGAGGATTAATTCCTTTAGAAAAGTTATTTGATAAAAATGATGTGGTAAAGAATCCAAAGATTATAATCTGGGTTCTGAAAAAGATCCCAAATTGGTGAAACTTTCAAAGAAATTACCAAGAAAAGAAGAAGATAAAAGTGTGGAAGTAATGAAAAGGTTTTCAGATGTTTTTGCTTGGAGCTATGAGGATTTAAAGGAATATGATATTTCTGTTATACAACATACAATTCCAATTAAACCAGGTGAAAAGCCTTTTAAGCAAAAGTTGAGAAGAATAAATCCCAAGCTACTGCCAGTGATAGAAAAAGAGGTGAGGAAGTTGTTTGATGCTAAGATAATTGTGTCTCTGAGGTTTTCCAAGTGGTTAGCAAATTTAGTACCTGTAAGGAAAAAGAATGGAGAAATAAGGCTGTGTGTAGATTTTAGAAACTTGAACAGAGCTTCTTTGAAATATAATTATCCACTCCCTAAAATGGACCAGGTTTTACAACAAGTTGTGGGAGCCAAGAGAATTTCCATGCTAGATGGTTTTTCAGGTTATAATCAAATCAAAGTTCATCCAGAGGATCAAGAAAAAACTGCTTTTACTACACCTTGGGGAACGTGTATGTACGCCAAAATGCCATTTGGTCTAATGAATGCAGGAGCAACATTTCAGAGAGCTATGGATATTGCATTTGCAGATGAAAGGGACAAAATTGTGGTGGTATACATGGATGATATCAATGTTTATTCAAAGAACGCTGCTGATCACTGGAAACATTTGGAAAGAGTTTTCATAAAATGTAGAAGGTTTGGAATTTCATTAAATCCAAAGAAATCGCATTTTTGCATGGAAGAAGGAAGGTTATTGGGACACGTCATATCCAAAGAAGGAATTAAGATTGATCCAGAGAGAGTATCTGCAATACAAAAGGTGGGAATTCCTAGAAGTAAGAAAGAGATTCAATCATTCATAGGAAGGGTAAATTGGTTGAGGAGGTTCATTCCCAGTTTTGCTGAAATTTTAAGAAATATAACTGAAATGTTGAGAAAAGATAGAGAAATTAAATGGAATGAAGAAGCAAGAAAATCCTTTGACAACATCAAAAAAGCTTTGACCGAAGCACCGGTGTTAATTAGTCTAGATTATACAAGGGATTTCATTATGTTTACATATGCATCAGAGCACACAGTGGCTGGAGTATTGTTGCAGAAGAATCAAGAGGGTATAGAACAGCCTATTGCATTTTTTAGTAAAATTCTGAGAGATGCAGAATTAAAATACAACATCATGGAAAAACAAGCTTATGCTTTGGTGAAAGCATTGAAGGATTTCAGGATATATATTTTGCATTCTCATACAATAGCGCATGTTCCATCAGCAGCAGTAAAAGACATTCTTACGCAACCAGATCCTGAAGGGAAAAGAGCAAAATGGATAGCAGTATTGCTGGAATATGACCTGGACATTAAACCCACCAAATTAATAAAAGGTCAAGGTTTAGCTAAGATGATGACAGAAACAAATTGGGATTCCCTCAGTATAAATTTTATGGCTGAAACCTCGTCCGAGGATGTTCCAAAGTCACCAATAATTGAAGATTTCTCTTTATCTCCCTGGTACTCAGATATTGTATATGTCTTGCAGAATCTCCAAGCACCTGCAGACATGGAAAAAACAAGGGCCAGGTCAGTAAAACTGAAAGCTGCAAAGTTTTGCATATTAGATGGGAATTTGTTTTGGAAAGATCCAGGAGGAATATTGTTAAATTGTCTTTTAGAGAATGAGGCACAGTATATAATGGTGGAATTTCATAAAGGTATGTGTGGAGGACATCATTCATGGAAGGCTACAGTGAACAAAATTCTTAGAGATGGTTTTTACTGGCCTAGCATGTATTCCGATGTGTATAAAGAAATAACAAAATGTCATGAATGTCAAATTTTCGATGGAAAAAGAGAATTATTGCCATTTCCATTGAAACCCATTTCAGTTGAAGCACCGTTCCAACAGTGGGGGTTAGATTTTATTGGTGAAATTAACCCGAATTCTTCAGGACAACACAAGTGGATTTTGACTGCTACTGATTACTTCACAAAATGGATTGAGGCCATCCCAACCCGAAATGCTACAGAGACAGTGATTATGAACTTTTTGGAAGAAAATATTTTGTCCAGGTTTGGTTGCCCTAAGAGGATAGTGACAGATAATGCCCCAGCGTTCAAGTCAAAAAAGATGATAAATTTCTGTCATAAATATCATATACATCTAAATCATTCAACAGCTTATTATCCACAAGGAAATGGATTAGCAGAATCTTCAAATAAAAGTTTGGTGAGAATCATAAAGAAGTTGTTAGAGGATAATAAGAGGGCTTGGCACACCAAACTGAAATATGCTCTATGGGCAGACAGAATCAGTACAAAAAGAGCAATTGGCACTTCCCCTTTTCAGTTGGTATATGGTACAGAAGTAGTTTTTCCTGTTTCTTTAGGATTGCCAGTCATGAAATTGTTACAAGAAGTTGATGAAGAACCAAATCATATGCAAAGAAGAATAAATCAAATGATAGAATTGCATGAAGTCAGAGAAAAAGCATATAACAAGATCCAAATACATCAAGAAAAAATGAAAAAAACTTTTGACAGAAAAGTTAAGGAAAGAGATTTTCAAATAAATGATTTGGTTTTGAAATGGGATTCCAGGAAAGAAGAGCATCATGGAAAGTTTGAACATTTATGGAAAGGTCCCTATATTATTGCAGGATTCCAAGGAGAAAATGCTTTTATCTTAAAAAATTGCAATGGAGAATTTTATCCTGGAGGGCCAGTAAATGGGAGGCACCTCAAACATTATTTGTCCTAACAGATGGGAGTGAAGGAAAGTCCCTGTACAGTGTAAATATTCAAAAAAAAAAAAAAATATATATATATATATATTTTGCGGCCCAATGGATCAGGCACTTGGTCTACGATGTTCTTTGCTACCTCGCAGGGAGGATAGCATCCCCAGTTGGAGCCAGTTGTTGACACCAGGTCTGAGGAAAATTGAAATTTTTGCTAAAAATCCCTAAGAGAAAGAATCATCACAAAAAAGGGTTGAGCTGAAGGTTTTTATATAAAAGAATAGGAGAAAAACCCATAAGTATAAAGGCCGCCAGCAAATATAATGTAAAGGTTAAACCCCAGTCAAGTTTCGTCGGCGGAGATAGCATAGATCCAGATCAACGGTCCATATTAACCCCGCGTCGCCAAGGTGATCGTCAACAAATGGTGGAGGGTGGCAGCGGACATAATACCACCAAGGCACGTGTCCCATATTTATTCATCCGCGCTTGGAGAAAATGGTATCGGAAACCACTATAACACCGCGCGGAACCACCCATTACAGAAAGGTGGAAAGATATCTTACGTGGCAAGGTGGGACCTAACAGGTGGCGAACAAGGAATGGATTGATAAGGCCGTGGCACGTGGCACTATACTTTGCATGGATCGGAAGGCCAATACATGCCACAATCAAATCAACGGTTAGCGTTTCATCCGCGGCCAGGAACATGCGCACGGGATAAAAGGAAAGCGGTCACGGAGAATAAACCGCCTTAACAGGTGTCAGCAGATGGTGTATCCGCGCGAGTAGCAAACCGGAAAAGGAAACCGCCTTTTCGATCGCGGATACCGCCAGTGCAATAAAGAGGGACAAGATCTGACGGTTCAAAATAATGGTCCAAAGATCAATGGTTGGAGATGACCCGCGTTCATAAAGGTGCAAGGAGGTTATTCTAAAAAGGATTATATAAAAAGAAAGGGCTCCACATAACGGCATTTTGTATGTGTCGTTATCCTGGAGAGCTCCGAAGACTGGTGGAAGACGGCGATTGCGACAGAAGGCGAAAAGCAAGCATTTACAGGTAGGGTCTGGTGACCTGTCACTCTCTTTGAACAGAATTTTGTTTAAAAGAAGCATTTAGATGGAGACTGTACAAGATATAGACGTTTTTAGGTCAAAAGATGCCCTAGAAGACAGAGATGAAGATGTTTTCGATACCCTTATTAGGTTCCCGGTCTCCGATGTAAAAATTAAGTTGTCCGAGCTATTAAAAGAGGGTACAGACCCGCATAGAGTTCACCAGTCATCTCTGATAGCTTTTTGCCCTGACCAATTTCCTGTTTTCCCAGAATTCGTCTCCTGGTGTGCTGAAAACTATTCACGGGAAGAAAAAGTTGTTTTAAACAGTCAGAAAACTAGAGCCATTTGCAAAATTGAGCCAGCCGAAGTAATTAGAGCCCTAGAAATAGATTTACCCCAAACCCTCGACCCTGAAGTTTTTTCTGAGGTGTCGATTATTGAAAATTTTCACCACGCTTCTCAGAGTGATAGGGAAGTGTTTTTGTCGACGTGTCTCAGACCAGAAACTAGCCTTTCTGAACTCCCTTACCCTTTAGATATCAACCTTTTTAATGAAAATACCCAGTTGGTCTTGACGCTGTTGGCCGTAGTTTTAGGGTTAGATTCGGATTTGTATATAACTGAGTTTCAATTGAGTTTATTGTACAGAATAAGTATAGTCCCGTCGGGAATTGACGAAAGTCAAATTCCCCGACTAAATTTTGAAGCTTTCATAGCCGAAAGGATGCATGACCAGATGGTCAATTTTTCCACGCACAGACATTTCAGGTTTCAAGCATTTTTAATGAAAATGATTATGGTATCCAGCCAGGAAGAATTAAAGTTCCCAGAGATTGTTTTCGCGACTCCACTGGAAAACAATATTTTCAATTTCATCAATTACATGCTCTCGACGATCTTTAAGATGATTTTCGGAAAAAGTCTGCCTAGGGTATTGCCAGAAATGCAGGTATCAATGCAACTAAATACAGAGTATGCTACAGGAGACTGGTTTTTATCAAAAGATAGTATAGTGGTCAGATTGTATGGATTCAAGCATAAACCCTATGTGCTACCAGCATTCCTCACCTTGAGGATTTTTGCCTTGGAGTTTTTAAGACAGAAATTGATTGTAGAAGATAACAATTTTTTAGTCCACAGACAAGCAACGGACATTAAGTACCCTTTCACATTAGGTCCGTTTACAATAAAGAATAAGAACGCTGCTGTATATATAGAAAAATTGTTAAAAGACATGAATTTTGAGACAGATGCAGCCTTGGAATATGACCCATTAAATATCATATCCAAAAGAAGAATTGAGCATCGTATTAAGGCTCTGAATCATCAAACTGTTGAAGGGATGGCAGACAGAGCCAACTGGCTCGAATACAAAGAAGAAATTATCCCAGACAAGTCCGACAAAGAAAGGTCATTGGAAGAAGTAATGGCAGAAACAGAAAGCGAAATCAATACTGCATTAGTGGGGTCCAAAATACCTATACATGACATCATGATCATCGATGATGAAGAGACAGAAAAAGGAAAACGATTGAAAACTGATGAGTCACAGGAATTGACAACCATTTCAGAAGAAGCAAAAGCTACAGAAAATGAAATACCAGAGGTTACAGTGAGGGAATACAATATTGAAGAGACCCCTGTAGGGGATGATGTAAATAGACCCAAAAATTTCATGGACGTATTTAATGAACATAGCAAAAACAAACAGGAATCCGCGAAACAAACAACTCTATTGTTTCCAAAGGTCAGAAATATATCGAGTAATGAAGTAAGCTTATTCACCAGCAGGAACATCAAAGAAAATTCTTTAAAATTTTCAGTTGTGACCAAAAACAAGATCTCAGAGATGAGTGTGGATTTGTCAAAGATAAATGCCCCTGACAAAATTTTGTTACATAGACAAGCTGGAGAGGTTATATACTCAGACTATTTCGGGGCCACATTGAGAGCAGACAAACTAAAGAATTCAGTAGAAAAATTAAATAATCAGTTGAGACAAGAAAAGGCAGAGAATAAGTCTCGACAACAGCAAATTAAGAAGTTGCAAATAGACTTAACTAATAAAGATGGAGCTGCAGCTACCAAACTGCTCCAGGAGAAGGAAGAAGTGATTTTAACATTGAGACGAAAGTTAAAAATCCCAGATGCTGTACTCATTCAAGGTGCAGAATTGACTATATTAGAAAAAGAGAAAGAAGAGTTATCTAACGAAGTCAATGATGTCACAGCTAAATTGTTAAAGCTGTCTGACGAAAAGGACTATTGGGAAAAAGAAAAATTCATTTTGGAAGAACAGTTGGCAACAGCGAGAAAACAATTAGCAGAGAACAGTCAGCAGCAGGTACAGGCAGGCCCAGAAGAGGATAAGAACGGTGTAGATGGGATTTTGCAGGCAATCTCACAAATAAGTTTAAAGGATAATGAAATCAAATTGTTGAAAGCAGAAATACAAAAATTAAAAGAGGAAAATGAAGCAAAAGAAAAAGAAATAAAAACTTTGCAGGCAAATAATCAGGAATTGAGCAGTAATAATAAAGGATTGGCTGCTCATGCAACAGGACAAGCTGCTATGCAGGGATGTAAACATATGGTGTGGGACCAGATCATCAAAGAAGTTGAAAAACTTAGGCCATATCTGGATTATATAAGAGTTAAGGAAAAAGTAGCCAAAGATGCCTTCGACAGTTGCCGGGCAGTCAGGGAAGGCTTAAATAGAAAGCCGAAAGAAATAGCTCAGAGAGCAATTACATTTTTAAATAGTTTATCCGAGGCAGACCTGACGGCTATGAGTATAACAAACAGAATTTCTGTCATCACTTGGGCTAGAAGGATCTTGGGCAAATACTCACATATAGAAAACATCGAGGCCAAAGCAGGAGAAATAAGGAAAGAAGTAATCCAGTTCAAAAAGCAATTTGACAAGTTAGTGAACAAGGGATTCCCAGCTTTCTGGAACGAAAATAATGAATTAATTCCTCCAGCTGATTATAAAAGATTACTGTTTGATATCAGGATGGATCACCGAAAATTCCAGCAGATAGATCACATGCTCACAGGAAAAATTCTAATGGAGAAAATGTCAGGGGAATTTGAAATTTTAAATATGCTGATTTCAACTTGCGCAAACCTTCTTCCTATTTCTTATGCAGGTCATATCGAGATGCGAGTCTTAGTGAAAGAAATGCCCAGTTATGACCTACCCACTGTTGACCAGTGGAATTATGTTGAGAAATATGGGAAGACCAGATATTCTGTTCATACCTAGATGCATTTGAGACTCTTGCCATGTGGCAAAATGATGATATCCAAAAGTCTTGCCAAGTGGCAAAAAGACTTTTTATTTTTAAAATTTGTAATATTATTTGAAAGACAGTTATGGGTTACTCGAAGACAGTTATCTTTTAGTTAAATATTCTTAATTATTAGTTAGAAGAAGCAGTTATGTGGAGCTTCTTCTGAAAATTTTGTATAAAAAACAATGGAGGTCATTGTTGAAGGGGTTGGAAATTTTTTGAGAAACGAGTATGTTTTGAAGTTTATTTTTGAAATAAAAGCAGTACAGTGATGATACCTATTTTTTGATACAGAGATTCATGAGTTAATCAGTCTTGCAGTCTGTTATTTTCCTTATCCTTATATGTGCATGTTTATCTTCTTCGTTATATCTCCCATGGTGTTTTTCTTCTATATTTAAATGAACATTTGAAAATAACTTGAGATTCATACTGGTTATGCCTCATTTTATTCGCATTTAAATATCCATTTTATTCTCCAAAGTTGACAATAGATTTATCCTGGATAGATACCTGTTGTTGATGGAATGTCTTTACTTCTTTCTATGTCACCTAAAAAAATCGAATTGACTGTAACATGATTACTATCTTGCCTCTGTGAAAATCTTTATGGTGAAAATCTCGTACTGGTTTATCACACTTTGAAAACTTTGACTCCATGCCCAATGTTTATTGTTTGCCTTTTCGACCAGAAAATATCTTTTGAGAAGTTTTAAGAAAACCTTTGTATATTTTAGCCTTCATATATATATCCTGAGAGAGCCCTCTCTGGTAGAGAAAATGGCTAGTTCTTCTACCTAAAGCTTGGTTTGAAATAGGTTACCTTAGGTCTTATTTTCTTACAACCGGAATAAAATCTGAGTGCTAACAACTGTCATAGTGGTGCCTGCGGAGGCCATTTCTCTAGAATGGACACCGCGCAAAAGGTGATCCGTGCAGGTTATTTTCAGCCCTCATTATTTACCGATTGCATCACAGTAGTCAAACATTGCCAAAATTTCCAGCACTTTGCCCCCAAGGCAAGGACCCCCCCCCCCCCGCCCCCCTTCACCCAGTCATCACCGTTGGCCCCTTTTGCAAATGGGCCATAGACTTCATGGAGTGTAATCCTACATTGGTTGGCGACCATAAATACATTATTGTGGTCATTGATTACTTTACCAAATGGGAAGAAGCCATGCCTACTTTTAACTACAAATATGACACTACAGCCCGCTTCTTCTCCAACCATGTTATTACTCATTTTCGAGTACCAAAACAACTCATCTCAGACCATGGATCTCACTTTGAGGACTCTATTTGGTGAGAATTGTCAACCCTCCTTAAATTTGAACATCATTTCTCTTCCTCCTACTAGCCCCAAGGGAACAACCAATTTGAAGCTATTAACAAAATATTGAAGACCATCCTCCTACATAATGTTGATCGACATAAGTCCAATTGGAATCACATGCTCTTCCCCGCATAGTGGGCCTACCGCATGTTCACTAAAATCGCCACCAGTTTCACCCCTTTCCATTTGGTTCATGGCATAGAATCTGTCCTCCCAATTGAGTGTCAAATCCTAACATTGCATATCGCGATTGAACTCCTCCCATATACTTCACCAATAGAACAACGCTTACTTCTTTTAGAGAAAGCAGAGGAAGATTGCCACATAGCCCTCCAAACAATTGAAGCCGCAAAGAACTTATCCAAAGTCAATTATGATAAACATGTTCACCCACAAGCATTTAGTGAGACCTTGTCCTTGTTTATGATCAAGCCCATGACAAAAAGGGCAAAGGAAAATTTCAATCCATGTGGCAAGGCCCGTACATCATATACACTTTCCTTGGACATGGGGCATACATTTTGACTGACTCAGAAGGTAACCCCATGCGCAACCCTCATAATGGGTTGTACCTTAAACGCTTTTATCCATAAAAATATTCTGGACACCACAATCCATATTGTATAGTTTTAATTCATTTTTTTCCATAAACTTTCAAAACCTTACATTTTTTTTTTTTTCCTGCATGACCACATATGGATCCTATTCCACTTTACTATGTTGGTTTCGCTGATGGTGCAAGTCGCTGGTCTCCAAATCTCGCCTCTTCAACTTGGGTACTCTATTTCCCCTCACACGAGTTGATACACCTCAACGGAGTGTGTATAGGAACTACTACTAATAACCAGGCTGAGTACGATGCTGTGATCGGTCTCCTAACCACTACCCTATAGACGGGCATAAGTCACCTTCATGTCTTCCTCAACTCCCAGTTTCTTGTTTCCCAACTCAACAATTGTTACCAAGTACATGATCCTTGTCTCTTTAGAAAATACCTGCACACTAAACAAATAATTAGACACTTTGAATCCATTTCATTCATTCATGTCCCAAGAAATCTCAATAGTGTAGCAGACCAAATGGCTAACAACATTCTAGATTGGCACATCAGCCAAAACATGTAGGACATCAAAAACATGCATCACATAGGAATTAAAAAACCAAATAAACCAACAAAATAAACCATCATAGTATGGCATCCACGTGCAACAACACATTAAAGCAATGACAAATGTGAATCCACATGCATAGACGACTATATAATCAAAAAATGCATCCATGTGCATATATATGTATATATATCATCATATAGTCATAATGTCAAGAGTGCTCTCAGCACCTGAATATACAAAAAGTACACCAGCCGTACATAACACATATCAAAAACATCCCCATATGCTCATCAGCATTTGGGGGAAAGTACAAGACAACCTAATCCTCATCATCATGGCCTGCCTGCTCCTCTGGCTCCTCCTGTAGATCATACTGGTCCCTAGCCCTCCTCTCCTCTGGCAACATGGCTATCCGTCGCAAAATTGATCTCCACTCACTCGGAGCATCGAAACACCGGTCTAACACATGCTAGTCCAAATCTCTCCAACCATCATCCGGCACACCATCCAACAACTCGTTGATGGTCTCATGTATGCCCTCTGCATCATCGTCTCGACGGCGTACAACTCCTCATGCAATAGGTTGGGCCACCACCACTAGTGGAGGTACCACCACCACCACACGACCCCTTGTGGCTGTGATGATCCGGTGGAGGCCGTAGACCCACATCTACAAACAACCAACAATAGGCGACATCAGCATCAGGAAAACACCTCTAGTTATCATCATAAAACATACAAACATGATATGATATAGAAACAAAAACAAATATGTACCATCTAGCCCCCAAGCCTGACCTAGAGCATGGGGCGTCTCTATATCCCCCCGAAAATCCATACCCCGCTATGGGTAGTCATCTAATAGAACTGGCATCTTCTCCCACTGCTTGTACATCTCTGTAGTAAAGAACTATCCAGGTGCACTGCCACCACTTCGAGGCATCATCTCTCCCCATCATACCATTCGTAGCTCGCTCATCAAACCGTCCCGAACTAGCGCACGAGGCCACAATGTAGGTACCCTCTCGAAAATAAAGCGAAACGGAAATGAAGCGTAATTTAACTCTCCTCCCTGTAACCTTACCTTGTTCAGTTCACACCAAACACAAGGAACATCTGCCCCCAAGCATAGTAAGTCCCAGTCATCACCCGATGAGCCATCAACACCTACCCACCCAACAATCGGTGGGGCGCCTGTGCCCCAACTACTAGTAGTACGTAGGCCGCAACCACTTGCATCGATGGGTCCCACAAATCATGAACGAGCAATGCACTAGCATGTACCCGAGACCCCCGACGGAAAAACCTCTCTAGTAGATCCTCTATCTCCATACCCACTAGTATCCTAGGCTGCATATCCCCTATCTCACCCAAACGGGGCAGCCTAGTCAGAAAATAAACATCAGTCAAGGTGAGATCCAGTCTCTCACCTTGAACCATAAAGGCCTGCATATCTAGATCCCATAAATCAATCAACTTGTTCAACAACAAATTTTTTGAATGCATAAGAGGAATCTGAGCAAAATTCAACTATCTGACCAAATCCAAAGCCGCCTATGCATGATGGTTCTCTTGAATGATCTCCATTAGAGCCTCCAGAATCTCTCTCTCCTGCCATGACACCCTCGGTTGCTTGAGCATCCTACCAAGTCAACAAGAAAATATTAAAATATAGAAAAATTTCATAAAAATTTCCCCTAGTAAACAACCCAGATCACGGCTATGGGTCCCACAGTAGCGATCCAGATCGTGATTGTGGAAGCCCATAGCCGCGATCCAAATCGCGCCTGTGGAAGCCCACAGCCACGGTCCACATCGTGCATGTGGAAGCCCACAACTGCGATCCACATCGCGCTTATGGAATCCCATAGCCATGATGCACATCGCGCCTGTGGAAGTCCATAGCCACGATCCACATCACACCTGTGGCAGCCCACACCCACGATTCAGATCACACAAAAACGCTCAAGAGCTGTGATAAACTAAGCTGGTCACCCAACGTGACCTATACACCACCCCTTAGACCCGATTCCCCCCCGAAAGCAAATAAAGTTAAAGCTTAAGGCTAATAGGCTTAACTGGAACTCACGGAATAAAAATCTAATGGTTGGTTCTCCCGCAAATGAAGAAATTGCTCTGACCAACTCAAATCTCCTGTCAAACTTAACCATGAAAATGACACACGTAACTATGGGTCCACTTACTGTTTATAGACATTTGACCAATTTTCAATTAGCCATTCCAGAGCCATACGATGTCCGTTTTCCAAACCGTTGATGCCATTGGATTCAGCAGGGCGATAACTTCATGGTGGTCTAGTCAGTTTCCTGATTCCACAGTCCCATTTTGGGGCATTTTTTTTTCACACACCCTCATTGGCTCGGTTTGCATGCCACAAAGGCCATTGTCTTTTTTTGACGAATTTTATATCGCCGGATTCAGTTTTCCATGCTCGTGATGATTCTTGAGATCATTTCTCTCTCTCTCACCACAAATCCTTTTTAACATTGTGTCCTCGCACCTTGCCACCTCGATTTGCATGCCACATCGGCAGTTGTCAGATTTTACAAAATTTGTGCATCACAACTTATACATGAGCCCTTCGCTCCATCCATACTGTAATTATGGAATTATTTTGATATCATTCATCAACCCGCAAGGAGGCCCCATCAGTGTTCCCCCCTATCACTATGCTTGATCCCCATACTCATCCCTAGAACGAACACTTCCTCCTTGCCTCACCATTACTTTTGTTCGGTATAATTTTATCCCTTTTTCAGGCCGAACAATTCCTTTACGAAAAAGGCACTTAGGGAGTTTCTGTTAAGCTCTTTTCGGACTCGTAAAACAATGAAAATATAGTCGAGCAATCTTGTTTCCTTTAATGCTTGTTAAATGTATTTGAAAGGGAGTCTACCTGGTATAAGTTTACCCCTTTTCCATACCTTGTAGACTAATTACGAAAAAGGAATACTCTAGCCACATCATCCAGAAGAGTTCTTTATTGCATCCTTTTATACTTTCTTTGGGCCTTGAAGACTAACACATGAAAAATAACCCCCTTGGAGTCTACTTATTGCTTTCAGACTCTCTAAAAATGAAAGCAACCATGAGCATGAACTGTCCTCGGCTTGTACAAATCCACACGACACACCATTTTGAGCACACTTTTATCCCTTCTTCGAGCTCCTTAAAACAATGAATAAGGCCCCAACAGTGCCTCTCAGTGCCACAACAAAGCATATATAATCACATTATTATGGTAGCTGCCCCAATTTGGTCGCCTTTGTTCAAAGTATTCTGCGATATACCACCTTGAGAGTTCCCCAATACCAGACATCACTTTGTCCTCCTGAATCTCTCCCATTGCAGTACATACCCCTAACCCCTTAAGCTATGATCCCCATACCTAAAGTCAGTTTCATATGCTGCCAATTCATCCATGTCATCATACTCTAAACAAAGGAAGTTTGAGTCAACCCCACTTTGCAACCCCATTTATTCCCCATCCCCATAGTATGTCAGTCCCACTATCAGTACTATCCCCTCTCGGTTGTACACCTCACGCTCCTATCAAGGAAACATCATTGCCCTGGTAGCTGCAAGGTCTCCCTCTGTCGACACCAAGCAATCTATTCCAGAGGATAGACCCAGAGGTCCATGTGCCCTGGAATCATCACCACCAGCAGTGAGTGCCTACAGATCATTTTGAAAGGTGTTCTTAGTGCCTCTCCAAATGATTGTTTCTCACATGCTCGACATCAACACCTTGATCACATCGTTGAGATTCGTATAGGGTATCGGTCGTTTCAGTTATTAGTTGAAGACCCAGGATGTCACCTGACTCTAGCACATTTGTGAGTCTACTTGAGGAAACAACCAGTTACATGTTCCTATAGATATCCGGGTTACGCTTGGCGATAGTATTCAAAAGTACCCCAGTTTTATACTCCCTTGAGTATATAGTTCCATATACTCTTCAAAAGTTGACTCATAGTTATTGAGTCCCTACAGTTGTTGGATACCTTCAGATTCAACAGTTCATCAACCCTTCTGATACCTTATTCAGAATGGTTGTTCCTCTTTTCCGGTGTATCAATCCTTTCGATCAGTCATGGTATGACCATGAGTATATCCCAACATTATGTCCCCTATGGACCATTATGATGTACAAAACAGGTTTATATGTCTTGTTCAGGTCCCCCTTTTTTGGGCCCCATTGTTATTTATATATCTTGATACGAGCATGGGTATACCCGCCTTATCCATTATCAGAGATTATTCCTCATTCATTTTGAGGACATGTATTTTTAGTTTGTGCAGTTTGCAAGGGCCCGGTGTTCCAGTCTCCAACCGGTCTCTTCTCTCCTCCAAACCCAAGTAAAAAGACAAAGAAACTATGATGTCTATTGGCCATATCATGAGCTCCTACCCTCACACATCAGGGGGGAATCTGTTAACACCCAAAAAGTGCTCACTAGCTCATTTCCCTATTCCCATGACCCATTTGTCCACTTTTTCCACCATTTGAGCCCCTAAAACCTTCAAAAGGTCACCAAAAAGACCAAAATCCATCTTTTTCCCCTCAAAATATGTAATTTTCCCCAAAAAATACAAAAAACCGTCAAAAAGGGTCCAAAATTCCCAAAAATCAATTAAAAGGGAATAAAAAATATAAAATATATTCAAAAAAGGAAAAAGAGGGAAAAAGAGGAAAAAGAAACCTAAACCATTTTTATCAATACCATTGGTTTCCTTAAACCACAATGGTATTTTCCATCACCAAAAAACTATAAAAAGGTGATAGGGGCTCCTCACTATTCATCCACATTCATCCTATCCTTATGCTGCAAAATTATTTCTTGAGAGCCCTTGCCTCCCTTTTGAGTTTTAAGATCCCCATTACCATCTTGGAGAAAAAGACATCATTGGAGCTTTGGAGCACCTCACCATTGTAGTTGCTCAAGCTCAACCAACCTCACCCTTTGAGGTAATAGAAAATATTCAAGTTTTTATTTATTTCTCTCATGAATCAATTTTGTTTACTGTTTTTAATCTAGAATTATTTAGTTGAACATGATAGATCAAGATTTACTTTTTACATCTATTTACTTTCATTGTTTAATCTAAACTGCTACTACAAGTTAGTAGGTGCTCATCAGCACGTGCTTGGGTGAAAACCCAAGCAACGGGTGCCTTTTAGTGTCTTAGATGCGAGCCATATTGCTGCGGCCGATACCTCGAGAAGTATGCTTTTGCGCAATATATTCCCTATGAGCAGTTGAACTGCGAACTTGGTCGCTTCATCGTTGATATCTTTGGTGGGAAATCCACGTTTGCTTTGGATTATGCCAAATTCCTCTATGACTTTGGCAGTGAGCTCTCTTTCCTGTGATTTTTCAACAAACACTTGCAAAGGGTCATTGCCTCTCTTATTTAGAAGCGTAATGTAGTGTATCTTATCAATATTGATATCGATTCGCTCATCCAACCATAGGTATCCTTCATGTACGCAAGACAACAAGATGTGCACTATGACGTTGAGTTCCGGACTTCTATCAAAGTGCGGGATGCGCAGCAAGTTCAACAATCCCGATGGCTCAAGCCCTTTAAGCCAGTCCTGCACATATAGGGTTTCGGCGCCAGATTCATCAACCTGCCGACGCATGTATTGGTCCAGCTGGAATTGTGGGAACTTCTTTAGCTTTGACTGTGCTCCTTCTAGCAAGTCGTGGTCTTCGAATTTGTAGTCTCGTACTTTCCCTAGAAGGTCTTCTACAACCCACACCTTACTAGAAATGGGTAGTATTGGAATCTCATAAACAACATTTTTCTTCAGTTGGACCGGTGTTGCATCATCTTTCTGCGGTGGAATATACTCGTGCATGAGAATGATGGGTCACTCACGGAAGGTGACTCGTTTCTGCGGCTTTGTTGTCTTTGGCTCATCCTGGTCTTTAGTTGGCTATCTATCCTTCACCATCCCTACATCCTATCTTCCAGAGCTTCGAGATGAAGCACCTTTCTCCCCTGCAAGTTTGGTAGCTAGAACCGACATGACTCCCTGAAAGCCTGATTGGATGAATATTTTAAGGACTTCGGCACTGGTAAGTGGCTCAGACATGCACTCATAGGAAGCTAGGCTCTCTGGTTCTAGAAGCTCTGAAATCGCACGCAAACGCAGTAGAGTTCTCGGTAGAATGTATAACTGCTTGGTGGAAGGCTATTTATTGACCCTATTGGTCTTTGAACATGGCGATCGACCATTAATGGAGTGGTTAATGTTTTTTCCTCTTTCCAGGTCTTCTCTGAGATCTCGGTCTTGTCAACCAATCATCATGGCCGAACCAATGATGTTTCCTTAATTGAGAAAAGGTGCCAGTACTGTCAAGCTGTTAAATCAGTTAAGTCAACGTTTAATTGCCATCCTGTTAGCCGAATCTCGGTGAGATCTCGGTAGCCTCACCCTTTATTATGCCCGAATGGTCATCTTCATTGTTGATGCTTGATCTCATGGGTGCCGCCAATTTGGATAACGACCCACTAATCGGCTATCAATTTATCATTTCCCGTCATGATGTGTTGGCGGTTTCGTCGAGGGAATATTATTGTGTTCTTCTTTATACGTGTGCTTCTTCACCTTTGACTGTGCATTTGTGGTTCCATCACATGCTTGTTGTCGCACTTTTTCATTCTGCGCAATTGTCATTTTCTTCTTTTCTTTTATTTTTCTCTTATGTTACTTTTTTTTTTGATCCGTGTAGATTCACTCACTATGTGGTAAATATTTCCTTTCTGTCACACTTCGCATGGAAGACCAAAACTACATATAGTCTCTGCCCAATTTCTAGTGCCCAATTTCAATTGTACTTGACACTTATAATTCTTCTTCTCTTCTACTCAGTGTGGATTCTGCAAGGTAGGACTATCCTGATAGGGTTTTAGCCTACTTCCATTCACTAATCCAGGTAAATTGTCTCCATCTAACGTGGCTAACTAAGCTACGCCACCGTTAGTAACATGTACAATAGAATATGGACCAAGCCAATGAATTTTAAACTTTCCAGGAAATTTCATAAATTTGCTTATGTACAAAAGGACTAGATCACATACCTAGAAGGACTTCTTGATATGGTGATCATGCCATGCTTTTTCTCCATCTTTCTGCACTTGCTGGTGTAAGCCTGCATTGAAGTGATCTTCCTCTAGCCCGACCAAGTGTAGAATCCTTCATTCTAGTGCCATTGATATTCCATGCCTGTAAATGTAGCTATTCTCAAGAAAGGAACAATGTACACCATAGGCATTACTGCTTCCTATCCATAGGCCAACCTAAAAGGTGTGTGGCCAGTCAATTTCTTGCATGTAGTCCTGTATTCCCATAACACAGTTGGAATGCGCATTCTCCAGAACTTGTTGAAATCCTCAACAGTTCCATTTGCTTGCGGATGATATGGCCCACTCCTCTGATGGTGAATATGGAATTCTTCAGTCAGTGCCTCAATAGTTCTGTTCAGAAAATGAGTTCCTTGATCAATTAACAAAATATTTAGACATCCAAACCTAGTAAGGATGTTCTAAAAAATGAGCTGCGCGGTTGTAGTTGTGCTACAGTACTTCACTGGTTTCACTTCTACCCATCTGGTGAGATAATCAGTTGCAGTAATAATGTATCTCGCACCAGTCCTTTTTCCAGATTGATTTATAGGTCCCACAAAATCAATGGCCCATTTCTCAAATGCCTGAAGTGTCAACTGCAGATTTAATGGCATTTTGTCTCTTCTCATGGCCTTCCTGTCCTCTGATAGACATCGCAGCTCTAGCAATGTTCCTTTGCATCCTTGTGAATTGTAGGCCACCATAGCCCTGCCCGCAATATCTTATGTGCAGTGGCTCTTCCTACGTAGTGACCTCCCGATACACATGAATGTGCAATAGCCAATATGAATGGCTTCTCGTGCTCTAAAACACATCTGCGTAGCACTTCATCTAGTCCCAATTTGTATAGTTGTCCAACAATTATGGTGAAGTCTGCTACTTCTTCTGCTACGTAGTAAACTTTGTTGGTGCTAACCCAGTAGTCAAAAAGTCTACAATATCTTTGTAATAATCATCAACAATCTGTATTGAAAACAAGTGCGCATCAGGCAGATTATCTTCAATATTTGTGGGTTTCTCGCCTGACTCAATCCTTTAGAGATGGTCAGGTCCTAAGTTCAATCTCCCTGACTTAACCACTATTTGAAAATCATACTCCTAAAAGAGTAACAACCATCAACAAATTTGTCCCCCTAACACTGGCTTATTGACCAGATAGTTCAACGCTAAATGCTCAGTGTACATAGAGAAGTGCACATCGATCAAATAGTGCCTAAATTTCTGCAGTGCATAGACCATAGCTAGACCCTCTCTTTCAATGGTCATATAATTCTTTTCAGCCAATGAGAGCTTCCTGCTCCAAAATGAAATGGGATGGTCAATACCTCCATCTCTTGGTTGTGCTAGTACAACACTCAATTCTATACATGAAGCATCAACATGTAGATGAAATGGATTTTCCCAGTCTGGAAAAACTGGGATCGGCACAGTTACCATTTTCTCTTTTAGCGTGTCCAATCCTTGCTCACATTCTACATTCGAAATGAACTGCGCATATTTCTTTAACAGTTTCTCCATCGGCGTGGTTATCTGCGTGTAACCTTTTATAAAATTTATGTAGTAACCTATGTGCCCCAACATCGTGTGCAACTGCTTCATTGATGTTGGTGAAGGTAAATTTTCAATTACTGCGATCTTCGCGGGATCAACCATCATCCCTTGTCTGCACACAATGTGTCTTAACAGAATACCATAAGGCACACAGAAAACACAATTCTTCAAATTCAAGGATATCTGATGCTATCTACACTTTTCTAGCATCATTCTGAGATTTGCACAGTGGTTCTTCAGTAACCCAAATAGAGTCCAATCATCAAAATATGCTTCTAAAAATTTATGCATGAAATCTTTAAATGCTGCGACCACAACTATGGAAAAAATGATAGGTGCATTCTTCAGACCAAAAGGCATCACTGTATACTGGAACGACCCCTATTCAGTGGAGAACGTGGTCGCATACCTATCCGCTAAATCAATCCTTATCTGATGGTATCCCGAAAATCCATCAGTGAAAGAATATGCCTCATTTCCTCCAACATTGGCTAAAACTTCATTTGTGAAAGGGGTAGGAAATGGGTCATGCATCGAAGCATCATTTAGCTTCCTGAGATCTACATAGATCCTGGTCTCACCTTTTGTTTTCTTGTATTAGATAACCATGGGGCTTATCCACTCAAATTCTTCAATCGGATCAATGATCCCCGCATTGAGCATCTTATCAAGTTCTTCCTTTACTCTTTCTCTATATCGAGGATTCGGTCTATCCGACCTTTTCTTGACAGGATTTGTGCCTGTCTTGAGAGGTATTTTCATAACCCCTAAGTCGCCCAGAATACCTTTCATTTCTGTAAATGTTGTCGAAAATAAATCCTGGTATTCATGTAGCAGGTTTGTGATATCTGCGACCATATGATCATCCCAGTAGCCTCCAATATACACGAACTTTAGCTCTTCACTTGTGCCAATGTTCACTTTCCTTGTCTTCACAGGTCCACTCATGTCTGGAATTTCTAGTGGAGGTCCCTCTAGTTCACGTGCACCCTCTAACTCAGGTATATTGATGTTGCGTGGGTCCTCCTCAGTGCTTTCTTCTTACTCTTCATTTTCAACAATGTTATAGCATTCAAGGGCATGTTCTATCTTCCTTGCCCATTTTGGATGTAGGTCCATAGGTACTTTGATATCTTCAAACACTCTCTCTTTAAGTTCTTCCAATGCCTCATTTGTACTTGGGCATTCTGCTCTGAATATTCTTTCCTTGATAACTTGTAGAGTTTCATTAATACTTGTACTTTCATCTTCAAAGTTGAAAGTTCTCTAGAAGTTCACAGTCAGGGTAGGCCAATCTGTGGTTTCTCTACGGAAATCCATTTCTACGTACCAGTTCTTTGGAGTCTGCTCCTCCAATGTATGCACGAACATATGAACCCATTGTATCTGTGGTCTCTCCTCCCATGCTTGTGAACAGATTTCAATATGCTCCCTTTGGGTCCATCTATCCATTATATTTTTCACAGGTCAATACAACCTTCTCAGCGAACCTAATATGCATCATGCGTTTGCACTGATCCCATGTGGTCAATGTCTGTTTATGCACAACCCACCATCTGGCAGGTGTCTCACGCAGTGCCATGTCTAGTGCTAGTAAACGATGCTCACCTGCAACTGATACAGTATATTCCCTTATAAATGAGTAAACATTAGATGAACCATCATAGGTGGGCATTGGACTTACCTCCCTCCCAATCCAGTGCAATGACTTTGTGATCTACGCGCATCTTCTGGCAGATACTTCATGCATATGGCTTTTCTAGTTTTCCAATCCTGTGTCTAAGTCTGAGATGCAAGAACTGTCACATCACCAACTGAGTGTCCCATCCACAATAGGATTAATATAGTCAACATCATTCATAGTTATTTTCTATATGTGGTCAAGGTCTTGAGCTTTGGATTCTTCCTGAATTGGCTCACTATATCTCTCTCCATTTGAAGGGTCCAATGGTGTGATGACCCTTATGTCCTGACCTTCAAAGATCATCTTCTTTGTATTCCCAGTCTATACCCAACAATGTTGGATAACGCTGAATATCATCCATAATTTCTATGACCTCGAAGTCTGCATAGCTTCGCACTCCATCTATATCGACAATAACATTGGCCAATCTACCAAAAGGTATAACTGTCAGCTGGTTGGCCAATTTCAACGGTATGGGTGACCAGAGCAACTTTGCTCTCCCCATCTGCTGCCATGTCTGCTTAGTCAAGACATTTACTTCTGATCCGAGATCAAGGATGATCTTGTCCATCTCATAGTCTCTTATATGTGCACTGAGCCACATTTCTCGGCATGATCTCTTATGTTTCTTGATCTGATGAATTGCACTATGGGAAGTTTCCATCTCACTGTGTGGTTCATACTGGTATAACAATTTTTTCAATTCCGCTACAATGTCTTGGCTTTTCAGTAATTTCATGCAGCTCCTTAGGAACTGCACAATAGAGGTGCCTGTCTCTGCTGCTTTGCACATTTTGTCATATGTGGCTAGCATATCTTATGTGTGTAATACTTCACTGCCCAATGGGATTCTTGGTGAAGTAGGTGGCAATTCTTTGAAAATGTCCCGCGCTTCTTCAAATACTTCTTTATTTTTCTCCAGGTTGAAGGCAGGTGCCTTCCTAGTAGATTTTCTGATCCAAATTGTTTCAACAGGAGTTTGCTTAGTATCAAAGTCTCCAAAAGTCAAAGCTTCTACTCCTCTATCTCTTCCTATCACAGTACCACTTCATATCACCACATTGATACTTGAATTCGCAGCCCTTCTCTGTGCTCCAATCAACTGAATGATTGATTTCGGTGCATATTGCTTTTCTTTCTTCATTTCTTCCACTAACACTAGGCAGTCTTCAATAACATGATCAAAATATTTACAATGACTACAAGTAGTGCATGGGTTGGTACAATCTCTAGATACGTGACCTGGATGGCCATAGTTATAACATATTACCTGGCCTTGGCCTCTTCCTTGTGCTGGGCCAACATTTCTTCCTCTTTCGCAGCATCCTCCACGGCCTCTGTATGGTCCTTCATCGTGCTACATGTTATCCTATTTCTTCGGAGTCTCTTCTTGGACTCTATATACTCCTCCATACATATGTTCAATATCTTTCTTCCTTTCAAACATGAGCTCATATGCGTGGCAGTTAAACTCATCATGCCCAACTGACTTACAGAATTGCAATATAAGTTTTTAGGTGTTCTTACATATTTCTGAATCAAATAACAGTCTTCTGGCCGGTCTCCTCACCATTTCACACCATTTCCCTTGGTTCTGATTTAATGGGTTTGGTGCACCCATGTTAAGGTATTCTTGGAACAAAGGACAATGATCCTTGGTGCGTCCTTCTCCCTTACATCCTCTACACCAAACTTCTTGTCTCTCTTGCTTTCATTTCTTCATATCCTGCTGTTAACACCCAAAAAGTGCTCACTACCTCATCTACCACATGATATGGCTCATTTGTCCATTTTCCTACCATATTTCCCTTAAAATCCAAAAAAATCCCATTAAAAAGCCTCCCAAAGGCCTAAAATGCCTCCAAAAGGCCACAAAACCATCAAAATAGCTTTAAAAAGGCTAAAAAACCCCCTTTTTCCTCCAAAAATAGCAAAAACCCCCTAAAAAGGGAAGAAAAATATAAAATAATGAGGAAAAAGAGGAAAAAACCCTATACAGCTGCTCTAAACCATGTGTTTCCTAAAACCATGGGTCAGCACTCCACCACCAAAAAACTATAAATAGGTGATGGAGATCCATTATTCCATATCCACAATCACAAGCACCCTTACTCTGCCAAAATCTCTCTCGAAACCCTAGTTCACCATTGAACTACTTTCACCTTGAGAGCCACTTTTGGCCCATTCCCACCATTGGAGAAGGAGAAGGAGCATATTGAAGCTTGGAGCATCCTCTTGGACACTACAAAGGACTCCATCAAACCTTCACATTGAAGGTAATTTCAATACAAAAAGCCATTCTTCAAATTTGTTGTTTATGTTTCATGCATGTTTTAGAAGTAATTTAATTTTTGTTTTAGCTTAATTATTTACACTTACTGAACTGCTACTAAGGAGTCCATTCTCCTTAGTAGGTGCTCATTTGCACAAGCTAGGGGTAAAACCCTAGCTAAACCTGCAATTGTAATGTTAGTGTAGCTAATTGGATCTGAATCTGAGACATCCCAGTGCTAGTTTCTCCAATAGGTGAAGCTTCTAACTTCATTGCAATCTCCAAGGCTTCTTCCTACGAAGCCACTTTCTGTTGTGTCAATGATAGTCTGATATGGGGCAACATTGCAGTGATAAACCATTCCTAGTGTTGTTGCGGTGCTATGATGAAACTTACTTGATCCAATAGTGTCTTAAATTTCTGGTCAAATTCTTAGACTGTCTCATTAGGTTTTTTATTGATTTCTTTTAACTCCGTGATACATTGGGATTCTGACTTTGGTTTCTTGAACTCACTCAACAGTGCAGCCTTAGTCTCCACTAGGTTTCTCTGATGTCGAATGGAATACTTCATGAACCAATTCAAGGCTCTATCTCTAAAGGTGGTGATGAGATGCGCTCTCTTCACAGTCATCCTGAAATTGTTTGACATTCCATATGGCTTCACATAGAAACCAATGTTGCTCAAGGTCCTCTAGACCCATTCCTTTAAATATCGATAGCTTAATATCATCAGTCATCTTTCTTCTCGGTGGTACAGGGTTCTGAGCAGAAAAAGTAAAAGTGGTACTGTGCAGAACGTTCTGGCTCGGAATATTCTGACTACTAGGGATATTCACAACTGGAGGGTTCTAAACTAGTGGGTTTTGTGCAATGGGAGGCGTGATAGGTAGCAAATGGGGGTGCAGTTTGGCTATCAGGTTTGGCTTGTGAATCAATATCTACGTGGAGTCCATGTTCACTAGAAGTCTTCTTAGTAGTATATTTATATCTTTTTCCACTTCTAAAACTATATGTCTCGTTGTCATAATCACTATAAATGCTATTGACCATTACATATTCACAAATTTCTATAAACTTTTACTACATTCTTAAAACGCCTTTCTCAGCTGAAAGCATTTTAATCTACAAACTCAAATTGTTCAGGTACTTACCTATGAAACCCTTGAATAATTTTGCTTTTGTTGCACTATAGGACTTTAGAATGTCCACAGCGAACTGCATCACGAAGCTCTCTAGTGTACTGTCAACCCAAAAGTCGATTGCTCTCGATATTGGGCTATCTATTTCTTTAAGCCTCTGAATGAGTTTTGGAGTCCACTCGGTAGGTAATTCTGGCTAGAAATAGTTCTTTCGCTCTGCAAGGCTCGATAACCACTCATGCAACTCATTTCCAAAACTTGCCTAGAAAATTTCGTGAACGTCCTTCCATAAGTATTTGTTCAACCACTGAATGTTAGAGAGACGCGGGTGTCTATTCTCCTTCCTTGCAAAGTCTCTCTCTATCTTGTCACACCAGTCCCAAATCTTTTTCTTGTTTGGGTGCCAATTTTCTACAATCAATGAGATCTTGTCTTCGTCACACATAACTCTTTCAAGCATGGCAACTCATCATGTATTCTTAGCGCTACAACAAAACCATTTGTTGGTTTAGATAACTATTCTAGAGGTTTCCAATGTAGACCCAGGTTCTTCACGGTTCAAGGAACCAACAAAACCCTTTTTCACTAGCCCTTTCAAAAACAATCTACGAACATAATGAGGTCTCACCCGAGACGAAGTTATAGGGGGGCTGTGGAATCTGGTTTCCACAACCAGATGATGAGTGCTTAAACGAATCTAGCGAGCCGCGCACTATAGTACTTGCGCTACAGACTTCAAACTATGCGGAGTTCCACTTTTCCTCAACTGACACTTAGGCTATCGTGCATCCAAGGGCTGCGCGGTTCGGGTCTTATTCAACAATAGGATAGCACCACTGATAAATACGCTTCCTCTTTAGTACTCAACTACTTCACTAACTGTACTTAACGATTCTTACACATTCCACAATTTCCTTAGGTGATTTATCTTATAATTCATGCAATATGACAAACATAATATACTACACACTTCTAGTGCTGTGCACTATGGATATATTTATCTATTTAAGTGATTTTCCAACTGACTCATATATTCACAGACTCAGGAATACTTGTGCATCTAACATTCATCCACCTATGCGATACTTAACATATTATTCCCATCTTCATTCTTGTGGCAAATACATATAAAAGTAAACACATAAATCGATAAGCAAGATCTCACGCATTCACTGAAAGAAAATATACAGATTCAAGCACACATGAACAATCAAACAACATAGAATTTAACGTGGTTCACCCCCAGGATGGGAGCTAAATCTATAGGAACTATTGTTATATTATTTCGGGAAGGGTACAACAGTTCCAGTCTGCGCATTCAGCTACAGACTCTCTTCTCTCTCTATAGGCCTCTACGTACACAGCTTGCAGATCCTTTACAATCTTTTGTGAATAGAGTTTAATGTTCAACAAAGATTACAATTCATGCTTAGAGGATTAAACCCTTTCCCTTTCCAAAATGTGCCCATTTATAGATCATGCCCGTAGGTCATGTCTTTACAATGCGTAGGAAAAAACCCTAAGGTTTCCCAACTGGTGTGGTTACCTGCCATCCTACCTATCACTGTCGACAACTTGCTCCACTCGCTCTAGGATGCCTTGCTGGGCCACTCGTGGCTCTCACACACTTTTGACAATCGCATTCATCCTCAAAACGGTTACAACTGCATCATGGCCTATCACTTTCCACCCCTTTAGCCTGCCTATCGCCGTCGACCTCATGGCTTAGCTCCTTAGCTATTTTCCGCCACTCTCTTGATAGGTCGCTTTCACCTAACTTCATGCTTCTCCATACCCAAAATAGGTCACTTTCTCGACTCAACCTTCCCTTGTGCTATTTACCAAAAATGGTTGTTGCGTTAGCGCTTCGCACCAGCTAAACTACGTAAAACTGACTACGCCATCCAAACTACACACCTCCAAAACTATTCCATCTGACTCCGTAGCCCGAACTGTGCAGTTCCCAAAATTGTACTTTTCCAAAATCATGCCCACTTGGTCCCTGCACAACACAAGGGCCATGGTGTGAGATCTACAGAACTAGAGGACACCAGCCAAAAGACTGCTACTTAATATAGAAATATGTAAGAATGCCTAAAAATTTATATTGCAATTTCTGTAAGTCAGTCGGACATGATGAGTCCAACTGCCGCACATATGAGCTCATGTTAGAAAGAAATAAAGATATCGAGCATATGTATGGAGCAATATACAAAGTCTAGGAAGATGCTCTGCACAAACAAGATAATGCACAGCATGATCAAGGACCATACAAAGGATGTGAAGGATTCTGCAGAAGAGGAAGAAATACTGGCCTAGGACAAGGACAAGGAAGAGGAAGAGGCCAGGTGATTTGTTACAATTGTGGCCATCTAGGTCACATATCTAGAGACTGTATTAATCCATGTACCACTTGTAATTAGTGTAAATATTTTGATCATGTTATTGAAGACTACCGAGTATTAGCAGCAGAAATGAAGAAGAGAAAGCAAGATGCACCGAACCCGCAAATTCAGTTCATCGAAGTAGAAAGAAGGGTTGTGGATCCCAGTATTAATGTTGTGACACAAAGTGGCGCTGTGACAAGAAGAGATAGGAAAGAAAAAGCTTTGAATTTTGGAAATTTTGACACTAAGCAGACCCCTCTTGAAACAATCTGGATTAGAAAAGCTAGTGGGAAGGCACCTACTTTTAACCTGGAGAAAAATAAAGAAGTCTTTCAGGAAGCACGGGACATATTCAAAGAACAAGCAACTAAGTCACCAAGAATGTTGTTGTGAAGTGAAATACCATATATGGAGGATATGCTAGCCGTGTATAATAAAACATGCCACGTAATAGAGACAGACACCTCTATTGCGTAGTTCCTAAGGATCTACATGAAATTGTTGAAGTGCGTAGATGCTGTAGCGGAATTGCAAAAACTCTTAAACCAGTATGAACCGCATAGTGAGAAGGACACTGCCGAGAGCACAATTCACTCTATGAAGAAACACAAAAGAACAGGCCGAGAAATGTGGCACAATGCGCAGATAGGAGACTACGAGATGGACGAGATCATCCTTGATATTGGATCAGAAGTTAATGTCTTGACTAAGCAGACATGGAAGCATATGGGGAGACCAAAGTTGTTGTGGTCACCCATATAGTTAAATTTGGCAAACCAGCAGACAGTTATACCTTTTGGGAGACTGGCCAATACTATTGTTGATATGGATGGAGTGTGAAGTCATGGAGACTTCGAAGTTATTGAAATTATGGATGATAGTTGTAACATCCCTCCTTTTTAGCCTTAGTAAATTTTATAAATGTAATTGTAATTCTGTAATAGGCCCTGGTAATGAGCAAAAGGCCAAGGCCTCGCAAGTGGACCTTGAAACTATTGATATGATTCATCAGTGTTATTTAAGAACTTAATCCCTAAGTTGTGTTGAGATATTGTAACTTCAAAGAATATTATATTTTTACTTTATTATTCTGGAGATGATTCAGTCCTTCGTGAAGATCTTATTGTATATCCGGAGATGTTTATTCATCCGTCGGAATGTGGTAACTTGGGTTATTAGACTTCCCTAGTGGGGGTCGGCCCTGTATGTGTTAGGTGGGTCAAAGGGTTATTAGACCACCCTAGAGGTGTCATCCCAGTCAGTTGTAATGGGGTATTTAACCCAATGGTTAAATACGAGCCTACATGATTTTGTGTAAAAGACAAGCCGGAGTAGTGTATAAATAGAGGAGGTGTATTCCTCATTTAACACACACTCACTCACTTGAGAGTGGTGCACTTATGAGAGATAGGTCTGCTATGGAGAAGGAGGAGCTTATGCTCAGGGTTACATCTTTTGTATTTGCTGGTCATCTATATTGAGGAAGCTTTGCTGGGTTTTCTACCCCATGAGGGTTTCCCAGGATAAATCTATGTCTCTTGTGTTTATGTTGTGCTTGTTGTTTCTTCAGTGATCCTGTATATGCTATTATTGTGAAATGTAATGTAATGCTGCTATTTTCTATCTTAGAATATTAAATATTAACATGGTATCAGAGCTAACCTGAAGGAAGGCAATGTATGGCACTTACGACACTTGCGACAATTTGAAGGTTTGGTTTTTACATAGAAAAAACCAATCATCGTGGAACTTTCACTATAAATACATTTTGGTGAAGGTTCAGGATCTAAAACCTTTACACTTCTTAGATAACATCCCCAGGTACCTTGTGTCGAAAGGGCACCCTCAGATTCGTTGTACTTTGTGAGTTATGATCAGTAAAAGATAGGGTTTCTGCCTCTTCCAGATCTTAGTCAAAATCAAGTGACCTAGGAAAAAAGGGCATAACGTGGGCTAGGAAGCTCCAAATGAAATTTCATAAAAAGTGACAGGTAGTACACAGATTGTACTATCTCAAGAAACTTTTTCAGAGGATGAAACTGAACCAGTGACATGTGGAACGCCGTACAAGTTCGCTCTCCTATTTTATCCCATAAACAGGTCATGTTGCGACACTTGGCATAACTCTCTCTCAGAAAATCCAATTGAGGTCATACCTATCAAGATGGAAAGATGACAGGTCAGAATACCACAGAAAACGTTTTCAAACCTTGTGGAGTGAGAATTCTGGAGTTACAGCAGAAACAATCAGGTACATATTTCTGTGAAAACAGAATTGTTTTTGGAGCACCTTCATTCATGGCTTCCGGAATTTAGGGTTTCAGAGAAAGTTAGAATTTTTGAAATCAAAGTTCACGGCTGAATGCTACTCAGGAAAATCAAAATTTAGAGACCAAGATCGAATTTTTTGGTTGGGTAGAAGACCGGGCTTGATCAAACCCCAGTTCGGGATTTTGATCAGAAAGATGGAAAATTAGGGCTTCAGCAAAAGTTGTAATTTTTGAAGTCTGTGAACATGGCTGGAAGCTCCTTAGAAAAATAAGAGTTTAGAGCCTTGGATCAAACCTTTTGATTGGGAAGAAGGGTGGGCTTCATCAAACCCCAGTTCGAGATCCTATATAGAAGATCCAGAAGTTTCGAAGGCAATTTTGAGGGGTTAAATTTTTGGAGATTTCAAAATTGAAGTATGCTAATTTGATCAGCTTAGCAAGCACATCCTTCCATCCATTCAGAAGTGTGAAAGTCAAAGATTGAATTTTTAGGCTTTCTCTAGCAAACCCTAATCAAGCTCCAAATCAAGTTTCAGGGGGGAATTGAGGCTAAGGCCTTACATAAGAAGACTACAAGAAGTCTCGATAGGTATGACTTAAGAAGGTTCAGGTATGTCTTGAAATCTGATTCCTGATTAAGTACATAATGTGTTTGTCTTCATATTATTTATTAGTACAATCTTGATTAATGTTAGAATTGTCTTATCACCCTAGTAACAGTATGAATGCGTGTGAATGATCGAAGACATTCATTGATTAGGGCTGTATGATTGTACTAATGCATTATGGTGTTGTATGAGGTTGATATTGTCTGCTAACAAGATATAGGTACATCACAAAAGACAAATCAAGTTCCATAACCATGACAACATGAAGACAAAGACTCATCCATAATCTTTTTTCTACTTACAAGGTATGTATTACTTTGTTATATTATGCTTAACCTATGAGATATGCAGGTTCTAGCACAGGATCTCTAAAGATATTGTTTAGGTATGTTAGACATAACTAAGCAGGTATACTAATCCATGTATGTTTTCCTATGCCAAGTTAGAATCTTACCTTGTGTTAGGATCCCTTATATAAGTATACTTGGTATGATTGGTTATGCTTATTCATAAAGTTAGTAATCAAGGGTTTATGCATATTATGTCTCTTATCTTGATGATTTAACTAACCAGAAGAGTACTATGATCAAACAAGAATGTGCATGAGTAAAAGAAGACTTCCTTGAAACCTTGAATACTAATGATCATGACTATACATATTCAAAGATTATTTAGAATTATAATGTTTTGATAATATTTATAATAGACTAATGAATGTATGTTTGTGTATGAGATCATGAGGATGACACTAGTGCACACTTGAGCATGCACAGTGGTATAGAATGAATAGAAGTTCAAAAGACATATAGAAGATCAAGCGGGAGGCAACCACACAAACATAAAAGATAAGTATTTGAGTTGTTATTTGAAATAGTAAATGATATTGCTTGTATGCATATTTGTATTCCTAGAATATATCATGCAGAGTGTAAACATTCATAGAGCATTGAACAATATACTACTAATATGCATATGATTGGTAAGTTGGACAAACATTCCATTGTTGCTTGTCTATAATGAAACCTCTTTGATGACATGCTGAGAGTTGCGCACACTCTTGATAGTATGTTCTGGTAGAGATGGAAGGCATCTAGATAGCCACTGTATGCATACAGGATATGGAAAAGTGTTGTGCCAAAGTATTGGTCAAGATAGTTGCATAACTATGTAAATGATATCTGTATGCATAATAGGTTATCATGTCAACATGATTTCATGATTATGAAGTATTACTAATCATGTACTTAATTTTGATTTATAGGAAAGATCATGAAGAATGATGAACACCGAACAAGTGATGGATGTTCAACAAGAAGATTTACAAATCAAACAAAATATAGAAGGCTCATGGCTAGAAGATTCTCTTAGAAAGAGTAAGAGAATCATGACAAGATGTTTTCTCCAAGTGGATAGATAAGACCATTCTCTTAATGGTGTAGTTAAAGAAGAAGTGTGATTCAGGTTCTGTATGGGTACCCAGGATTGGTAGTCAATTGATGAGCTTAATGATCATCATGGGTGATGTGGATCTCAACCTTTGCTACAAGGTTGAATATGGCTTCTATACATAGATGACATGGATGCAAGAAGGAACTCACCACAGAGTTCAAATGATATTGAGGCTCATATCAGTAGACCCATCTAACGAGAGATGGCACAGATAGACATGCATAAGATCACTCAATGCAGAGTGTGAATGATGGAGAATTGACAACTTCTTGACAAAGCTTGGGCTTTAATAGAAGTAAAGCTGATCCTAACGTTTACCTTAAGGTCGTGGATGATGAACCTATCATATCATTATTGTATGAGGATCTTTCTGACAAGGAATGAGAAACAGATCATGAAAAGAAAGAAGAAGATGGCTGAAGAAATGAAAATGAAAGATCTCAGATTGATGCATTACTTCCTAGGTCTGGAAGCATGGCAAGGCTCAGAAGGAATCTTTCTCAACTAGGGAAATTATGTTGATAAATATTAAAAGGACTTGATGTGTTGGAATGGCCACTCTCATGGATTCCAACTCGAAGCTATTAGCAGATGACTCATCAGAGTTAGTAGATATAACTCTGTACAGACAAATTATTGAGTCATTGACGTATTTAATGAATACCAGGTCATATGTATGCTTTGCTGTGAACACCTTGAGTCAGTATCTAGTGGAAACTAGATGTGTTCACCTATTAGTTGCAAAGCATGTGATGAGGTATCTATAGGATACGATAGACTTTGATCTATGTTATCTTGGAGATCATGACTTCAGATGGCTACATAGATGTTGATTGAGCAGAAAGTGTATCAGACAGGAAGAGCACATCGAGAAGATGTTATTGTCTGGGATCAGCCATGATCTTGTGGTTTAGCACGAAGCAGCCTAGTGTGGCTCTCAGCACAAGCGGAATATATGGCTGCTTGCTCTACTAGTTGTGAAGAAGTATGGCTTCAAGATTGTTTGACTTAGAGATAGACCCAACTGTGATCCTATGTGACAAACAGAGTTGTATCAAAATGGTAGAGAATCCAGTGTTCCATGATAATTCAAAGCATATAGAGATCTAACATTTCTATATACAAGATATGGTGCAGAAAGGAATTAAAGTTCAAATTTGTAACAAGTTACCAATGTACTAACCAAAACTCTACCGATCCAATGTACTAACCAAAACTCTACATCAAGTAAAGCTTTCCGAGACAAACTTAATATAGTTTAGAAGGACCCTCCTCGAAAGGGGGAGTGATGTGATCAGTTATGATGAGATTGCCCGCATCGACAGTGAGGTCGATGATGTGGATACCTATATTGGTGATGCCGACAGAGAGGTTGGTGGATGGTCCTTAGACAAGGTCTAAGGTGACAAGGGGATTGCATCATCCTTGAACATATGTTCTAAAAGGATCCGCAGACAGATGTCTCTGAGAAAGAAGAGGGATTGCATCATCCTTGAACGCATATTCTAAAAAGAGCTGTAGACAGGTGTCTCCGAGAAAGAAGAGGGATTGCATCATCCTTGAAAAAAGAGCCGTAGATAGATGTCTTCGAGAATGAAGTCCTTCGTGGACATGTGAGGATTGAATCATCCTTGGATTTCAGTCCTAAACTGAGCCGTAGACAGATGTCTCCGAGAAAGAAGAGGGATTGCATCATCCTTGAACACATGTTCTAAAGTGAGCATGTCTCCGAGAAAGAAGAGGTATTGCATCATCCTTGAACACATGTTCTAAAGAGAGCCATAGATAGATGTCTTCGAGAAAGAAGAGGGATCATATCATCCTTGAACACATGTTCTAAATTGAGTCGTAGACATATGTCTTCGAGAATAAAGTCCTGAATGAACAGGTCGGGGATTGTATCATCCTCGGACTTCGGTCCCAGAATTGAGCCATAGACATATGTCTTCGAGAATAAAGTCCTGAATGAACAGGTGGGGGATTGTATCGTCCACGGACTTCGGTCCCAGAATTGAGTCATACTCTGGGTCTCTGATAATGAAGTCCTGAATGAACAGGTAGGGGATTGTATCTTCCGTGGACTTTGGTCCCAGAATTGATCCGTAGACTGATGTCTCTGAGAATTGAAGATAGGATTGCATCGTACCTGGACCTCGGTTCAAAATGTACGTGAGGACTGCATCGTCCATGAACTGGGTTCAAAATGTATGTGAGGACTACATTGTCCATGAACTGGGTTCAAAATGTACGTGAGGACTGCATCGTCCATGAACTGGGTTCAAAATGTACGTGAGGACTGCATCATCCATGAACTGGGTTCAAAATGTACGTGAGGACTGCATCATCCATGAACTGGGTTCAAAATGTACGTGAGGACTGCATCGTCCATGAACTGGGTTCAAAATGTACGTGAGAGGACTGCATCGTCCGTGAACTCGGTTCAAAATGTACGTGAGGACTGCATCGTCCATGAACTGGGTTCAAAATGTACGTGAGAGGACTGCATCGTCTGTGAACTGGGTTCAAAATGTATGTGATGGGATTACATCGTCCCTAGACATGAGACTTGTCTTAAAGTGATAAGGATTGATCATCCTGGAACTTGATTTGGATTGTATCATCCATGGACCTATGTCCTAAAGAGAGAGGGATTGACCATCCTGTAATATGATCGTGTGTGTTGCGGGGTATGCTGCTATGCATACTTGATTAATGAGGATACTGGTATTGATGATGATACTTGTATTGATGATATGTATTGATGAGGATACTTGTATGTATACTTGTATTGGTGTGGATACTAATACTGATGACCTAGATGACGATGCTGTTGATCGTGTTGATCTAGATGACGATGCTAATCGAGATGATCTAGATGTTGTAGATCTAGATGATCCAGATGTTATAGATCGAGATGATCGAGATGATCCAGATGCTGTAGATCGAGATGATCCAAATGTTGTAGATCGTGATGATCCATATGTTGTAGATCGAGATGATCCAGATGCTGTAGATCGTGATGATCCAGATGTTGTAGATCGTGATGATCCAGATGCTATAGATCGTGATGATCCAGATGTTGTAGATCGAGATGATCCAGATGCTATAGATTGTGATGATCCAGATGCTGTAGATCGTGATGATCCAGATGCTATAGATCGTGATGATCCAGATGCTGTAGATCGAGATGATCTAGATGCTGTAGATCGTGATGATCCAGATGCTGTAGATCGTGATGATCCAGATGCTGTAGATCGAGATGATCTAGATGCTATAGATCGAGATGATCCAGATGTTGTAGATCGTGATAATCCGGATGCTGTAGATCGAAATGATCCCGATGCTAATGATCGTATGATGACGATGATGATGATCATGAGTATCCAGATGTTGATGTTGTTGTAGCTATTCGAGTGCTGCAGAAGATAAAGACTCAGTACTGAAGATGTTGATGTTCCAATATTGAAGATGTTCCAGTAACTGCTTTAGTTACTGATGATGTTGAGAAAGCTTCCAATGATTTATAGATGTATCATGTATGACGTTGATGACTCCTTGCTCGTGCAGATGCTGTTATAATATCCTTCTCGTTAAGGGGGAGTGTTGAGATATTGTAACTTCAAAGAATGTTATATTTGTACTTTATTATTCCGGAGATGATTCATTCCTCCGTGAATATCTTATTGTATATCCGGATATGTTTATTCATCCGTCGGAATGTGGTAACTTGGGTTATTAGACTTCCCTAGTGGGGGTTGGCCCTATATGTGTTATGTGGGTCAAAGGGTTATTAGACCACCCTAGAGGGGTCGGCCCAGTCAGTTGTAATGGGGTATTTAACCCAATGGTTAAATACGAGCCTACATGATTTTGTGTAAAAGACAAGTCGGAGTAGTGTATAAATAGAGGAGGTGTATTCGTCATTTAACACACACACACTCACTTGAGAGTGGCACACTTATGAGAGAGAGGTCTGCTATGGAGAAGGAGGAGCTTATGCTCAGGGTTACATCTTTTGTATTTGCTAGTCATCTATATTGAGGAAGCTTTGCTGGGTTTTCTACCCCATGAGGGTTTCCCAAGATAAATCTATGTCTCTTGTGTTTATGCCGTGCTTGTTGTTTCTTCAGTGATCCTGTATATGCTATTATTGTGAAATGGAATGTAATGCTGCTATTTTCTGTCTTAGCATATTAAATCTTAACAAGTTGTAGGAGACTAAAAGGTGGCAACGCAACAATGCCAAACAACTGAGTCCATTAAGGAGAAGTCTAACAATGGGAACAGAAGGAAACATCAAATATTCACTTGTGGACCTAAGTAGATGTTAAGTGTCATCCTAAACATAAGATTGATAAATCCGCAAACAAATTAATAAATTGCTATAATACACATATATACATAGATATATAAGAAGTATTATAGAAACTTCAAAAGATTCTAGTGAATTATGACCTTAAATCATGATAGGGATGATTGAGGATTTTCTACCTAGGAGAGAGGTCATCCTAAGAAATTATTAAGTATGTGTATATTTTAGTATTATATATGTTAACGTAATAACATATATATGTTTGGTTTTAACATAAATATATGCAACATAAACTACATATATGTTTTAAACATAAATCGATAAGCTAAACTAATAAAGATATTAGTACTCTTGTATATATTATACCTCAAGGAAAAACTATTGCATTATTAATTAATGACACTTTAAAGTATTATATTGGAACCCAACATACATATAGTATAAATGCATATATTTTAATATGAAATTCGAATAATATAGATATATATATGTGTTAATATGATTTTGAAATGAAAACCTAATGAGTGCAAAACTCATTTTAAATTGATTATGGAAGATATGAGAAGAATTCTCATAAACTGGCACATATCAAACCCTCTCCTAATTACCATTTAGACACTCTCCCTTTCCATAATCTTCCATGACTTCCAAAATATTTTGATAAGGCTCGGTTTGAAGAGCATAACCCCGATATCCCTTGATTGGCGGGAGGCTTCATAGAGTGGTAGACATAAAAGGAGGGATTCTCTCTTTTATTGAGCGTACTCTTCGAGGGAGAGAGTAAGTCTTTTGAGATGGTATTTATTGGGATGAGCGCAGCTCAGAAGGGGGGTTAGAAAATGAAAGGGGCTCTTGGGGATGGAAGAAAGCATTTTTCTTTAGCTCTGTGATCGATGGATGGTGATTCGCTACCATGGAATGCAAGTTGGTAAGGCACCTTGGCATTAGTAGATTGTAAGCGAATTCCGACATAGATCTCCTCTTTTCATTTACTTCTTTTGTTGTGATCCATGTATGCAAATTTCTATGGAATATTTATGTACACTCTGTATTTGTTAAGATAATTATTCTCTTCGCAGTAGCGCGTAAGCCAGGAAAGAACCCCTACATAATATCGATAATGATATCTTTATAATATTTGTTAGTGTAGATTACTTATTAAAACGTAGGTGAAGAGAAATCGATTTATCCTCTCCCTTATAATTTCTGTATTATAACAGTTAATCTTTAAATGATAGTATTTTGATTTCTAGTATGATCTTTGCAAATATTTACTCTAATAGAGAAGGTATGCATAATATATATCGGTATAATAACCATTTTATTTTATTGTTGGGCATAGATCCATGTTCTATCTCTGCGTTTTTCTAAACCATATCTGATCCGCAGGTAGCGCTTAGGTTACCTTATTCCTATGTGTAGACAGAAATGTTGTAGTATTGGTTATTTACCTCTATCTTTATCTGGGTCCTTATTATGATAAGAGTTCATGTCAGCACATCCGTAATCCCGTGGACACATGTAAACATTTCATTAACAAGAAAATTGGTTTCTGGCTTTTAAATTGAAGTATCTCCCTCTAAAAATAGAGCTAAAACACTATATTCAGAATGCAAATATTGGGAAGTAACGTCTCCCACAAAAGTGTGCAAAACAATTATTTATATTTAAATTTTGGGTTGAACAATCTTCCCCAAACCCAAATACTGAGATTAACTCAGTGTTGCAGATCGCCACAATAGCCAGATCATTGCACATCTTGCTTTCGGGAATAGCTGGATCATTATGTATTTTTGTTTTGGGATTTATCTCCTTGATTATCTCTGCCCTTTTTATTTAGATGCACTTTGATCTACCTGTGCTTTTAGATTGAGAAAGATAACCGATAAAATGTTTCTGTAGAGTATATTTCTATCTTGTGGCCGACTAGTCCCTATATTTAGATATAGGTAATAACTCGAGAGTATAATCTCTTCCTACGATTCTGTATAGATCCTGCTCTAACCCTTATTAGTTTGTTGATGGTGGGAAATGGGTGATCTTGTATCGACCTGTGTGTACCTTCCTTTTATCTATGTTTTACTCAAACCTATGTAAAGTCAGTTGAAGAATGCGTTAACCCGACACCTTGTGTTGATACCTCAAAACCGGTGGGATCTGTTGTAGTGCTAGACAAAGTTTATGTTTTAAATGTTAATTGTCTAATAGAGCAGGAGCCCATTTTAACAACTCTATATATTCGGTAGGGCAGATGCATTTTATAAACTCTATTTTCTTTTATTCTTTATGGTCTACATTTTGAGTTGTCCGAGCCTATAATGCTCGATGCGATTTACGCACCCTTACCTCTAGATATTCTTATAAAACGCAATGATCCTAGTTTTCTTGGTATCATGTTTTGGTATTAGTTTCATATATTAAGATCTCTGTAAACTCTGTTTACGCTTAAAGATCTCTGTGATAGCATGAATTTAGGTAAGCTTAGGGTTTATTTAAGTTATTTTCTTAAGAGCAAGATTCTCAGTGAACGCATGCTTTTAGTTTGATATTTCCCTGACAACTCAAGTTATAGTTATAACTATAACTATAACGATAACTATAACTATATATATATATATATATATATATATATATCAAAGTATAGATTCTTTAATTAGGTGAAAAGCGATCCCTACCATAAAAGACCTTGAACAATTACATGTTTAATTACATATCTTTAAATTAAGTTTAAAGTATGGGATGCATTCCTTAATTAAGGTATTTAATAAAATATATGTTTCCCTTAGCTATAATATTGAACATACCCTTGAGTATATGATCGTCTATATTGATGTAGTTTAAATGGAATGATATTGTCAGAGAATTACTTGGTTAAAAAGTAAGTATTAATACACTTGATGTAAAATTGTTTTGCTATAGCTCTTGGTGAGTAGTCCCTGGATTATGTCTAAATATATATACATAATATATAAGGGTGGATCTCTTGGATTATGTGAGGTTAGTAGTAATCCCAGAACCTATAGATATTTTAATAAATGTTGGGAAAGTCCTCTATGATTATGTAATGGGAAGCGTCAAATGACGTGAAAGACACTATCCATGAGATAGACTATAAGTAAACACGAAGAAGTATGGAAACAAGGGTGTGGCCAAATGTAATCGCTTTATGGATGAATAAAGCTTGATGCGACAACTGTTTTGTGGACATAGCCCTAGATTGGGTGAACCATGGTAAAAATGTTCTCTCTCTCTAATGTGTCTTGATGTGTGTTCTATTTTGTGTATTTCATCTCTCTACAAACATTGATCTCTTTTATGTACACCGCATGAGTCTTGAACCTATTTGATAAATATGATGACTTTTGTATATGTTGGTAAATGATAACTCTTTGTTATTTCACGTTAACCATGTGATAGCCTTATAGGTGTGTCTCTTGTTCAAGAATTTCAAGATTGGGTAAGAACTTTATGAAGATATTTGAAGGTAAATTTAGGGTTAATCAATTTACGATTTAATACAAATATGTTAGTTAAGGTATTAGACTCATATTTTTACTTGAAGAAATTTACTATGTATGAACACTGGAATAGAAGTAATTATTAATCAGAGTAATGATAGTAGGAATGATTATGCATGCTCATGATTTCCGATATATAATTAAATGACATTATGTTTAAAATAAATTAGTATATCTCATATCTTAATGTTAATTGTGAGAAGTTTAAAAAATTCACCAAAATTGCTAACTCAGAATATTGGGTATGTGACAATAGCAAACCTTATCCAGCACTATTGGGTATAGATTGGGCTATGGATAATCTTGCCATTATAAAATTGAAAACAAATAAGATGATCTTTGAGGGTTAGAATATAAGGGTCATCGTACCATTGGATCCATCATACGGAGAAAGATACATTGAGCGAATTCAGGAAGAATCCAGAGCTCAAGACCTTGACCGCATCTACAAAATGACTATGAATGATGTTGACTATATTAATCCTATTGCACATGGAAAACTGAATTGTAGATGTGACAGTTCTTGCATCTCAGACTCGGATGTAGGACTGGAGAACTGGCAAAGCCGTATGAATGAAGTATTTGCAAGAAGATGCGCGATGATCATGAAGTCAATATGCTGGATTGGAACCATGGTAAGTCCAATCCCCTCCTATGAAGGTTCATCTAATGTGTATTCATTTATCCAAAAATATATTGTATCAGTTGCAGCTGAACATCACATACTGGCACTAGACATGGCAATGCGTGAGACACCTGCCAGATGGTGGGCTGCACATAAACACACATTGACCACATGGGATCAGTGTAGAGGCATGATGCAAATCAAGTTCGCTGAGAAGGTTGTACCGCCCTGTGAAAAATATAATGGATAGACAGATCCAAGGGAGCATATTGAAAGCTCTTCACAAGCATGGGAGGAGAGACAACAGACAGAATGGGTTCATCTATTTGTGCATACATTGGAGGAACAGACTTCAAAGAACTGGTACCTAGACATGGAGTTGCGCAGAGGAACTACAGATTGGCTTACCCTGACTGCAAACTTCCAGAGAACTTTCATCTTTGAAGATTAAATCCAAAGAATTGATGAAGCTCTGCAAATAATCAAAGAAAGCATATTCAAAACAGAATTCCCAACTACAAACGAGGCATTGGAAGAACTCAAAGAGAAAGTGTTTGAAGAAATCAAAGTAGCTACGAACCTATAACTAGAATGGGCAAGGTAGATAGAACATGCCCTTGAATGCTATGACATTGCTGAGAATGAAGAACAAGAAGAAAGTGATGAGGAGGATCTGCGCTACATCAATATACCTGAGTCAAAGGATGTGTGTGGCATAGAGGGACCTCCACTGGAAATTTTAGACATGAGTGGACTTGTGAAGACAAGAAAAGTGAACATTGGCACAAGTGAAGAGCCGAAGTTCGCATCAATTGGAGATTACTGGGATGATTAGATGGTCCAGAGATCCCAGACCTATTACATGAATATCATGATTTATTCCCAACAAAGTTTACTGAAATGAAGGGTATTTTAGGTGACCTACAGGTTATGAATATACCTCTCAAGCCAGGCACGAATCCTATTAAGCAAAGGGCCTATAGACTGAATCCTCAATATAAAGAAAGAGTCCAGGCAGAATTTGAGAAAATGCTCGATGCGGGGATCATTGAGCGGGTTGAAGAATCAAAGTGGATAAGCCTGATGGTTATCCAAGACAAGAAGAATAAGGGTGAGATCAGGATCTGCGTAGATCTCAGGAAGCTGAATGATGCTTCACTGCATGACCCATTTCCTACTCCTTCTACAGATGAAGTACTAGACAACGTGTAACATCCCGATATTTTCATAAAAATTTAAAGTTTCTAATTCATCATTAAATGCTAATAATTGTAAAATGCAGAAATAATAAATGTTTAGTGATGCAGTAATTAATAATTACGTCATTTTGTAGGAACAATTTAACTGTTGTGTTTTTCTATTTTCTAATGGTGTTTTGTGTCGGCGACATGTCATGAATCCAAATAATTATTACGACATTTATTTATATGCTTGAATGATTGAAAATTTCGATACATTTGGAAAACAGAATTCTCCTCGACAAAGCACTGACAGATTAAAATTTATGGATGATGATGAAAGGGGTCCCATGAGGTGCCTCGAGGCTTAGTTAGCTACTCAGCTAAAGCATTGTACCTGTCCTTCATTCACAGATTCGCAGGTAAGAGATAGCGATAAATTCAGAGTGTTTAATAACCGTTTCAAAAATGAAAACTGCAAGTACTTTGACACCACAGGTATGGTTTCTTTTCAATTTTTGTAAGAAGTAACTTGACTAGCTCAAAAGCTGCAGAAGTTATCAATTTCAAAGTGTGGTTGTTATTAACTTTCTGCATTAAGATTTTATGGCTTCCCTTGTTATCATTCCATGAATGACTTGCGGCTTTTAAAACAATGTTTTTATAAATTTCGACTTGTGACAAATCTAAGACAAGGAAACATGGTCCTATGCAAACCATAGTGAAGGTGATGAGGTGATTCTAAGTTCTTTATTACCTAAGCAATTATAATGGTGATGTAATATACATTATTACCTTACCACTACAATTTATACAATGGTTCTTAGGTGGCAACTTTACCCTAAAGGGTGTATCCATATAAATTTATGACATGGGCAATGCTTGATGAACTTTATGATGAACTTTATAATAGGTGGGGTAGAATCTATCCATACCTTAGGATCGAATGCGACCTAGGTTAATGTGTTATAATATGAGTGCACTTGTATTGACTTAAATGGAACATACAAAATCTTTTATGCATGCAACCGATATATATGTTTTAACCTTGGGATGATTATAAAGTGAATGTAATAACGTCGATCCTATGGTTGGCAGGTGGGTATGATGTAGTTATAAAATGTCTGCGTATGAATTAAAGGTATCATAAAAGATTGGGTTTTGTAATCAAGTCATTTGGCTACAACATTAATGGTAATATTACGTGAGTGATACAGTGGATGTCCAGGACGTGAAAAGGTTCACCAGTGCTACATTGTAATAGGCTTCCTGCCTCGGTGTCAACTGAGTTGGTAATGTCGTGGCTTAGGAGGTGGATGGATGATTTAATACTGCATCTACCACCCACCAACGTGTCTCATTGGTAGTAGATCTCCATCGTCGATTTGTTGTGAGTTGGGATTGTAGTGAACCCTAAATGTAACCTACAGGGTATTGTAACATTTTCTTTGGTCATTCGTTTCGGTGGTAGGGTTTGGGGTGAGACCAACCGGCCGAGAGGCTCTTAGGTTTTGATGTTTTTTTTAGCCTCCCTCAGGATCGAACCTGAGACTTGTAGCAACCTTCAAACTGTAAGTGAATACGATCAATGGGAGATGAGTCTAGAAAACAATAGTGCAGCAATCCACAGGGTTGGATGAGTGTGTTTCTTTGGTGGCGTTATAGTAACTTGAAGGTCTGGGTTTTCAAAATTGGGTTGCAAGTTTCGCAAGTGTTGACACAGTGTGCCCTACAAGTTGGGTCTTTCTCCTTCAAGGTGGATGGATTACTTCATCATTCTTCTGTCAATGACACAAGTACATTGTTGTTGCATAAGTTAGAGTTTTCTTTGTTGCATGCATCGGCATTTCATGAATATTGTTTAACCTTGAGCATGATTGCTTGATAGGCTAGCTCTCGGCGAACAGTAGTGTGCCTGGAAAGTTGACAGGGAAACTACAGCGTAGCCACCGATAAGCGTTGGTGGTACCCCTACCTTGTGGTTCTCCTGGATTCGGACTTGGTTGACAGTGTGAGTGTCGGCAGGGTTTTGGAAATGTATCTTCTCGGCAATGGCTTTTTCCTTGCCTGCAACTTTGGGGAAAATGTTACTGTTATGGTTTTTAGTTAGCGTAGATGATGTAAATATTTCTTAAAAGTAAGGCCAACCATGCCTCAGCTCAGCGAACTCGATAGCATTTGAACCTTCATTGTTGCAATGAATTTTACAGCATTTAAACATTTTATGTTTATAGTTTTGCACTTCTAAATTGATGGTGGAAACAAATGTTGAACTGTAAGGAATAGAAATGTTGACTATGGTTCGTCTCGACAATAGATGTGTAGTGTGAAAATGGGTTTTGAATGAAACAATCAACAAACAAATAAGGTTTCCTGTAAGATGTTGTGATCATATTTTTAAATGGAAATGTTCAGTGCTAGGGTTTAACATTTACGTACAGTGTTTGAACTCTGATTTTCGAATTTGTTTCTGAAAGAATGAAAAGCCTGTTTAAAATGTTTATCTAAGGAATGGCTATAAGCCGATAATGAGACACCTAGCTTACAATGCATCTATGCGTACTTTGAGTTAAGCAATTAATAAAAGGGTATTAGGTTCATTTTGAATGCAATTGTGTTTGATGTTAAACCCTATCCTGTCGATGATAATGCAAGAATGGAGTTCTAAAATGAAAAGTGCCGGGCTGTAATGATGTTTACATGCAAGAACAACGGTTCTATTTCTATCGTTAGAATATCTATGATAATTTTATGAGATGAAAACATTTGATTTTGCAGCTGTTACATGTTTGTAAATATTAGTATGGCAAGAATAGATCAAACCCTGATTTGGGTGTAGAGATGTAGTATTTTACTCTGTCAGTTGATAAAATAATTACTACCCTTTTCTTTTCATTTAAGAACATGCTATTCTGTGCTTTAAATTCTACCACGTACGGTTGATACTACAGAATCAAAGAAAATTACAGAGTGTTCATCAGTTAGTTTAATTTGCCTATTAGTTTAACATTTTTGTACTTAAATCTATCTCCCTGTATTCCTCTAGTTTGGACCTTTGGAGAAATGATAGAATAATACAGTACCTTTCTTTTTGCATAAAGATAATACAGTGAAGACAATAATTTCTATAAAATCGGTCAAATTCAAATAACAATTAAAATAGAACTATGGGAATGTGGTTAAACAGAATGCATGATATTGGTTTCTTTTTGAAGAAGTAACTGATGATCAGTAAACCCTAGATGCTAACACCAAGTCCACCTTCAGAAGTCAGAAAGGAAATTACTGTTATAGCTAGTTTCTGGTATGTTGTTTCAGCATACACAGTTGAACAGTATATTCAATGCATGTAGAGATATAGTTTGCAACTACTAAAATATCTAGAAAATAAGATGCATGGGGAATATAAGTATGTGCATAGGTGTCTCTTGGCGTTATGAATTTAGATGCATGTTAGGTTTCAATTTAAATGGATAGATATAATGCTACCTCTCTGTACTGGAGTACGATGCAGCTTCACGCATGCGAAAAAATGCAGAGGAGTCATTTTATCAGTTCAACAATTTAAAATCAATCAGGATCTAACATTTTACTGCTACTGGTCATTAATAACATTTCTAATCCATTTTATGAAGGAATTCATAAACACAAAAAAAAAAGAATAGAACCCGGGTGTGATAGGAGGAACAAATCACTTAAGAAGCCTGTTCCACCCAACCTGCTCCTAAGCATCCAAGATGCCTACCTTAGGACCCCCAAGCCTATCCATTGATCCACAAGGAGGAAGAAAGTTCAGAAGCTTAGGATCTCTACTTGCAGCAACAAAAAATTTATCCAGCCTTACAGGCTAAGGGGTTAATGGGACTTGCACCAGCACCTTTGTTCTGTCCTTCTCATAACATTTTGTAGACTTATACTTGCACTCTCCACAGCCTCCCTATTCGAATCTCTCAGTCATCACCTGATGCACATGAGGAAATGTTTCTGCAGAAAATATTGTAAGAGCTCCCTGCTCAATTCGAACTGCCTTTTATAGGTTGCCTAGCTATTTTTGTAATTAATTGGTGATTAGTGAGCTATCTGCTCACCTCCCTCCACTTGGAGGGGGAAATGCCACAAAATTAGGGGGATTTGTCCCATACCAATAGCTAATGGTAGACTGCAAATCCTACCATCTATCCCAATCCTTCCAGCAGCTTCCATTCCTCCTAGTGGGCTAGTGAGCACTCTTGTAACAGCTTTCTTGAGTGTTTGTCTCCAGATTTTATTTATTAAATAATAATAATGAATCATTACATTCATCTTTGACCTAATTTGGTCATAATTACAAAACTTGTAATTATAATTTAACAAAAAGTATTTTGCAAAAAGGATAATAGTAGAAAATAATTATTCTCCAAAAATTGGGTAGGTGACACAACGTTGGAGGAAATGAGGCATACACATTTATTGATGGATTCTCTGGATATCATACGATAAGGATTGATCCAACAGGTAGACACAAGACAACTTTTTCCACTTAATGGGGTCATTCTAGTATACAGTAATGCCCTTTGGTTTGAAGAACGCACCCACCATCTTTTCTAGAGTTGTTGCAGCATTTAAAGATTTCATACATAAATATTTAGAAGCATATTTTAATGACTGAACTATCTTTGGTTTGTTGAAAAACCATTGTGAAAACCTGAGAATGATGTTAGCTAAGTGCAGGAAACATAACATTCATTAAATTTGAAGAAATGTGTTTTTTGTCTGCCTTATGGTATTCTTCTAGGACACATGGTGTGCAGACAAGGACTGATGGTTGATCTTACGAAGATTGCAGTGATTGTGAATTTACCTGCACCTACATCAGTAAAGCAGCTTCGCACCATATTGGGCCATACAGGCTATTACAGAAAGTTCATCAAGGGTTATGCTCAGATAATCGCTCTGATGGAAAAACTGCTTAAGAAAGAAGCATAGTTTATATGGAATGCAGAATGTGAGCAAGGATTGGACACTCTAAAAGAGAAAATGGTAACTACGTCGATCCTAGTTTTTCCAGACTGGGAGAAACCATTTCATGTCCATGTTGATCCTCCATGTATATCATTGTGTGTTGTACTAGTGCAACCAGGAGAGGGATGTATTGACCACCCCATCACATTTTCGAGTAGGAAGCTCTTGTTTGCTGAAAATAATTATACGACCATTGAAAGAGAGGTTCTTGCTATGGTCTACGCACTATAGAAATTTAAGCATTATTTGATTGGTGTGCACTTCTCCATGTTTACTGACCATTTAGCTTTGAAATATCTGGTCAATAAGCTAGTGTTAGGGGGGAGAATCTGTAGATGGTTGTTACTCTTTCAGGACTATGACTTTGAAATTGTGTTTAAGACAGGGAGATTGAACCTAGGACCTGACCATCTCTCAAGGATTGAGTGAGGCGAAGAGCCCACAAATCTTGAAGACAATATTCCTGATGCGTAGTTGTTTGCAATACAAATTGCTGATGATTATTACAAATATATTGTAGAATTTTTTACTACTAGGTTGGCACCGACAGATTTATTATGCAATAGAAGAAGCGGCCGGTAGTAAGAGCAATAGACTTCACCATTGTCGTTGGACAGCTATACAAATTGGGACTGGATGAAGTGCTATGCATATGTGTAATAGAGCATGGGAAGCCATTCTTATTGGATGATGCACATTCAGGTGTATAGGGAGGTCACTACACAGGAAGAGACACTGCGTAGAAGATATTGTGAGTAGGGCTATGGTGGCCTACAATCCACAAAGATGCGAAAGAACATTTCCAGAGCTGTGATGTCTGTCAGAGGATAGGAAAGCCTTCACGAAGATATGAAATGCCATTAAATCCACAGTTGACCCTTCAAGCATTTGCGAAATGGGCCATTGATTTTGTGGGACCTATAAACCAATCGAGAAAAAGGACTGGTGCAAGATATATTATTACTGCAACTGATTATCTCACTAGATGGGCAGAAGCAAAGCTAGTGAAGGACTGTAGCACAGTCACAGTCGCGCAGTTCATTTTTGAGAACATCCTTACTAGGTTTGGATGCCCGAAGATTTTGATGAGTGATCTAGGAACTCATTTTCTAAACATAACTATTGAGGCACTGACTGAAGAGTTCCACATTCATCATCGGAGGAGTATGTTGTACCATCCTCAAGCCAATGAAACTATTGAGGCTTTCAACAAAGTTCTATAGAATGCACTGACTAAGGTATGCAATGTGAATAGGGATGACTGGGATCTACACATTCCAGCTATGTTATGGGCATAGATGACAACTTGTAAGAAGTTGATTGGCCATACACCATTTTGGTTGGCATATGGATAGGAAGCAATGATGCCTATGGAGCAAAGCCAGTGAAGGACTATAGCATAGTCATAGCTGCGCAGTTCATTTTTTAGAACATCCTTACTAGCTTTGGATGCCCAAAGATTTTGATGAGTGATCTAGGAACTCATTTTCTAAACATAATTATTGAGGCACTGACTGAAGAGTTCCACATTCATCATCAAAGGAGTACATTGTACCATCCTCAAGCCAATGGAACTGTTGAGGCTTTCAACAAAGTTCTATAGAATGCGCTGACTAAGGTATGCAATGTGAATAGGGATGACTTGGATATACACATTCTAGTTGTGTTATGGGCATATAGGACAACCTGTAAGAAGTTGATTGGCCATACACCATTTTGGTTGGAATATGGACAGGAAGCAATGATGCCTGTGGAGTACATTGTTCCTCGCTTGAGAATAGCTGCAATTACAGGCATGGAAGATCAAGAGGCACTAGATGAAAGGATTCTACACTTGGTTGGGTTGGAGGAAGATCGCTTCATTGCATGCTTCCACCAGCAAGTGTATAAAGATAGAGAAAAAACATGGCATGATCGCCATATAAAGAACAAGTCTTTTCAGGTAGGTGATCTAGTCCTCCTGTATGATAGCAAGTTTATGAAATTTCTTGGAAAGTTTAAGATGCATTGGCTTGGTCCATATACTATTGTACATGTTACTAACGGTGGCGTAGCTCAGTTAGCCACATTAGCTGGAGACAATTTACCTGGATTAGTCAATAGAACTAGGCTAAAACCCTATCAGGATAGCCCTGCTTTGCAGAACCCTTAGTAGAATGAAATCGAGAAGTAGAAAAAAAAGGGAGAGAAGAAAAGAAAGAAAAAGAGAAAAAGAAAAGAAGAAGCATGTAGCATAAAGCTTAAAAAGGAAGTTGCGCAGATCCAGTGAAGTAGAGGAGATGCAAAGTTCAGAACCGAATAGCTCGACATGTCGAAGTAACTATGCTGAGGTAGTGATGGTCCGCCACACAGTTTGACGCAACATTCCAGGAAACTAGCTATTGCAATGTCTGTCAGAAAACTAGCCATTATATAGTGATTTTGTCGACGGTCGCTTGAGCACTTAACGCAGAAATAGCCATTCTGAAGGAGTAAATAAAGGAAAGGACTGAAATCTTTGTCAGATTTTTCCAACGTCCATAACATTTATTGCTGATCTAGCCATTGAGGGGTGCTGCTGATGTAATATCCTGGGCAAGACCTGACCCAGATATTAACTCCACTTTAAAAACTTTTACAACTTTTACTAGTGAAATTTTGTGGCAAATCCTTTGAACCGGATAGGAGGTAAGTGAGGGGTACTGGTGTACAGACTGAGGATGATGGGATGAAATTTTGATTCTAGAATTTATATGGGATTAGGTGTAGCAGCAAAATATGTTTTTAGCAGGAGTCCTTGGCACAAGGTACTAGAGCCATTCACTTTTCAGCAATAGAATGAATCTATTGCCTACTTCGAGGCTACCTGGGATTCTAGCATATGCCAACAAGACTGGGTAAGGGTTAAAGGTGTTTAGGACAGAGATATATCAATCATACAACTCATAAGGAATGCTGGAATAAAGATTGGATTGACTTGGAAAGGTTTGGAGCAATTTTGGGGATTATTTGTAGATGGTGGACTGCTGAACTAGTCACAATAAGGGCTTTCCAAAACGAGGATAAAGAATTCTGACTACAGTGACTGATATGGTTACTATATTGAGTTATGGACTAGCTCCAACTAACAGAATGCAAAAATTGTGATTAAAATAGATTCAGTAGGAAAAGTGGTGAAACTAGTCTAGAATTGCCATCAATCTAGCTAATCTTGCATTCTAACTTCACAAACTGCTTTAATAAACCACAAACTCTCTTCTGATATTACTTTAGACTATGATATAACTTTTTACACACATAAAACTCAAGATATGACTTTCAGAACACTTCTTCTTTCATTATTAGTTTGCTTCTTAAATAACAATGCCTCACAGGCTAATCTTCGGTTACAATTAGTGATAGAATAGATAAGAGAAGTAAGAAGTTACTGTGGATCTATTCTGGAAGTAAATATCAGTCCATCTATAGATTAGATGGCTGATATTGATGCACTCAGAATGGCTGATCTTCAAATGGGCACCATCACCATCAACTAGCTCTCTTCTTCAGTGGAAACCCTCTCCAAATGTAGTTGTGGTTGAGAGAATGAGATAGAGGAGAAGGATAGTTCAGTTCTGAAGCTGATCTCTGATATGTGGCTCTTCTAATGTCAGCAAAAATTGCTGAACTATCTCTCCACCAAGTCTTGGGCGTATTCATTGGATCAAACTTCTTCAACAAAAGAATCTTCCCTATAACTAGCTGTAGAATCACTGTTGGAGGAACCTGTTCTCCTATATGACTGTAGATCTTCAATGGAGGATGGAAGCATATGTTATTGGCTGAAATATCTTGATAAGGACCTGCACAACACTCACTAGAAACTATGGTCCTTGGGGCACATCACCCAAGAAGCACAACTGAGGCACACCACTCAACTAGAGAAGCATCAGAGCTCTCATGAAAAAACATAAATGATCAAAAGTCATCAAATGGAGTTGGATGGATTCTTTTATAAACTTCATGATGACCTGCTGATCAAGTTCTTGGCTTGGTGACCTATGAGAGTAGGTTACCCACTTGCCCATTCTACTCCAAAGCCATGAGGGTGCCTTTCTTGAGGAGAATAGCAACTTTTGAGCTTTCAAGACTTTCTTTCCTTCACCTCCTTCACTGAATTTGGGCAAGTGCACTTTAGGTGGCTTTTATGTTTGTCACTATTTTCTTTCTGAAATATTTTCTGAATCTTTCCACTTTCTTTACATTCCTCTTTGCTGCTTTTGTCTGATTTTGCCAGCTTTTGTCAGTTTCCTTTCTGGGTTCATCTTGCCAACTTGTCTCCACTACATTCCTTAGCTTTTTTGAGACTTTACCACTTAGGAAAGTTTGGCTCACTTACCAATTTGAATTTCCTAGGAATATCATCACCACTTGCTGATATTTATTAGCAATATTTATTATTAAAATATTATAACTCTCAAAATTAATTTAGACTTCAGAATTTAATTAATTAATTCATAATTAATTAACCACTATAGTAATTGCCTCAAAACATCCCCATTAATTAAATTCTCATTTAATTAATCACTTACACTTAGTCATGGGGTTAATAACTACATGGGGAGGCCACCTTGTCCATTTAATTCCGAAATACAACCTTAGGCATCTTTCATGAGGTAGTTTCCATACTTGCTCATTAATTAAATAATGATTGCCTAGGTGACCTAGGCCAAAATTACCCCATGGACCATAGAAAAATACGGGGACAAGAAAGCTGAGCCTCATTGCGTCTATAAATACTGTTGTATTTTGACTCGCGGGCATTACCATAACTCTAAAATTTTCTTGCGAGCCATACTCTATATTTGTTTACAGCAAGCCCTAAGTATTCCCGTCAGTTTGTTGAGTGATTATCCAATGAATGTCCAAAATTTCATCCCTTGATGAAGAATTCACAGTCATGGAGATTGTCAAGGTGTTTCATGTTGGAATATTCACACCATCATTTTTATATTTTGCATGCTTGAATGCAAAACTGCATGCTGCATGCATTTGCATGCCACTGCATGCATCCAATCATCATCATGGTTGTCTCCCCAGCACCTAAAGCTTGCTTTTAGCTCTCCAGAGCCTGTCTTTAGCCCTCATTTGGCCTCCTACGTAACTAATGTGCCCTCCTTGACTTATTTGCTTAGCAAGTGCACCTTTCTCACCTACCACTGTCAGTTAGAGTGCACCTTCTCACCTACCACCAATTATCACTCAATTGGGGCACCTTATCTCACATACCGGGAGTTATCATTTAGTTAGTGCATTGATTGAGTATTTTTTCCACTGATTGCTCATGCTGATTGCTTGTAGATTCTATTTAGCTAGTTCTGGAGTTCCACTTGACTATTTGACAGCCTCATGTGCCCTCCTTGGAGTCTCCATTCCTTGATTTATGCCTAGATTGTTCTTTTAGACTCAGTTAGACACACTCGACTGACTATTACCATTTATGACTGATACTATTGACTAGATGATGTCTTCATTGTTCTCCAAGCTAGACATTGATTTAGACAGCCTCATGCACCCACCTTGGAGTCTCAATTCCCTGATTTATGGCTAGATGGTTATGTAAGAATCAGTTGGTAACACTTGACTGACTCTTACCAGTTAAGGCTGATACTATCGACTGGATGATATCTCTATAGTTATTCATGCTAGATCTTGAGCTCAGAATTCGAATGCCCTACTTAGCTAATTTGAATCCTATATGATGCCTCATCATTGATTATTGTGATACATTCTCTACATTCATTATTCATTATATGATATATACATTGTCTACTATTCATTGTTTGTGATTGATTATTGAATGCATGCTTCTTCTTCTTTGCAAATAATCTTGAGAGTTAGATTGTGAGTTTATTACAATTGCTAGATCCCTGCAGATTATCACATGGTATCAGAGCAGTCAACAACTATTAGAATTGCATCCATTGCAGCAGTTGCAACATTTCTTTGAGCATCTATCTTTCACTTGAGCACCATAAGCCTCTGAGTTTCCACAACAAATCCTGGTGCTAGTACTTGAATTCGTTGGAGAAATCCAGTGAGGTCTAGATAGGTGTGAAGGAATTAGTCTTTGTGCAAAGTGTCCTTAAGGTAGTTTTCAATCGAAGTGTAGCATTCTCCATCAGCAAAAACTCCTCTTCTTTTGCAGGTTTATTCACCCGTTCGGAATCTTCTTCAACTATTCGACTTTCTCTGTTTAGATGGATCTAAAGCTCACATATTCCAACTATGTCTAGTGGAAAGCCAAGATAGCTCTCTTCATGAGAACCAAGGGCTTCAGTCGAATACTCAATGGAATGATGGTAGAACCTATCAGTGTAGTTTAAAAGTCCAAATACTTGGATAGGCTTGATGTAGCATCTGGTCTCCTCCTTCTGTCAATTTCTAAAGATCTTCACTTCCATGTCATCGATCTTACATTTCCTAAAGAGGTTTGGGACAAGCCTGAATCCCTTTTTGGATAGAAAGATGATATGAAAGGACACAAATTGGAGAATAAACTCATATGTTTGAGTCCTGACAGCTTCGAATCTATAAATGCCTTCCTCACCAAGTTCAAAAGCGTGATATCAGAGTTGAAAAGATATGAGATAGTGAAAGAAGACAAGCAGCTTATTTTTGACATTCTCTCAAAGCTGGGGCCAAACTTCTCAGTTTTTGTCTCTGCTTTCCAATCAGCTAAGATGTTCATTCAAAAATGGAAGTTTTCCTCACTTGATGACTTCATCCAATCTCTTACTCAATAGGAAGAGAAGTTAATCTCCATGGGAATGATCAAACCGAAGTTGGATTAGGCCCTTACAGTTGCTGAGGCCAAAAGGGTGAATGGTAAAGACAAGCAAAATATTTCTGATAAGAGATCGAATGATACAAGGCCTACAGATACTCCATATCAGTCAGACAGGGCTTCGAACTCAAGGAAGACCAAGCATTCTCAGAAGAAAATATCCAAGTGCACATATTGTCTTAGAGGATTTCGTCCTGAGAATACTTGCATGAATAAGACTATATATTTGATGGCTTAGTTACTTGAGAAGAACAATATTCCTATACCTGCATGTACAAGGAAGAAAGATCCTGATATTGAACTTTCTAGATCCGAAGAGAAAGAAAGATGTCATGCCCTCCTGGAAAGAGCATCAACAGATTCTTTTTTCATCATAGATTCAGGAACATCAAGACACATGTCTTCCTCCAAAGATCTCCTCTCTAGTTTCAAAATCTCAGTTGGACCCTCCATCATATTGGGAAATGATTCAAAAGTCTCCTCTCAGGGGATTGGAAGAATCTATCTTGACCATGGTTATTTTTTTGATGTGCTTTATGTTCCTTATCTTGCAGCTAATGTTCTTTTAGTGTATCAAATAACTCATATTGGATAGCCCAAAAGAGTGATATTTTCTCCAAATGAAGTTGAGGTACAACACATGGTTTCAAGGGAAATCATTGCAAAAGGAGTTACAAATCATGAGACAAAACTCTATGAGTTTTCACACTTCTTACCTCTCTCAAAGGAGTCTTCTCTTCGCTCTCATGCACATGAAGAGAGTAGACTATCTCATCTCAACTACAAGCTAGCTCAAAATGTGGTTGATGGTCTTCTAAGAGACAAGATTGCTCATGGAACCTACAAAAGTTGCTTGAAAGGAAAGGATCGATCTAAGAAGATTGAGAAAAAGAGGACTCTTGAAGAAGTGTGAATGCTAGATCCAGATACATAAGAACCTGAAGATCTAGCACCTATTAGTTCAAATCCTATTTCCAAATGGGCCATCACTACTACATCCACTAGTGATCTTGTTGAAGATCCATCATTAGCATATTCTATTTCTTGTCCTTCGAGTGATGGAGAGCTAGTTTTACTTACTTCTCCTCTTGATATTTTAGAGTTTGCATGTGATGATCCAGTTTTACTTGCTCCTATTCATGAGATTTTAGATTTAGAGTGTGGATGTTATGGTGCATCTTCACACTATATTTTGGATTCAGAAGATGGTGATGATGATGATAGAATGATAGATCCAGATCCACAAGAACCTGAAGGTCTAGCAACTGATGATTAAGATGAGCGAATGGGAGATCCAGATCCACAAGAACATGAAGATCTCTCACCTGATATTCCTCCTCTTCCTCGACGGCCAGCCACTACACTCCGATCCTCCGGTGATTTGGTTGCTGATCCACATGGTCATAGAAGAACCAATAAGATTTTCAGAATGGAAGGTTTCATCCCTCTCACATTGTTGTTCCATTTTAGATTGGTCGATCCTTCTTCAGAAAAGAGAGACGCTTTCCTCCTTCAGGGGTGAGTGATGATATGCTTCACTAGCATCCTTCAGTCTATTTTTATGGAGGGATTTCTTCCCATTGGGTTTTCCCTCTTTCCTCACTTAGTTTATTTTAGATTGATTGTATGGGGTGACCTTTGGTCTCACTCACTAGGGCCCTATTTTTGTTTTTCGGTTATTATCTCATAGTATAGCTTGTGGGGGGTGTTGGAATATAAACACCATCATTTTTATATTTTGCATGCTTGCATGTAAAACTGCATGCATGCCACTGCATGGATCTAGTCATCATCATGGTTGTCTCCCCATCCCCTAGAGCTTGAGTCTAGCTCTCAAGAGCCTATCTTTAGCCCTCATTTGGCCTCCTACCTACCTAATGTGCCTTCCTTGACTTATCTCCTTAGAAAGTGCACCTTTCTCACCTACCAGTATCAGTTAGAGTGCACTTGCTCACCTACCACTAGTTATCACTCAGTATGGGTGCCTTATCTCACCTACCGGGAGTTATCATTCAGTTAGTGCATTGATTGAGTAGTTCTTCCACTGATGGCTCATGCTGACTACTTGTAGATTCCAGTTAGCTAGTTCTAGAGTTCCACATGACTATTTGATAGCCTCATGCACCCTCCTTGGAGTCTCCATTCCTTGATTTATGCCTAGATTGTTCTGTTAGACTCAATTAGACACACTTGACTAACTATTACCATTTATGACTGATACTATTGAATGGATGATGTCTTCATTCTTATCCAAGCTAGACTTTGAGTTAGACAACCTCATGCACCCACCTTGTAGTCTCCATTCCCTGATTTATGGCTAGATGGTTCTATTAGATTCAGTGGGTCACACTTGACTGACTCTTACTAGTTGTGACTGATACTACCGACTGGATGATATCTCGATAGTTATTCATGCTAGATCTTCAGCTCAGAATTCAAATGACCTACTTAGCTAATTTGAATCCTATTTGATACCATATCATTAATTATTGTAATACATTCTCTACATTCATTATTCATTGTATGATGTATACATTGTCCATTATTCTATGTTTGTGACTTATTATTGAATGCATGCTTCTTCTTCTTTGCAAATAATCTTGAGAGTTAGATTGTGAGTTTCTTACAGTTGCTAAATCCCTGCAGATTATCACATGGTATTAGGGTAGTAAATAGCTATTCGAATTGCAGCCAATGCAACAATTGCAACATTTCTTTGAGCAGCTATCTTCACTTGAGAACCAGAAACCTCTGAGTTTCCACAGCAAATCTAGGTGCTAGTACTTGAATTCATTGGAGAAATCTAGTGAGGTCTATCTAGGTGTGAAGGACTTAGTCTATGTTCCAAGTGTCCTTAAGGTAGTATTTAGTCGAAGTGTAGCATTCTCCATCAACAAAAAATCTTCCTGTTTTATAGGTTTATTCACCCGTTTAGAATCTTCTTCAACTATTTGAATTTCTTTGTTCAGATGGATCTAAAGCTCACATATTCCAACTATGTTGAGTGGAAATCCAAGATGGATCTCTTCATGAGAACCAAGGGCTTCACCCCAATACTCAATGGAATGATGGTAGAACCTCTCAGTGCAGTTTAAAATTCCAAGTACTCGGATAGGCTTGATGTAGTAGCTGGTCTCCTCCTTTTGTCAATTTCTGAAGATCTTCACTTCCATGTCATCGATCTTACATTTCTTAAAGAGGTTTGGGACAAGCTTGAATCCCTTTCTGGACAAAATGATGATATGAAAGGACACAAATTGGAGAATGAACTCATATGTTTGAGTCCTGATAGCTTTGAATCTATAAATGCCTTCCTCACCAAGTTCAAAAGTTTGATATCAGAGTTGCAAAGATATGAGATAGTGAAAGAAGACAAGCAACTTATTCTTGCCATTCTCTCAAAGTTTGGTCCAAACTTCTCATCTTTTGTCTCTGATTCTAGTCAACTGAGATGTTCATTCCAAAATGGAAGTTTCCCTCACTTGATGACTTCATCCAATCTCTTACTCAATAGGAAGAGAAGATAATCTCCATGGGAAAGATCAAACCCAAGTTGGATTCGGCCCTTACAGCTGCTGAGGCCAAAAGGGTGAATGGCACAGACAAGCAAACTATTTCTGATAAGAGATTAAAGGATACAAGGCCTGCAGATAATCCATATCAGTCAGATGGGGCTTCGAACTCAAGGAATACGAAGCATTCTCAGAAAAAAAAAAATCCAAGTGCACATATTGTCTTAGAGGATTTCATCCTGAGAAGACTTGCATGAATAAGACTATAGATTTGATGGCTCAGTTACTTGAGAAGAAAAATCTTCCTGTACCTGCATGTACAAGGAAGAAATATCATGATATTGAACCTTCTAGATCTGAAGACAAAGAAAGATGGCATGCCTTCCTGGAAAGAGCATCAACAGATTCTTTTTCCATCATAGAGTAAGGAGCATCAAGACACATGTCTTCCTCCAAATATCTCTTCTCCAGTTTTGAAGTCTCAGTTGGCCCCTCCATCAGATTGGGAAATGATTCAAAAGTCTCCTCTCAGGGGATTGGAAGAATCTATGTTGAACATAGTTATTTTTCTGATGTGCTTTATGTTCCTTCTCTTGCAACTAATGTTCTTTTAGTGTATCAAATCACTCATATTGGAGATCTCAAAAGAGTGATCTTTTTTCCAAATGAAGTTGAGGTACAACACATGGTTTCAGGGGAAATCATTGCAAAAGGAGTTACAAATCATGAGACAAAACTCTATGAGTTTTCACACTCCTTACCTCTCTCAAAGGAGTCTTCTCTTCGCTCTCATGCACATGAAGAGAGTAGACTATCTCATCTCAACTAGAATCTAGCTCAAAATGTGGTTGATGGTGTTTTAAAAGACAAGATTGCTCTTGGCACCTACAAAAGTTGCTTGAAAGGAAAGGATCGATCTAAGAAGATTGAGAAACAGAGGACTCTTGAAGAAGTGCAAATGCTAGATCCATATACACAAGAACCTGAAGATCTAGCACCTATTGGTTCAAATCCTATGTCCAAATGGGCCATCACTGCTACATCCACTAGTGATGTTGTTGAAGATCCATCATCATCATATTCTATTTCTTCTCCTCCGAGTTATGCTGAGCCAGTTTTACTTACTTCTCCTCTTGATATTTTAGAGTTTGCATGTGATAATCTAGTTTTACTTGATCCTATTCATGAGATTTCAGATTTAGAGTTTGGATGTGATGGTGCATCTTCACACTATATTTTGGATTCAGAATATGGTGATGATGATGATAGAATGCTATATCTAGTTCCACAAGAACCTGAAGGTCTAGCAACTGATGATGAAGATGAGCAAATGGGAGATCTAGATCCACAAGAACCGGAAGATCTCTCACCTAATATTCCTCCTCTTCCTCGATGGGAAGCCACTACACTTCGATCTTCTGGTGATTTGGTTGGTGATCCACATGATCATAGAAGAACTAGATAAGATTTTCAGAATGGAAGTTTTCATCCTTCTCACATTGTTGTTCCATTTCAGATCGGTCAATCCTTCTTCAGAAAAGAGGGACACTTTCCTCCTTCAGGGGTGAGTGGTGATCTGCTTCATTAGCATCCTTCAGTCTGTTTTGAGGGGGGGATTTCTTCCCACTGGGTTTTCCCTCTTTCCTCACTTAGTTTATTTTAGATTGATTGTACTGGGTGACCTTTGGTGTCAGTCACCAGGGCCCTATTTTTTTTTTTTGGTTATTATCTCATAGTATAGCTTGCGTGGGGGTGTTGGAATATACACGGCATCATTTTTATATTTTGCATGCTTCCATGCAAAACTACATGCTGCATGCATTTGCATGCCACTGCATGCATCCAGTCATCATCATGGTTGTCTCCCCAAACCCTAGAGCTTAATTCTAGCTCTCCAGAGCCTGTCTTTAGCCCTCATTTGGCCTCTAAAATACCTAATGTGCCATCCTTGACTTATCTACTTAGCAAGTGTGCCTTTCTCACCTACCACTATCAGTTAGAGTGCACTTGCTCACCTACCACCAGTTATCACTCAGTTGGGGTGCCTTATCTCACCTACCGGAAGTTATCATTTAGTTAGTGCATTGATTGCGTAGTTCTTCCACTGATTGCTCATGCTGACTACTTGTATATTCTAGTTAGCTAGTTCTGGAGTTCCACTTGACCATTTGACAGCCTCATGCACCCTCCTTAGAGTTTCCATTCCTTGATTTATGCCTAGATTGTTATGTTAGACTCAGTTTGACACACTTGACTGACTATTACCATTTATGACTGATACTATTGACTCGATCATGTCTTGATTGTTTTCCAAGCTAGACTTTGAGTTAGACAGCCTCATGCACCCACCTTGGAGTCTCCATTCCCTGATTTATGGCTAGATGGTCTTGTTAGACTTATTTGGTCACACTTGACTGACTATTAGTAGTTGTGATTAATACTACTAGCTGGATGATATCTCTATAGTTATTCATGCTAGATCTTGAGCTCAGAATTCGAATTCCCTACTTAGCTAATTCGAATCCTATATGATGCCACATCATTGATTATTGTAATACATTCTTTACATTCATTATTCATTGTATGATATATACATTGTCCATTATTCTGTGTTTGTGACTTATTATTGAATACATGCTTCTTCTTCTTTGCAAATAATCTTGAGAGTTAGATTGTGAGTTTGTTACAGTTGCTAGATACCTGCAGATTATCACATGGTATTAGATCAGTCAACAGCTATTTGAATTGCATCCATTGCAGCAGTTGCAACATTTCTTTGAGCATCTATCCTTCATTTGAGCACCAGAAGCCTTTGAGTTTCCACAGCAAATCCCGGTGCTAGTACTTGAATTCATTGGAGAAATCCAGTGAGGTCTAGCTAGGTGTGAAGGACTTAGTCTATGTGCCACGTGTCCTTAAGGTAGTGTTCAGTCCAAGTGTAACATTCTCCATCAGCAAAAACTCTTCTTGTTTTGTAGGTTTATTCACCCGTTCGGAATCTTCTTCAACTATTTGACTTTATCTATTCAGATGGATCTAAATCTCACATCTTCCAACTATGTTGAGTGGAAATCCAAGATGGCTCTCTTCATGAGAACCAAGTGCTTTACCCGAATACTCAATGCAATGATGGTAGAACCTCTCAGTGTAGTTTAAAAGTCCAAGTACTTGGATAGGCTTGATGTAGCGGTTGGTCTCCTCCTTTTGTCAATTTCTGAATATCTTCACTTCCATGTCATCGATCTTACATTCCCTAAAGAGGTTAGGGACAAGATCGAATCCCTTTTTAGACAGAAAGATGATATGAAAGGACACAAATTGGAGAATGAACTAATATGTTTGAGTCCTGACAGCTTCGAATCTATAAATTCCTTCCTCACGAAGTTCAAAAGCTTGATATCATAGTTGAAAAGATATGAGATAGTGAAAGAAGACAAGTAGCTTAGTCTTTCCATTCTCTCAAAGTTCAGGCCAAACTTCTCAGTTTTTGTCTCTTATTCCAGTCAACAAAGATGTTCATTCCAAAATGGAAGTTTCCCTCACTTGATGACTTCATCCAATCTCTTACTCAATAGGAATAGAAGTTAATCTCCATCGGATTGATCAAACCCAAGTTGGATTCGGCCCTCACAGCTGTTGAGGCCAAAAGGGTGAATGGTAAAGACAAGAAAACTATTTCTGATAAGAGATTGAATGATACAAGGCCTACAGATACTCCATATCAGTCAGATGGGGCTTCGAACTCAAGGAAGACCAAACATTCTCAGAAGAAAATATCCAAGTGCAAATATTGTCTTAAAGGATTTCATCCTGAGAATACTTGCATGAATAAGACTATAGATTTGATGACTCAGTTACTTGAGAAGAACAATCTTCCTGTACCTGCATGTACAAGGAAGAAAGATCCTGATATTGAACCTTCTAGATCCGAAGACAAAGAAAGATGTCATGCCCTCCTGGAAAGAGCATTAGCAGATTATTTTTTCATCATAAATTCAGGAGCATCAAGACACATGTCTTCCTCCAAAGATCTCTTCTCCAGTTTGGAAATCTCAGTTGGCCCCTCTATCAGATTGGGAAATCATTCAAAAGTCTCCTCTCAGGGGATTGGAAGAATCTATCTTGACCATGGTTATTTTTCTGACGTGCTTTATGTTCCTTCTGTTGCAGCTAATGTTCTTTTAGTGTATCAAATGACTCATATTGGAGAGCCCAAAAGAGTGATATTTTCTCCAAATGAAGTTGAGGTACAACACATGGTTTCAGGGGAAATCATTGCAAAAGGAGTTACAAATCATGAGACAAAACTCTATGAGTTTTCACACTTCTTACCTCTCTCAAAGGAGTCTTCTCTTCGCTCTCATGCACATGAAGAGAGTAGACTATCTCATCTCAACTACAAGCTAGCTCAAAATGTGCTTAATGGTCTTCTAAGAGACAATATTTCTCATGGCACCTACAAAAGTTGCTTGAAAGGCAAGGATTGATCTAAGAAGATTGAGAAAAAGAGGACTCTTGAAGAAGTACGAATGCTAGATCCATATACACAAGAACCTGAAGATCTAGCACGTATTGGTTCAAATCCTATGTCCAAATGGGCCATCACTACTACATCCACTAGTGATCTTGCTGAAGATCCATCATCATTAAATTCTAGTTCTTCTCCTTCGAGTGATACTGAGCCAGTTTTACTTCTCCTCTTGATATTTTAGAGTTTGCATGTGATGATCCAGTTTTACTTGCTCCTATTCAAGAGATTTCAGATTATAGTTTGGATGTGATGGTGCATCTTCAAACTATATTTTGGATTCAGAAGATGGTGATGATGATAATAGAATGTAGATCTAGATCGAGAAGAACCTGAAGGTCTAGTAACTGATGATGAAGATGAGCGAATGGGTGATCCAGATCCATAAGAACCTGAAGATCTCTTGCCTGATATTCCTCCTCTTCCTCAATGGGCATCCACTACACTCCGATCTTCTGGTGATTTGGTTGGTGATCCACATGATCATAGAAGAACCAGGTAAGATTTTCAGAATGGAAGGTTTCATCCTTCTCACATTGTTGTTCCATTTCAGATTGGTCGATCCTTCTTCAGAAAAGAGTGACACTTTCCTCCTTCAGGGGTGAGTTATGATATGCTTCATTGGCATCCTTTAGTATGTTTTGAGGGAGGGATTTGTTCCCACTAGGTTTTCCCTCTTTCCTCACTTAGTTTATTTTAGATTGATTGTACGGGGTGAGCTTTGGTCTCAGTCACGAGGGCCCTATTTTTGTTTTTCAGTTTTTCTCTCATAGTATAGCTTGCGGGTGGGTGTTGGAATATACACACCATCATCTTTAGATTTTGCATGCTTGCATGCAAAACTGCATGCCACTGCATGGATCCAGTCATCATCGTGGTTGTCTCCCCAACCCCTAGAGCTTGATAGTAGCTCTCTAGAGCCTGTCTTTAGCCATCATTTGTCCTCCTACCTACCTAATGCAACCTCCTTGACTTATCTACTTAGAAAGTGCACCTCTCTCACATACCACTTTCAGTTAGAGTGCACTTGCTCACCTGCCACCAGTTATCACTCAGTTGCGGCACCTTCTCTCACCTACCAGGAGTTATCATTCAGGTAGTGCATTGATTGATTAGTTCTTCCACTGATTGCTCATGTTGACCGCTTGTAGATTCTAGTTATCTAGTTCTAGAGTTCCACTTGACTATTTGACATCCTCGTGCACCCTCCTTGGAGTCTCCATTCCTTGATTTATGCCTAGATTGTTCTGTTAGACTCAGTTAGACACACTTGACTGACTATTACCATTTATGATTGATACTATTGACTGGATGATGTCTTCATTGTTATCCAAGCTATACTTTGAGTTAGATAGCCTCACGCATCCACCTTGGAGTCTCCATTCCCTCATTTATGGCTAGATGGTTCTATTAGACTCAGTTGGTCACACTTGACTAACTCTTACCAGTTGTGATTGATACTCCCAACTGGATGATATCTCTATACTTATTCATGCTAGATCTTGAGCTTAGAATTCGAATTCCCTACTTAGATAATTCGAATCCTATATGATGCCTCATCATTGATTATTGTAATACATTCTCTACATTCATTATTCATTGCATGATATATACATTGTCCATTATTCGGTGTTTGTGACTTATTATTGAATGCATGCTTCTTCTTCTTTGCAAATAATATTGAGAGTTAGATTGCAAGTCTGTTACAGTTGCTAGATCCCTGCATATTATCACATGGTATCATAGCAGTCAAAATCTATTTGAATTGCAAACATTATAGTGGCTACAACCTTTCTTTGAGCAGCTATCTTTCATTTGAGCACCAGAAGCCTCTGAGTTTCCAGAGCAAATCCAGGTGCTAATACTTGAATGCATTGGAGAAATCCAGTGAGATCTAGCTAGGTTTGAAGGACTTAGTCTATGTGCCAAGTGTCCTTAAGGTAGTGTTCAGTCGAAGTATAGCATTCTCCATCAACAAAACCTCTTTTTGTTTTGCAGGTTTATTCACTTATTCAGAATCTTCTTCAACTATTCAACTTTCTCTGTTCAGATGGATCTAAAGATCACATATTCCAACTATGTTAAGTGGAAAGCCAAGATGGATCTCTTAATCAAAACCAAGGGCTTCACCCCAATACTCAATGGAACGATGGTAGAATCTCTCAATGCAGTTTAAAAGTCCAAGTACTTGGATAGGCTTGATGTAGTAGCTGGTCTCCTCCTTCTGTCAATTTTTGGAGATCTTCACTTCCATGTCATCGGTCTTACATTTCCTAAAGAGTTTTGGGACAAGATCGAATCCCTTTTTGGACATAAAGAAGATATTAAATGACACAAATTGGAGAATGAACTCATATGTTTGAGTCCTGACAGCTTCGAATCTATAAACTCCTTCCTCACCAAGTTCAAAAGCTTGATATCACAGTTGAAAAGATATGAGATAGTGAAAGAAGACAAGCAGCTTATTCTTGCCATTCTCTCAAAGTTGGGGCCAAACTTCTCAGTTTTTGTCTCTGCTTTCTAGTCAGCTAAGATATGAACTCATATGTTTGAGTCCTGACAGCTTCGAATCTATAAATGCATTCCTCACCAAGTTCAAAAGATTGATATCACAGTTGAAAAGATATGAGATAGTGAAAGAAGAGAAGCATCTTATTCTTGCCATTCTCTCAAAGTTGGGGCCAAACTTCTCAGTTTTTGTCTCTGCTTTCCAGTCAGCTAAGATGTTCATTCCAAAATGGAAGTTTCCCTTACTTAATGACTTCATCCAATCTCTTACTCAATAGGAAGAGAAGTTAATCTCCATGGGAATGATCAAACCCAAGTTGGATTCGGCCCTTACAGCTGGTGAGGCCAAAAGGGTGAATGGTAAAGACAAGCAAAATATTTCTGATAAGAGATCAAATGATACAAGGCCTACAGATACTCCATATTAGTCAGATGGGGCTTCGAACTCAAGGAAGATGAAGCATTCTCAGAAGAAAATATCCAAGTGCAAATATTGTCTTAGAGGATTTGATCCTGATAGTACTTGCATGAATAAGACTATAGATTTGATGGCTTAGTTACTTGAGAAGAACAATCTTCCCGTATGTGCATGTACAAGGAAGAAAGATCCTGATATTGAACCTTCGAGGTCCGAAGACAAAGAAAGATGTCATGCCCTCCTAGAAAGAGCATCAACAGATTCTTTTTTCATCATAGATTCAGGAGCATCAAGACACATGTCTTCCTCCACACATCTCTTCTCCAGTTTCGAAATCTCACTTGGCCCCTCCATTAGATTGGGAAATGATTCAAAAGTCTCCTCTCAAAGGATTGGAAGAATCTATATTGACCATGGTTATTTTTCGGATGTGCTTTATGTTCCTTCTCTTGCAGCTAATGTTCTTTTAGTGTATCAAATGACTCATATTGGAGAGCCCAAAAGAGTGATATTTTCTCCAAATGAAGTTGAGGTACAACACATGGTTTCAAGGGAAATCATTGCAAAAGGAGTTACAAATCATGAGACAAAAATCTATGAGTTTTCACACTTCTTACCTCTCTCAAAGGAGTCTTCTCTTGGCTCTCATGCACATGAAGAGAGTAGACTATCTCATCTCAACTAGAATCTAGCTCAAAATGTGGTTGATGGTCTTCTATGAGACAAGATTGCTCATGGCACCTACAAAAGTTGCTTGAAAGGCATGGATCGATCTAAGAAGATTGAGAAAAAGAGGATTCTTGAAGAAGTGTGAATGCTAGATCCAGATACACAAGAACCTGAAGATATAGAACCTATTGGTTCAAATCCTATGTCCAAATGGGCCATCACTACTACATCCACTAGTGATCTTGTTGAAGATCCATCATCATCATATTCTAGTTCTTCTCCTTCAAGTGATGGTGAGCTAGTTTTACTTACTTCTCCTCTTGATATTTTAGAGTTTGCATGTGATGATCCAGTTTTACTTGCTCCTATTCATGAGATTTTAGATTTAGAGTTTGGATGTGATGGTGCATTTTGACACTATATTTTGAGTTCAGAAGATGGTGATGATGATGATAGAATGCTAGATCCAAATCCACAAGAACCTGAAGGTTTAGCAACTGATGATGAAGATGAGAAAATGGGAGATCCAGATCCACAAGAACCTGACGATCTCTCACCTTATATTCCTCCTCTTCCTTGATGGGCAGCCACTACACTCCGATCTTCCAGTAATTTGGTTGGTGATCCACATGATCATAGAAGAACCAGATAATATTTTCAGAATGGAAGGTTTCATCCTTCTCACATTGTTGTTCCATTTCAGATCAGTCGATCCTTCTTCAAAAAAAGAGGGACACTTTCCTCCTTCAGAGGTGAGTGATGATATGCTTCATTAACATCCTTTAGTCTGTTTTGAGGGAGGGATTTCTTCCCACTAGGTTTTCCCTCTTTCCTCACTTAGTTTATTTTAGATTGATTGTATGGGGTGACCTTTGGTCTTAGTCACCAGGTCCCTATTTTTTTTTCCAGTTATTATCTCATAGTATAGCTTGCGGGGGGGTGTTGGAATATACACACCATCATTTTTATATTTTGCATGCTGCATGCATTTGCATGCCACTGCATGCATCGAGTCATCATCATGGTTGTGTCCCTATCCCCTAGACCTTGATTCTAGCTCTCCAGAGCCTGTCTTTAGCCCTCATTTGGCCTCCTACCTACCTAATACGCCCTCCTTAACTTATCTTCTTAGCAAGTTCACCTTTCTCACCTACCACTTTCAGTTAGAGTGCACTTGCTCACATACTACTAGTTATCACTCAGTTGGGGTGCCTTATCTCACCTACCGGGAGTTATAATTCAGTTGGTGCATTGATTGAGTAGTTCTTCCACTGATTGCTCATGCTGACTACTTGTAGATTCTAGTTAGCTAGTTCTGGAGTTCCACTTGACTATTTGACAGCCTCTTGTGCCCTCCTTGGAGTCTCCATTCCTTGATTTATGCCTAGATTGTTCTGTTAGGCTCAGTTAGACACACTTGACTGACTGTTACCATTTATGACTGATAGTATGGACTCGATGATGTCTTCATTGTTATCCAAGCTAGACTTTGAGTTAGACAACCTCATGCACCCACCTTGGAGTCTCCATTCCCTGATTTATGGCTAGATGGTTCTGTTAGACTCTGTTGGTCACACTTAACTGATTCTTACCAGTTGTGGCTAATACTACTGACTAGATGATATCTCTATAGTTATTCATGCTAGATCTTGAGCTCAGAATTTGAATTCCCTACTTGGCTAATTCGAATCCTATATGATGCCTCATCATTGATTATTGTAATGCATTCTCTACATTCATTATTCATTGTATGATATTGACATTGTCCATTATTCTGTGTTTGTGAGTGATTATTGAATGCATGGTTCTTCTTCTTTGCAAATAATCTTGAGATTTAGATTGTGAGTTTGTTATAGTTGCTAGATCCCTGCAGATTATCACATTTCAATACGGTGGGATTGAATCGTTTATGAGAACCCCCGCTAAAAAAGTTGTTATCGAGCAAGGACAGGGTTCAAGATGATCACCAAGACATTCCATAGTCATGCAAGACAAAGGAAAAGAACCAACAGTGGATAAATCAAAATCAAATATGATGAGATCCCACTTGTACAAAATGAGAAATTAATGACTAAAAAAATGACTAAAATTCAACTATAAATGACTATTTTTGAGTTGGTGACTAATAGTATCCGATTTCCACTATCTTATCTCTAGTCGTATTTCACTTGTCATTAATTGGTTGACTTATTAGTCATTGATTTAGTCATTGATAGTCACTGATTAAGTCATTTATTTAGTCATTGATACTCACTGATTTAGTCATTGATTGTCACAATTAATGACCAAATATATGACTAAATAAACTACTAGATGATAACATATTAATGACTAAGCTAAATATGACTAAACATTAGTCATGCTATAAGATACTGGAAATTAGCTACTAATAGTCATATATATGTGAATTTAGTCATTTTCTTAGTCACTAATTTATGATAGGGTACGGAGGAATCGAACCACCAATCTCCTGCCTATAATTAGGCAGGTGCTCTACCATTGAGCTAGAACCCTTTAAGAAGTTGTTATTGCTTGACAATGATGATATTCAAACAAATTTTGCATGGGAACGATTTCTGAGTCACTCGAACAGGGACAAGTCATATGGTAATGCTGCCACAAGTAAAAAGGCAAACAATAATAGAATATGGTTGAAGGTTCAATCCATATGCAACAAAAATTTCAAATAAATGAATGATGGGCATGAGTATTTATAATTTTATATGCTTGCAACATGCAAACTTCTGGATACAATTCACTTGGGCATGAATATCTTGAGCATATTGATAGATATGCTCAAGATGCTTGCAAGATTTTATAGCCTGGAAGCCTCGAACCTGACCAAAATTGTTATGAAGACGGGTTAGTGATGTGAATGCATGCAACCCAAAAATTAAAATGTCCAGGTTCAGGAACGGAAAATGGCATAATCATTGGCACTGTTGCTTTATGGAGAAAAGACATACAAGAAATTCCTTAGGAATAACAAGTAGAGTGTGGGATGTAGTTCTTTAATGCCCCTTTTCAAATGCAATCAATGAGGTTTATCAAACTTGATGTTAAAATATATGAGTCACTAGAACAGAGACAAGTCATACATTAATGCCCACACAAGTAAATAAGCAAAAATTAATAGAATATAGATGAAGGTTCGATACATATGCAACAAAATTTTCAAATAAATATATGATAGGCATGAGTATCTATATGCTTGCAAAATACAAACTTCTATATACAATTCACTTAGCCATAAAAATTTGCGAGTTCATCTACAATGTTGATTTCAAAGCAATGAATGGACAAGGTATATAGATACAACACTCTATCATGACCTAAAAAAACCAGTATTTTCCCAATGTTATATCAGCTATCGCAATCGTCAATCCAAAAGGTACCACTACAAACTAGTAGCGCCCGAATCTCATCTTAAAGGTAGTATTAGGAATGTATTCTTCCTTTATTCTTAACTGATGGTACCTTGATCTCAAATCTATCTTAGAGAATACTGTTGCACCTTTCATTTGATGAAAAAGATCATCAATCATTGGTAGAGGGTATTGATTTCTTATAGTTTCTTTATTTAAATGACAGTAATCGATGCATAAATGCCACGATTTGTCCTTATTCTTGACAAAAATTACTGGTGATCCCCATGGAGACGCAGTAGGTCTAATTAGTCCCAATTCTATCAATTCCTAAAGTTGAATCAACAAATATTTTAACTCTGGTACCGGCATCCAGTAAGGGGTTCTTGCTATAGGTTTTGTTCCTGGCTTCAGTTCAATGATAAATTCTATCTTTGCTACAACGGTAGACCAGGTAATGCATCTAGGAATACATCCATGTACTCCAAAAATAAAGGATGGTTTATTATTTCTACTTTATATCCTTCCTTGTTCATATCTATGACTACATATAGCTAAAAACCCTTCTGCATACTTTTCTTTAATTGCATGGATAAAATCATTCTTAGGGAAACTTTCCTCTTCTTCCCCGCCAATTCCCTCTTTTAACCCTCGTCATCATAGAAGGTCAATTCCTTGCTTCAGCAGTCCATCACGGCTGCATGTGCTTCTAGCCAGTCCATAACTAGAATCAACTCATATGTCCCCAACTCCGTATCATATAAGGATACTTTAGTAGAACGCACTCCTAATTCTACTTCAAAATATTCTAACTTGAGACCCACTCTTTGGATACTAACGGAAGCCATTTCGACAACATCGAAATCTTCTTGTGCAATTTCGATCATCTTACTACATTCTAAGGCTTTAAAAGAAATAAAAATTTCAGTTGCACCAGGTTCTACTAGCAAAGAGAATACATGACCATTTATCTTACCTATGTTCTCAAGGACTGTCGACTGATGCTTGGCTTGGAGGTGGTTGACCGTTGCATGAATACGGTGAGCACAACCCAGATCGGCTGTAGTGGTCTATCGTGATCCTTGGCCCGAACCTTGTGCTCTTTTGTTATTTTAATTTTTTTTAGGTAAATCAATCTATAAGTGTGGACCTCCACATTTCCAACATCCTTCCTTACGAACTCTGGTTGTCCCTCTCATAAGATCATTATTCCACCATGGTCCAAACCGAGCTAGTTTCCCAAAAGTTATTACATGATCATTTCTCGGTGGCGGTAGTCAGTAGGGTGCTCAAGCTTCTCTATTTGATATTCCACTATAAGATCCATTTTGAAATATTTTATGTCCGTAGTATTGCTTAGGTGCATGTGAAGGCTGACTACTCCTGTCACCACTAACGAAAATTTTACTCGCCAGTCCCTTGCTTAAAAGTTCTTCTTTTTCTATGAGATCTTTTTGAACCGCGTCATTCAAAGTGGAGGGCATGAAGATACGAAATTTGTATTTGATTTTTTTGTTCAGTCAGAAAATGAACTTATTAACCGTTAGCATTTCCATCGAGATGTGAGGTGCATACCTCAACATCTCCATGAAACGTACTTCATACTCTTTCACTGTCCGATACCCTTGTCATAGAGCATTGAAGTCATTCAACTATCATTCAATGAATTCATCAGAAAGGTAGTGTTGGAGGAACTTCTCTTCAAATAATTCCCATGAAACCTCACTAGTTTCTAAGCCTAATTTCAGGCATAAGGTCTTCCACCATAGTAGATATTCTCCCATCAGTTGTAGGACGACCATATGTACTTCCATATTTAAAGTGTAATCCCTTAGATCAAAACACATGGCCATGTTTTCCAACCATGTCTCAACATCGGTCCCCTCAGTGGAGCCCAAAAATTCAGGACATCTTATCTTTTCCAATTCATGGTGCACATTAACCGGCGGTGGGTTTTGTGATGCCGCTATCGTTTTCAAGTTACCATTTTCACGATCCAACCTAGTAATCATTGCTTCTAACATACGTTGGAAGTTTCTCATCATTACAACTAATTCTCCATTAGGAATGGTTTCCTTCTCTTCTTTTCATGGTGGGTTAATCATAGGATTTGATTTGGGTGGAAGGTGCACGCCTTTCCCTCACCCGACTCTCCCTCTTCCCCTTCATCCACGACGATCCATAACCTTTTTTTTTTCACAAAAGGTTCATTAGATCCTATTATCACATAAATTCAAAAATCACAAACACAACTTTACCCTATCAATTTTTCTTTTTTTGTGGGTGTGGAAGTGAAACACTCTACTTTTATCAGTTCAATCAAGGTTCGACCAGCTATGATACCATATGTAGAGACCTTACCCTACTAGAATGCATACACTAATTTTTTTTTGTTTTCCAATTGCTAAATATTTTAGGGTTTTTGTTCACTTAACAAATTCATTAGTGATATTATAGAAACATCATTGATTATATGACCATACGTTAATGCATAATAGTTGAATTTGAATGTCGATAACGATAGAGTTAATTTGACCTTGAGAAATTTAAATTGCTTCGACCTTGAGAAATTTAAATTGCCCAAGATTCTCTGCAAGACTCATACTAATTGGAGGGGCTAATTATTAACTTCAATTACAAGTTGATTGCAAAGATAAACCATTTATTCTATTTTCATCCATAGTATGCATATGGATATCGTTTGAGATTTAAAACAAATTCTAATTCGATAAATAGAAGAATCATATTATTATTCGACGTTTCGTCAATAAAATTTTAGTACAAATAAATAATATAATTCAATTATTAATCTAATCCATTGGGACATTAACAAGATTCTAATGCAACAAGAAATATAAATAACCATTGTTCGGAACCTTTTAAATTACACTAGTACTAAATGAGAAATTAGTGACTAAAAAAAGGACTAAAAATTGCATATAAATGACTATTTTTTAGTCGGAAACTAATAGTAGCTAATTTCCACTATCTTATAGCTCAACTAACTTAGTCATATTTATTTTTGTCATTAATAGTTTCCTTATTTAGCCATATATTTATTCATTGATTTAGTCATTAATTGGTAACAATTAATGACTAAATTAGTGACTAAATCAATGACCTGTTGATGTTTATGTAACTTCGGAATGTATTTCACATATATGTATATTGTATTCCTATAGAGATGTTATTATTCCTCTATACGGAAGTGTCGTCATTTATATTGTAAGTGTCGTAACTTATACTTTATGGGTTATTAGACCACCTTGTTGGGGTCGGCCCTGTATAAGTCATGTGGGTCAAAGGGTTATTAGACCACCCTATTGGGGGTCGGCCATGTGGGTCGAAGGGTTATTAGACCACCCTATTGGGGGTCGGCCCAGTCAGCATTATGTTATGTGGTTAAGTTCGAGCCTACATGAGTTAAGTAAAAGGCAAGTCAAGTCAAGTATAAATAGAGTGTGGGAGGCACTCTATTTGATCACTCACTTCTCACTCATGCACTCAAGGAGGAGTGGCACACTTATGGAGGAGGAGAATATGCTGCTAGGTTATGTCTATCTCTCATGGTTGTATCATTGCTCTATCTATCTCTAAGGAAGTTATTGGGGTTTTTCACCTTTATGGTTTTCCCCAAGTAAACCTTTGTGTCTCTTGTGTTCTTGCATTATTGTCTCCATGATTGATATGCTGTACATGTTGTTCTCTCAGTTAGGATCTTAGATCAGATTGAAGTAAATTCTAAAAATTTAACATGACCAAATATATGACTAAAAAAGGAAACTATTAATGACTAAACTAAATACGACTAAGTTAGTCGAGCTAAAAGATAGTGGAAATTAGCTACTAATAGTCGTTTATATGTGAATTTTAGTCATTTTTTAGTCACAAATTTATCATTAGTAGTCATTTATTGTTGTTAATTGGTCATTTATTTAGTACTTGATTGTGGGTAACTAGTCATTAACAATAGTTAGCTGGTCATTTTTGTAGTCATTGATTGTTGTTAACTAGTCATTTAATTAGTCATTGATTTTTGTATATAGGGCATGGAGGAATCAAACAACCAACCTCTTGACTTTAAGGAAAGTGATCTTTCATTGAGCTAGCACCCTTAAATAGAAGAATCAAATTTAATGGAGTAAGAAGCATAATCATCTGAGTTATTCAAACGTTACATAGAAAAAAAGGATAAATTGTTCCATGTTGAAATTCCATGACTCTTAAGAAAACTAAATAGTAAATATAATTGATTCTTAGTTGAACACATATAGAGAAATAGAGAAACAAAAATACATAAATCAATCATAGAAATACAAGTCAATCTTCCCTTAGGGGTTTACTTTCCCATAAAGTGCAATCACAAGAACAATTAAGTAAAATTTATGCTTGGAAAATTTTCCCTCAGGGGAAAATTGTTTTGAGTTACTCATTAAAACAATCAAATACATTGTATCATGTAGTAATAATAGACAGTATAATATAGAGTCAAGTAATACATCATCATAATCATTTGACATGGCATAGTAGTAGAACAAGGAAAAAGCATGACATCATCTCATGGTCATCACACTTCCCAGATCACATAGAAGGCCCATAAGCAGAAAACTGGGCCCCAACAGTTTGGAATACATTAGCAAACTGGAATAAAGTGAAGAAAAAATACGTCATAGTATGCCTATACAGTATATCGCATGACACCACAATAACCAAATGTACATATGGTCAAAACAATAATGATCAATCTTTGTACCAATGTGAAGGATTATTCCGATATGTTTCAGGTTCCTTCTTGCATATCTTCAGGTTCACAACAAATTCATCATGCTTTTGATTTGAGAATGGAATAAAATTCCCTAAAGAGGTATGATCCTCCTCTACAAGCTCAACAGATCTCTTACAATAATTATGTTGACATTATGGTGTTGAAATATCAAAATATGTTTTTCAAAATATCAAAATAATAAATTTTTTCTTCATTTTTTTAAACATCTAAGACAACAACAACATCAAACACAAACATTGCTACATAAACATGAAAATAAAAATGATATATAAGATTTCAAGTGGTATATCACACATCAATACTGAAATATGATATATGTCCTATGTTATAAGTCCTAATAGGATGATACAAAATCACATCAAAAGAAAAATTGATCAGTTGATGGCAATGAAAGCAGTGGATTTCCCCTTGTTTGCTTGATGAAAAATCGTTACTGTGTATTCTCAAAGTTCAATCCCCTAACTTAGTTTTGTAAAATGAGTGTTAAAAGACCAAGAATATGGTTACACAGAAAACTTGATGTGGACAGGGCGATAATTTCCACTAATTCACGATGTTTATTTAATTATTGTGAGAATTTGAATTTATCACGATACTTTATAAAGATGAAATTATTACGATAAATTGTGGTGATAATATCCGCGTGGGGTTTAACTTGCAATATAATGATGTATCAATGATATATCGCCATTAAGTGTAACAATGCGAATTATACATCATCAAGACAAAGTGGAACCACATAAGGCAATCTCTCCCTAGATAGGTGAGAAGAGCTTGTAGCATGCCAAATTTGGCTCAGATCTCAAAAGATTTCCTTTTCCATTAAAAGGAGATGGCTTTCAATTTGATGACATCCCAAACAATTCTTCCTTCCTGTTGGACCATCCATGAAGCAAATTTTCCCATGGTATAGAATGCTACTGATGTACATGCAGACATTGACATAATTGTTTCCTATGAGTAACTGTAATGAATTTATTTTAGCTTATTTAAACATTCAATTTGTTGCAAAATTTTAAACCTTGATTTACAAAAATGGTTCCCATCAATTAAATGGTTGCAAAGATGGTTGAATGACCTCAAAGGGAGATTTTTCTTGTTGACCATATCCAAATGGAATTTATAATAGGTAAGTAACTTAGCTGCTGACTCTATGCGTTCTGGTGCTGTGGAAAAGGATATATGAGTTAAATAAGGTAAAAATATAACAATTATGACTTGTTGGAAGTTAAAAATATAAGAAGAAACCTATTGGAAAAATACTTATATTCTTGGATTATCATTTTGAGTGAAACTATCAGGATTAAGTTTAAGCTATTTAATTCTTCAAGAACTATCCACTCTTTGGAAAATTAGGCAGCCATTGTTGGTGAATCAGTGGAGCAATTGTTGTCTCTCTCTTTGTGGTGCTAAAGGGAAGTGGTAGATGTGAATAGCTAAGGTTTTAGGCTTCTAGATTTGGTTTACATTTCCACTGCATTATTGGAATTCAAGTAGAAAATCCCAGAATAACCTAGAAAAGTGCTCCCAAGCACTTTTGTGAAGAAACAGTTGGGGTTGTATTAATGGTTGTGAGGGATTTATGTTTGTAGCAAAATGAGCACTTCACTTTATGTATCCTTGAACTCAAAAATTTTGAAACTTCTACTGCAACACTAACCTTCAAGTACCTTTCCTTGTTAATAAGAAATCCTATACAATTTAATATCATATCAACAAAGATAGGATTCAAAATTCAGAAGACTTAATTAGATGAATCTAGTGTCTATATATTACATGTAACAAATAGATGACTGCTGGGTTTTGTTTGTAAAAATTGTGTTCATAATTTGCATGTGCTAGTGATATCTTATTTGAATTTTGTGTTGAAAATGATCCCACTATGCATTGATTGAAAAATATTTTGATAGAGAGAAATAATGTACTGCTCACGATTAGTGACTTCCTCTTGAAGCACATATATCTTTATTATTAGCTCCCTCGTATGCGTTTAACAACAAAAATTCAATCACCTGCTCTATATGATTCTGAGAGCCAGAAATTCCTTGTCAACTCACATTCTACAAAACTTGGGTAAATTCATGCAAATCCTGCTTAAAACATAAACTTTGGTTCACACAATAATGCTAAAAGTAAATACCTTATGTATATTTTAGTAGACTGGTTCAACAACCAGTTCTGGTTCCATACTGGTCGTTTTGATAACTTTAGTGACATGCAATACTGAATGTTCTTGGCATATTGTTATGTATAATATTTCAATGAATTATGTTGCAAGCTTTCATATATTTTAATTTGTATTTCTTAGTACTTCGCATGACTTCCCTTGTGTCGTTGACCCCAACATTCCCTATGACACCCTAGAATTTGGGGAGTGCTTCCACATATCCCCTGGATGCATTTTCCCACTCTCGTGTCCCAAAAGCCCAATGGAACATTGAAAAATAATCATTTCATATACATCATTTGACCACTTTCATTTAAAAGTTTTAAATATTCTGACAATATTCAATTTTCTTAAGATATATTTTACTGCTTTGATATATCTTAAGTTGAAATGCAGTAGCATATTCCTTCCTTTATCATTCGGTAAATGCATGGAAATGTACACATACATTTACAACCATATGAATTTATACATATTATAGTATAAAATTTTAGAGGAAGCATATAAATTTTTTTCTATACAAGAAGCAAGCATAAACTAAATATGTTTTATGCACCAAGGCATAATTTCAACTACCTAAGAGGAAAAATGATGGTGTCCTCGTGAAATGGCACTTGAAGCTCAACCGATGGGTCTTTCAAGAGCATAATAAACTCTAAGCATTCCAAAAATATTGTTAATGTAGAAAAGGCTGTGTGTAATTAGCAGACTAACATATTAGATCTTAGATTTCAATTATATCTCGATAGACATGGGATTAGAATCTACATAAACATAATAAAAAGATGGTAATAACTATTTCCTACCAATCATATTATTCATGGATAGTCGAGAGATTGTCATTGCTGAATTGATAATATGATTATTTACATATGGATAAGGTGGAGGTGTTCCTCATGGATCATCGAGACACCATTGTGGTGAGGAGTCTTGATGAGGAGTTTGATCTATTATCAATGATGTGATATACCAGTCAATGGAGTTTATATCAGTCATATTGGCCTAGATAGTAAAAGGTTGGCCTTGCATGAGATATTGAAATCATTTGGGGTTGTTGAGCTCTCTTATCCTATTTATAATTCTTTCCAATACATAAATGATTATGTGAGTGGTACACACTACTATATTGCACATGTTTTTTGTTTATTTATTAGAAATTGTCAAATTTTCTAGTACATGGATTTAACTAGCTATGGGAATATTAAGGTACCTTGAATGGTTTCCATATTTAACTATATCGGCCAGCATAGCTGGTACAATGATCATTTCCCTTACAAAGTATTTCTTTATTGCATTAATAGTAGAAGCTTCTTCAAACTTGGGTATAAATACATGGCATCCTCCAACCATTAGAAGGGACAATGCTGAAGAGATTCCCCCAATATGGCACAGTGGAGATGTGTGGAGATAAACCTTCAAAGAATGACAAGATTAATGAAAATTGAAATTCTCTGAATTTTTTTTCAACTTGGACATGAACTTGTTTGGTTAGACATTGTAGTCCTCATCTCTGACCCCACTACTTATAGGATGGATAGATTTTCTCCTTCACTAACACATGAAACTTTGTTGGAAGCCTAGTATGAGTTGTCATAAGTTCAATAATTACTTCTAATTTCTCATTACAAGTACGAATGCATAATGAAATTGTATCATTGCAATTGTAACCAATAAGGGCAATTTTGGTCAGTGATTGAACTAGAAGTGCATTATGGCTAAGGGCTTATCCCTTTGGCTTCCTAGTGGTACCTAGACAAAACAAGTTAGAGGGAATTGTTATACTAATCACATAGAGGAGGAAAACTAGAATAGTATGACACAAAAAGAGGGTCATGCTTATATACCTAATGTGAAGCAAATCAACACAGTTGAATTGGGTGCCCAACGGAAATCCAACTCCTCAAATCCTCTTGCATATTGTTCAATAGATTTTGTAGTGATCACTAACAAAATAAAAATCGAAGAACCACTGGAATAACTCAATAAAAAGAAATTGGAATCATATTTGGAATTGGGTCTCTCTATCCAGCTGTTGAAACACGTTGATTCTAAGTAATACCGCTAAAAGGAGAATGCATTAGTGTTGAAATACGCTAATTCTAGGGAATAACTAGTACTTCAAAATTTGGTCCTGCTTCCTATTTTCCTACTCATTATATATATTTTCTCATGAAAATGTATTGCAGATAAGATAATGTACAACACATAAAAATACCTGCAAATTGTTTTCGGAACCAACCTATCTGTGGCAACCTAACCACAACTGATTGAACTAATCAGTACGGTCTCGGAGCTCTAATTGTAATGTATGAATTCTCCTTAAACACATGGAATATAGTTCTTGAATTCATGTTTCCTAGGCCTGGGCTTCTCATAATTGTTCATCCTTATATAAGATCATTTCCCGAGTAGTCCTACACTGTAAATTGAATATACAAATAAAAACAAAAGATAATTTTTTTGTAAGAATCATACACACATAAGTAAAGAAACCAAAATTTAGATAATTTCTACCACTAATTTTAATGATTCAAGGATGCCTCATGAGTGCAACTCCAAGTGCTACAGGGATTCCATTTTTGAAAAGTGGGATTGTCAGGGTGCATGTGCATCACATGTATGTGTGTGAGAAAGAAAGGAAAATATAACTAAAAAAATTTAAACCTTAAAACATAAAAAACCATATAATACCATTACTCAAATAATAACTTTCATTAGCTAACAACATCCCAAATTCATGACAACACACCCTGAAACCAATGTAAAAACATACAATGGTATGAAAAGGAACTTTTATTATCAGATCGTAAGAAAAATTCAAGACTAAATTATAAATTTTATGGAATGTTGAGTTTCCATGTATCACCTGCCGTAGAGACATAAATGCATTCTACTAAATTTTCAACAAGAGTAGCTTTGGAAAGAATATAAAGCACAACCTATACCATAAAATATCAAATATCCAAGAACTCATATAAACAATAGCATTTGGACTGCAAAGTATTTCATTATTCTTGATTTGGATAGTTTATTGTTATCAAGCATAGCATCAAATTCAACATTTAGAAATAAATACAAGTATATGACACTTAAGAACACAAAGCATTACCTAATTATGCATGCATGCACAAAAAATTATTAAAATATTACCCCAAGGAAAAGATGTCCATTGATGGATTTAAAGCACCATCTGCAATAATCTGAACCTCACTTCCTGGTTCATAAAAACACTACATCAAACCAACGAATCCAATCAGACATACGCCAAAGGGATATAATCTTAAATTTTCAGTTATCAAAATCACTTAAAATAATTCTACAGTGCTTAAAAATACCTTCAACAGTAAATAACTTTCTATGTAATAATCATGAATGAATATTTCAAAAACTACCCAAAAAAGCAAGACATTGATTTAGAAGTTAGTGTACTTTCAGACAACCTATGCACTTGATCACTAACATAATCATTAATTTTCGGTTCAAAAATTTTACTAAGTCGATGTGTTTCAGAGCTAAATGAGAAATGACTCTGACTTATGTCGGGTTCAAACCCAAAATGGTAGCTAACTGCTTGGTCCTTTAAGAAACACTAGGTGTTAAAATACTTCGAAGTTTGGTTGAAATTGATCCCAACCGCCTCGATGGAAAATCTAAGCCTAGCTTGACTAAATCAGCGAATGAATAAAATTCGGTTCCAACCTTTTCAGTGGGAAAGTGTATTTAAATTTGATAACATAGATGCTAAAATGACATCTACTCATACTATTTCAGCTCAATTACATGTTTGGCTGTGATTGTTTTGGCATAGAACTGAATTTTACTCTGACTGTTTTGGTGCCTCTTCTGGTTTTGCACCAACTGTTTCGGCGCGAATTTTGATTTTGCTCTGAAACACTAAAATGAAAAAATATTTCTAAGTATAAAATATTTCATGGGCAATCAACTTCCAAAAGACTTTGGAAATAGGAACAACCAAAAGCAAAGAGAAAGTCAAAAGTTAACTCAAGAAACAAGTTGGGGCCCTAAATTCTCAAAAAAATTGGGGAAGGGGTTGCAGCTACAACAGGTCACTACAAGTAAATCAATTTGTATGATTTTAGTTAATAATAGTTAACTAAGTGTTAATAAATAAGGACTAGTTAACTAAATTGTTTACACTTTATTTAAACTAAAATATGACACCTAAGTTAACCAAAAGATGACAGTTCAGTTAACTAAGTGTTATTGCATGACAACACTTATGATAAACTAAAAGATGACCCTTGAATTGTGACACTTGCATAATGACACTTAAGTTAGCCACCTAACAATGTGGGAAAGCTTTTAGTTAAGGGGAAAGTTCATCCTAGGACTTAGTTCAGTGAGTTAATGCACTACATGAGAAGTGGGGTGCACTTCTTCATGCAATATTGATGCATCCATATGGAGAGAAAGTTCATCTTGAAGTCAGAAGATAAAAATAGAATCCGATGCATGTGAAGAATATATAAATATGTTATACAGGATTGAGGAATTCAATGTGAAGCGAATTCTATTATCCCTTAAAGGATAGGCGCATCTCTTTATACATGATTAACTAAACTGATGCATAGTATAATTCTCCAAGGAGGAAATTCGTATTTTTTTGCATGTGATGCACCATTACCCATGCAACCATTCACTACATCTTGCATGGCAGTGACTCTTTCTTTTTATTAATGTGTTGGGCACATGGAAAGTTTATATAGTGGATCTCTATTATCTATTGCTCAATATTCTCTCTTATCCATCACCTAGGTGTTTGTGTGGAGTTTGATCTTCTAGATTCAGAGATGTTATTCAGTCGTGTTTGCACCCCGAGTTTGTTGTACACTCATTCCCCCACTTTGTTTATGAAAAAAATTTGGGTTGTTTTCGCCAACAATTTACGGGACCATGGTTTTGGGTAGCCTGTGGTATTTTCCCATTGTATTTCCCCTTTATAAGAAAGACATTGTAATATGGCTAGGGTTGATGCATTAGGTATTATGCATTGTAAATATATTTGAGATCGAAGAAGAGAGACTGCGAGACAGTGAAGAGGAAGTGCAACGAATGTTCTATAGGTTGTATCCCTTCATTTGATGGATGGTCTAATAATAAGGACTGGAAATTTCAGTGTGGACATAGCCCATCTTGTGTGAACCACGATATATTGGTGTCTCTCTTGTAATATGTTTGTGTGATTGTATTTGCACCTTGTTTATTGTTATTGTTTTGCGATCCTATTTTTCTAACAATTGGTATCAAGCCAAAGGCCTATTTCGCAGATAAACCCACAGGAAACTAGGGTTTCTGATTCGAATGGGAGAAATGGCGGAAGAAGGAAATTTTAAGGTCGAGAAATTTAATGGCCAAAACTACCAGTTATGGAAGATGCAAATGGAGGACTATCTGTACCAGAAGGATGTATTCCTACCATTGGAAGGAAGAGCAAAGCAGTCGGCGACTATGAAGGACGAAGAATGGGAGGTTCTTGACAGAAAGACAATGGAGGGTTTGATGAGCACATTGGGTAAGCTGTATGAAAATCCCTCCACCTCCAACAAGGTATTTCTAATGAAGTGTTTATTTAACATGAAGATGTCTGAAGGTGGATTTGTTGCTGCTCATTTAAATGAATTTAATACGGTTACAAATCAACAAAGTTCTGTAAGTGTGAACTTTGATGATGAGGTTAGGGCTCTTCTAATCTTGTGTTCATTGGTAGAAAGCTTGAATAGCTTGGTCATGGTTGTAAGTAACTCTGTCTCTGGTTCAAACACATTGAAATTTGGTGATGTTATTGGTGTTATTCTTAGCGAGGAAATGCGAAGAAAAAGCACAAATGAGACATCAGGTAATGCATTGACCATGGAGAGCAGGGGAAGACAAAGGGAGAAAGGAAAGAACCAAGGCAATCGTGGCAAGTCTAAAATGGGCAGATCCAAGTCTAGACTGGGAAATATAGAGTGCTGAAATTGTGGAAAGAAAGGACATCTTAAGAAAGATTGTAAATCTCTAAAGAAGAAAGGAGATGGACAACAGGAAACTACCCAGGAAGCAAATGTAGGAGGTGATGTGTTACAAGATGCTTTTATTCTTGCATTAGATAATACTAGTGATTATTGGGTAGTAGATTTAGGGGCTTCATGTCATGCTACACCCCATAGGAAATATTTTCATGATTATGTTCCAAGCGATTTTGGACATGTCTTATTGGGTGATGATGAACCATGTAAAATTGTTGGAATAGGTAAGGTATGGATAAAATTTAAGAATGGAACTGAATGGCTGCTAAAAGATGTTAGGCATATTCCTGCTATGAAAAGAAATCTGATCTCAACAGGGTAGTTGGGAGATGGCGGTTGTCTATCTACGTTTGGAGAAACATGGTGGAATATCACTAAAGGATCAATGGTGATAGCGAAAGGAGACAGGGTAGGTGTAATGTCCCCATTCAAATAATTGTATAGCAGACAATCTCCATCAATCCTACCAAGTTCCCTAGGTTGAATAGGTACATTGGGAATTGTAATAAGGGAGAAAAGGAATAATGTTTATACATTAGAATAGTCCAAGTATTTAATAAATAAGTTGAATAAATAAATCCAAGAGGAATTATAGGTGGAAAATGGTTTTGAGGACATTTGGAGGATGTGGGACCCACACTAGCTTGGTTTTTCACTACCACATTGAAAATCTCACTTGCCATTTCGAATCCATGGGAAGAAAAACATTATTTGGTGAGTTGGTAAGGCATACACATGGCATGGAGCATATTAGGTTGAAATGGGATGGAATGGTAACCTCCATGGAAGATGTAATGTCCCCAGTTTGACCCCATGGCATTAAAATCGTAAATGATGTAATATTGTTGTAAAATCGTGGTGAGGAGCTCAAGTCCAAGGCCCCGCCATCGATTTATCGATGCATATGGTTCACATGCTAGCCATGCACAATGGAATTGTGAACATTATGTAAATATGCATTTTAAATCAAATACCCACAACTAGCTATGCAATGCAACAAGAGATGGGGGCATGATTTTACAAGGAATTGGGAGGGAAAACATTCAAACTCTTGAGCCAATCAAGTCAAGCCAAGTGTCAATGAGATAACCCATCAAACACTCAACTACCCATGTTGACTTTTGTACCCAATCATTCGTTTCTCCCAAAAGTTGGTTGAGGTAGTTAATTCCTTAGGGAATGAGAGGTATGGCTGTCCAAAATTCGAGTATGGGCAACCACCCTTCATGGAAAAACGTGTTTGACTTCCTTGGCAAGAAAAGAGCCATGAATTTGCCTACCAAGTCATTACCCATCAACCAGTCTTGCCTCTCTCACATTTTTGGAGCTGCCTAGGCATTTTCCAGCTATGTTTTCCTGGTTTTTTCTTTGTTCTCTAGCTAGGAAGAGGGTGTTTTTGTGTTGCAAAACTGCTGGGGAAAGATGGAGTTCAATTTGGGGTTTCAATGGATCCATTTTGTCCATTGGAAATGCCCATAACCTGTGGAACAAATTGGGTTTCTCCCTGGGGACGATTTTCCCTTTTTACAGTTCGTTTGGTGAGCCACGATTTGGGGAAAACCCATGGTCTTTGCCCTCTCACGTAGTCTGAGCTAGCTGGGCTTTACCCATCACGTTTTTCACCATTTACCTACATTTTCCATGCCTGGGAACTCATTTTTGTATTGTACAATGGCTGGGAGGAAGGGAGCCACGATTTTGGGGTTTATGGAGGCCATTTTTGTCCGTTGAATGCCCAGAAACGTTTTCTGAAAACGATTTTGCTCTCCTAGGGTTGATTCCCAAATTTCCATTTCATTTTTGGAGTGCCCACGACTTGGGAAAGACCATGGTTGTCTTATTGTAAAATCTCATTGCTAAAATTGGGTATCCATGCCCAGTTAGAGTTGCTGTGTGTAAAAGAAGGTTGGGGTTGAGATGGGTTTCTATTTCTTTGGCTGTGAATGAGCTGGAATGTTCCTTTTTCCTTGTCAGAATCATGCCCAAATCGGGGGTGCCAGTTGTGTGGAGAGATCTATGAACATAACTGGCCTATGGTTGGGTGGAACGTTGCAGCAACATAGCTAGTTGTTTGGGGCCATTTCACCATCAAGATAAGTGTTTATCTCTCTATGCATTTACTTCTGAAATGTTTAAATTGATGGCTATTTTTGATATGCTATATGCATATGAAATGTGTGTGTGTGGATGAGTTTTAATTCTGTTATGCTTAAATTGCTTAAATTGTATCTGCACACTATGTTTTGAATTTGTATGAAGTTAATGGTTTGGGCTGAGATTTTGTGAAATCCCCGTAGATTGGAATCATGTTTCCTTATCGGAGTTGGATCTGTGGGTGGGGACGTTACAGAAGAGGAAGAGTCAAATTGGAGGCTAGTGGACACTTGAGCTAGATTCCCTAGTCTTATGACAACAATGATGAAGCATCTATGACATCTATGACAAAATTCAGATCTGACTTCTGACATCTGACTATTATGACATGTCAACCCCAAAAATAGGCTCAAGGAAGGTGTTCATGGAGTTGAAGAATCCCAAGAGACTCCTACTCAAATTTGGGAGAAGATGGAAGGTTTGAAACTAGGAGACAAGTGGCAAATGTGGAATATTTCCTAAGTGGAAATATCTAGAAGATAATGAGAGGATTTTGACCCTTAGAAGGCTAATGTTGGTTATAAAATGTAGAAAAAAAGTATGAGAATAGCTTTTGATCATTTGAGAAAAATTGCATTTGTGAAGAGAGAGCTAGTGGATGACTAGTTTCTTGCCTTAGCCAATTTTGAGGGTGAAACATTCCCATTCAAGTTGGTGTTTGGAGAGGCCACTCATGTCTTTAATGGAGCTTTAATGGAGTTTTTTTTGTAGTTATCAGCTACAAGGAAGCTCGTGGTTTTGTTAAGTGCATCAACATCTCTCAACCATTTCCAGTTTTGAAGGCATATTTATGCTCCTTGAGGGAGGGCGTTTTTGGTGAGCTCTTGTATTCATTGGGAGAGATTCATATGATGTATTTATGATTTTAATAGCTCCATATATTCTGTTCTTCATATTCATAAATTATCAGGTCGAAATACCCACTGATTGTATGCAAAAATGTTGATTAATGAGCAAACAATGTCCATTTCCCCACTACATTGATGTATCTCATTATAATACTGATGATTTCGAATGAATGGATGATTCTCTGATACTTTAGTGATTAATAGACTGACATGGATGTATTTTACAAGTTTCATGTACTGTACTTGAGAATTTGAAGTATTTTTACTCAGTTTAATTGCATTGGGAGAAGAAATAGTGCCATTTCCCCAAGGGTTGAATGGGTGATTTTTGCAGCTGAATGGGAGAGGTTTGGAATAGAGATAATAATCAATTAGTGGTGAAAATGAGACCTTAATAACATAATTAATACATTCCCTACCTCTTCTCATAAATTTAAGGTATTTTGGAAGAATTTGGGAAGCCATTTTCAATGTTACCCAGGGGGGATTTGATGCATAAATTACTAGTTAAAATCCCATACATTGACCAGAATATAAATCAAGTTTGCAGAAGTATTTTGAGAGTTATAAATCATCCATGAACCTAATATTAAATTCTAAATATCATTCATACACCCTTACAGAAGATTTGCGAGCATTTGGGTCAATTTGGAGGCCAAAACAACAAAACTAGTCAAAGGTCGAAATTGGGGGAAAATTGGAAAATTGGGCATTTTCATAAAGTTTTGAAAAAGGGTCATTACAGTAGGTATGTTGTATTTATGTCCTCATAATATTGACCATTATATCTCTTTAGCTTCCAAAGGAACAAATACAACATTGTGGCATCATAGGCTTGGCCACATGAGTGAGAAGGAGATGCAGATTCTCCACTCAAGGAAGTTGCTGCCAGATTTGAAGAAAGCAAGTTTGGAATTTTGTGTGAAGTGTGTCTATGGAAAACAAAAGAGAGTCAAATTTCTCAAGCTTGGAAGAAAAATAAGAATGAAAAGTTAGAGCTTGTGCATACAGATGTATGGGGACCGGCTCAGGTAGAATCTCTTGGTGGCTCTCATTATTATGTTAAGTTTATTGATGATGCAACTATAAAAACTTGGATTGATTGCATTAAACATAAATATGATGTGTTTTCTACTTTTAAGAAGTGGAAAGCTTTGGTTTATAATGAGACGGGAAAAAGGTTGAAGTGTCTTAGATTTGATAATGGAGGTGAGTACTGTGGCAAGGAGTTTGATAATTACTGTTCATACAATGAGATTCGTAGTGAAAAGATAGTCCCAGGAACACCACAAGAAAACCGTGTGTCCAAAAGGATGAATAGAATAATCATGGAGCATGCAAGGTGTATGAGAATGCATGGAGGGTTAACCTTACAGTATTGGGTAGATGTTGTAAATACTGTTGTTTATCTAATAAATAGAGGGCCTTCAAGTGCTTTGGATCATGGTATTCCAGAGCAGGCATGGATAGGTAGAAAGGTAAACTACTCATTTATGAGAACATTTGGTTGTGAATCATTTGTCCATATTGATAAAGAAATAGAACAAAGCTTGAATCTAAATCCAAGAAATGTACCTTTATTGGATATGGGGTTGATGATTTTGGTTATCGCTTATGGGATTATGAAAATAACAAAATCATTAGGAGTAGAGATGTGATATTCAATGAAAAGGCCATGTATAAAGATCAGTTGCAGGGAAAGAAACAGGAAAAGGAAAGCACATAGTACACAGTATTTGATGAAATTGAAGAAAATGATGTTCCAAAGGTGCTAGAAAATCAAAACTAGCAGCAAGGTCCTGAAACTCCTGCAAGTGTAAAAAGATCTACCAGGTTAAGTAGACTCCCTAAACGATACTCTCCTTCAATGTATTATTTATTGATGACTAATTATGGTGAACCAGAATGTTATAAAGAAGCAATGCAAGTGGAAACTAGAAAGAAGTGGGAGCAAGGCATGAATGAGGAGATGGACTCATTGGTAGGAAACCAAACTTGGGATCTGGTTCAGTTTCCTGCTGGTAAAAGAGCATTGCAGAACAAATGGATTTACAGGTTGAAGAAAGAAGGAGGTAAGAAGCGATACAAGTCCATACTTGTTGTAAAGGGGTTTGCAAATAGGAAAGGTATAGATTTTGATAAAATATTTTCTCCTTTTGTTAAGATGACTTCAATTAGGACTATTTTAAGTCTAGTGGCAGTAGAAGATTGGCATCTTAAATAGTTAGTTAAAAAAATAGCATTTATCCATGGGGATTTGGAGGAAGAGATATATATGTAGTAGCCACAAGGGTATGAAGTCAAAGGGAAAGAGTATTTGGTATGCAGGTTGAAGAAGAGCTTGTATGGATTGAAGCAAGCTCCAAGGAAGTGGTATTTAAAACTTGATAGGTTTATGACAGAACAAGGTTATAGTAGATGCCATTTTGACCACTGTGTTTATTTCAAGAGGCTAGACAATGAAAGATATATTATTTTGATATTGTATGTGGATTACATGCTTGTTGCAGGGTCTAATATGCAGGATATAAATGTGCTCAAAAGGAAGCTAGCTAATTCATTTGCGATGAAGGATTTAGGTGCTGCAAAGCAAATCCTTGGTATGAGAATAACAAGAGACAGGAAAAATTGCAAATTGACATTGTCTCAGGATGAGTACATACAAAAGGTGTTGGAGAGGTTCAGAACACAGAATGCAAAACTAATTAGTACACCTTTGGAGAGCCATTTCAATCTAAGTAAGGAAATGTGTCCCAAGAAATAGGAATAGACATATTACATGTCCAAGATTCCCTATTCATCAGCAGTTGGCAGCTTGATGTATGCCATTGTGTGGACAAGACCAGATATTGCACATGCAATGGGAGTTGTGAGTAGATATATGAACAATCCAGGTGTTGGCATGGGATAAGTCCGTAGAAAGTGTGGAAGACGACAGGTGCGAAAGGGTCAATCCACGGAAGAAGGACCATCGCGGAGTGCACGGAAGCGCAAGAATTTTTAAATTAGTTAAATTGGTCATGTGGACTCTTTGGTAACCAAATAGAAGCATATAAATAAAGTAGGATTGTAAGCCTAAGGGCATCCAGTTTTGGAGAGTTGATTCCATCTTTTGATCTGTTTTGTATCTGCAACATGGTGTACTGACCGTTTATGTGAGGTTCATTCCACGGGGTTTAATGAATGCGTGAAGATGTTCGATTATGGTGTAATCTCTATCTCTATCTTTGTGCGATGATGAATGTGAATGTTTGCTACAAGTTTAGTATGTTGTAGAATATCTTTGATGCAAATATGCTATGGGTTAAGAATTACTCTTGCTACGAATAAGTAGATTAAATATGTTATTTGAATATTTGTTATCTATTGAAATCTGCGAATGACTTAATGTGCGAATGGTGAATTGATAATATGTTGCAGAAGTTATAATCTTTGGTTTCTACAAGGGTAATGTGTGTTGGAAGCATATGCTCAACTCCACTGTGGAAACTTGGTTCCTGCATCCCCATTATCCATCTCGGGTGAGACTACACTTGCTCCGCAAGTGTTGATGGAGAGGGTTATACCTTTCCAGGCCAGTGTGTAAGGGAGCTTGGGTTGGTAGTTTGTTGGTGACAGTGCGAATCGAACCCCTGTCGATAGATGCTACGTCAACAAATGGTTCCATTGCTGGGAATTTGAAGAAGAAAAGAAGAGGATATGTTGTGGTATCCGACGAAACCAGAGATCCAAAAGTGGTTTGATAAGATGGCGGAGGAATTCACAGAGATTGAGAAACGAGACCCTAAACAGACAACAATGAGATGGATGCGAATAAATTTATTCAGATATCCATGAGATATTCTTCTATGAATTCCCAGTGTTGCTGCTCGAGTGGCCAGCATAGTTGATAACAAGGTCTCGTGGGCTGTTGATTTTTGGGTGGATAGTATCCTTGAGGGATATGTGACTGAGTTCACAGTAGACACTATCAAGTCGTATAGTGATGCTGAGAGGAACTTCTTCAAGGGACTGAGAGGAAGCTTCTTGTCATTGTTAAAACTGTGGATTAAGATGCTTGTCTGCGAAAAGGGAATATTGAGGATGTCTTCTGACGAGTAGAAAAATCAGTGTGTGGAGGTTGACGGTATCGCGTGAATGCAGATCTGACAGAAAGATGGGGGGTAGATGGACATGAGCGACAATGAGTTTCTAAGGGAAGATGACGAAGAGTGTGGTACCTTGAGGAGTGGAACGATATTCCGGCATCGTAAGAAGAAGAGGAGGACTGAGAGAGAGTCTCCTAAGAGGACCAGAATGGAGAACTGTGAAATAGGACCACAAGGTAGGAAGCGACCTTATTGTGAAGGAGACGTTTACCAGGCTATCCCAAAAGCAAAAGAAGGACATATCATAAGTTACAACATACCTTCAACCCCACACACTACTCCAAATTTTATAGGAAGAAATCCAAACTACTCATAGATTTTCCCTACGTGCAGTGGTAAGAGTAGCACTTCAGTAAACAATAGTAGTAGTAACGTTAGGATGGAAGATGAGGCAAAGATGCCTACCTTTCTAGGGAACGAGACTGAGGATCCTGAACAATATTGGTTCATATGTGAAGCAGTTTGGACTGTAAAGCAGGTCCAGGACAAAGCTATAAAGATGGGACAGACAATGACGACCCTTAGGGGCCGGGCATTAGACTGGTTCATGAAGTTCACAAGGGTTCAGATGAGAACACCAGCCAAGATGTTGGCACAGGTCAGAACAAAGATGATTGATGAATTTAAAAATCCAAAATCAGAGTCTTAGTATGTTACTGAGCTCAAGGAGATTAAGCAATTCCTGAATGAGCCGGTGTGCGAATTCAATCAACGGTACAAGACATTGATAGCAAAAGTGATATTTCCAATAAATTAGCTGCAACACAAAGAATGGTTCATCACAGGACTGGTACCGCATATCCGTGGACCATTGATGCAACAAAGAGTAATGACACAGGAAGAAGCATTAGAGATTACGATGAAGCTGGAGGCTTCACCAATCGACGAAGCAGCAATAGGAATTGACCGAGTCCAGGCACAGTTGGCCAATTTAACACTTCAACTGGAGGATATCAAGAAGGGAAAAGAAACCCGTGGAGACATATGGTGCACTAGGTGTAGAGCTGAGGAAGACCATAAGGACAATTGCCTAGAATTCCGTGAGTATTTGCAGTCGGGGGCACCAAACCCCCTTTGTCAAGGAGCATACCATGGTGTCCTATCTATTAGACCATAGGAATGTGTATATCTACAAAAGATGGTGTCGAAGACAACAAACTTATACCGCAAATTTTGTCGATCGATTTGCCATGATGAGAAGGAATATAGGTCCTATGACCTACTACAAGATCGGGCAACTGACACATATTTTATGAAGGGAGAAGAGCAACTAGTGGTGCAGCAGCAACCGCAGTACAACCAACCACAGCTGCAGTTTAACCAACTGTAGCAATACGACCAAGGGCAATATGGGTAGCCGCAGTACAAGCACCCGCAGTATCCACGACCGTCGTATGGCTAGCCATGGTATGGGAAGCAAAAACATCAAAAACTGCAGTACGGGAAACCGTCGTATCAACCATATGGTCCACCACGTGGAGGTTTCAGGGGAGGATTCCGTGGAGGCCGAGGCACCGGTATGGGACATGGAGGAGCTGTTGGATGGGGAAGAGGGTCGATCATCTGTTACAATTATGGAAAATAGGGGCACTACCAGAGGGATTGTACAAAACTAGCACCACAGTGTAGTTATTGTAGTGTTGTAGATCACAGTGTAGAGGACTGCCCTCAGTTCATTGCGAAATGGCAGACTAAGAACCCACCCCAGACCCATAACCAAAATAATCAGAACACACCACCGATCGTGCAGATGATATCGATGGAGGCTAGAAGTAACCATGCGACGGTTGGAATAGTGACACGAGGAGGAGCGATGACAGGTGGCGATAGGTCACATACCATTGTTCAACCAACACAAACACTGTGGAAGTAGGTCACCTTTGACATGGAAGCCGAAAGGGATGTCTTCCTAAAGGCATAGTAGGAAATGAGGAATAGGAGGTAGCTACCTCTTCAGGAAGAAATCTATGGCATGCCACTAATTTTCGACTCGAATAAGTTGTGGACGAAAGAAAACACTCCGAAAGCCTTCTTGGAAAGTTACCTGGAATTGGCGAAGGACCCAGATGCACTAGAAGAAATAGCTGGTTTACTACATCGACGAGAAGGTGCACTTCAGAAATAGAGGGTTAATCACATACATAAGAAGAAGACAGGAAGGTAGATGTGGATGTCGGCACTGATTGGAGCATTTGATGTCGACTCCATCATTTTGGATTTAGGTTCGGATGTGAATATTTTGACTAAATAGACATGGGAGATAATGAGAAAACTATAGATGAATTGGCCACCAGTACAGCTAAGATTGGCAAATCAGAGTAAGGTCACTCCGCTTGGTCGGGTATGTCAACTTCTAGTTGAAATTGAGTGGCTTAGGACGTATGCTGATTTTGACATCATTGAAATCGTGGATAACACCAGTCCCTATCCGGTACTACTGAGGATAGACTAGGCCATGGAAAACCAAGGGTTTATCAATTTTAAGAAAAGGATAATTTCATTTGAGAATCATGAGATGATAGTCATCACACCACTGGATCCTCGGAACCAGCCAAAGACGAGTTTGCGACAGGGTTGGAAAACTTGTATAACATATCTGAGGATTATGTTAATCCCACCGTGGATGGAGAATTAGGATGGCACAGTGCCAGCTCAGCATCATCAGATTCAGATGAGGCCCCTGAAAATTGGAAGAACCGATTACATGAAGTATCCTTTAGAAGATGTGCATGGGTAACGTAATCACTGCGAAGGGTAGCCACATAGGAATATGTGTTACCTACATATGAGTGATTTCCCAACTTGAGTGAGTTTCTCATGGATTTTGAGGAAAAAGTGGCAGAACTAAAGCGTCTACTGGCCCCGGAGGAAGCCTTGAAGGCTACTCCTGCTTGATGGTGGGAGGCACACAAATCAAACATCACAACTTGGCCACTAAGTCGATGCCTCATGGAGGTTCGGTTCGATGAAGCTATGGGGTACGAACAAATGAGATATGATGGATAAAGTGACTCGAAGGAGCATCTGAATGCTTGTCAACACCAATGGGGATCGAGAGCAAAGTAGGAGTGGGTACATGCATTCGTACACACGTTGGATGAAGTACCGTGGAGCTGGTATCTTACAGCAGAACTGCAATGTGGGACGACTTCTTGGGAACAACTTACCATTGGCTTTAGCTAATCATTTTCATTCTCAGAAAAAATTCCCTTTATCCACACCACGCTACAAGCAATCCACGGAAATATATTTGAGGTAGTACCAATAGGACAACTGATGGAAATTCAATGGACTATGACACCAGAAATGTTGATAGAGTGTTACAATGTCACCAGAGAAACTAACGATGAGGATGATCCCAGAGCTATATACGTGCCAAAATCAGAAGGTAGTCGTAGTGTTAAGGCACTAGAAATAGCGTCGGACAAATTCAACAACCATTGAAGATAAAGAAGGTGAACATTGGGTCGGAGGAGTACCCAAAGTTCACAAGCGTTGGTGACTATTGGGACAAGCCAATTATTGCAAAGATGACTGACTTATTGCATGACTTTCAGGATCTGTTTACAACGAAATTCTTAGAAATGAAGGGAATCTCTGGAGACTTAGGGGAAATGAAGATCCCCTTGAAACCCAATGTGAATCCAGTCAAGCAATGGCCGTATCGATTGAATCCAAGATACAAGGAACGTATGCAAGTTGAAATTGAAAGAATACTATAGGCCGACATTATAGAACCGGTGGAAGAATTAGAATGGATCAGTCCAATGGTCGTCCAGGTCAAGAAAACCGACAAAGTACGAATCTGTGTTGACTTGAGAAAGTTGAATGATGCCTACCTACATGATCCGTTCCCAACCCCATTAATGGATGAGGTGCTCGAAGGCGTAGGATGTCAGGAGATATATTCATTTACGGATGGATTTTCGAGCTACCACCAGATCAAGATTGCGAAAGAAGATCGACATAAGAGCACATTCGTCACAGAGTGAGGATTTTTTCAGTACATGGTGATTCCGTTTGGATTGAAGAATGCTCCAGCAATTTTTTCCAGGCTAGTGGTCACGATGTTCAAAGATTATATTCATAGTTTCTCGCCATCTACATGGATGACTGGACGGTATATGGATTAGTCAAGGATCATGTTGTGAACTTATGACTAATACTAGAGCGATGTCGACAGCACCAAATTTTGGTGAACCTCAAGAAGTGTATCTTTTGTGCTCCATTTGGAATCTTGTTAGGACACATTGTCTGCAGAGAAGGAATGTTGGTAGATACGACGAAGATTTCCATCATTGTTGACTTCCCACCACCAATGATGGCCAAGCAACTACGAGCGATGTTGGGACACATGGGTTACTATAGGAAATTCATTAGAGGATATGCATCCATCATAGCACCCATGGAGAACTTATTAAAGAAGGATGCTAAGTTTGAGTGGACCGAGGAATGTCAGAAAATAATGGACATATTGAAAGAGAAGATGCTCGCAGCACCAATCCTCACATTTTCAGATTGGAAAAAGGAATTTCACGTACATGTCAATGCATCGTCAGTTGCACTAGGTGTTATCTTGGCCCAACCAGAAACAGGAGACATCGACCACCCGATAACCTTTGCATGCAGAAAGTTGTCTACTGCAAAGAAGAACTATATGACAACCTAGAGGGAGGGGTTGGCGATGGTATATACTTTGTAGAAATTCTAGCATTACCTCTTAGGGGGGCACTTCAAGATTTTCACAGATCATTCTGCGCTAAAATACTTGGTGAACAATCCTGTGTTGAGGGGGAAGATTTATCGGTGGTTGTTACTATTTCAAGAGTTTGATTTTGAGATTATCGTAAAGCTGGGACGATTGAATGTGGGACCTAATCACCTTTCATGGATAGAGTCAGGTATAGAACCAAGGATCATCGATGAAGGATTACTGGATGCTCATTTTTTTAGGGTTGGCATGGTCGATAACCACTATGAACAAATCATTCAATTTTTAGCAACAGGGAAGGCGCCGGCCGAGTTCACTACCAATCAAAAGAAGCATCTAGTTGTCTGAGCTGCAAACTTCTAGTTAATTGCAGAGGAATTGTACAAAATTGGCCTATATGAGATTCTACGACCATATGTCCTTCCGCATGAACAAGAGATGATTCTGTCTGAAGCTCATGATGGGATTTATGGGGGACATTACGGTGGGTGAGCAAATGCTAGAAAGATCCTTTGAGCAGGGCTATGGTAGCCAACCTTGCAAGGAGATGTTGCAGACTATGTCAAGAGCTGCGACGTATGTCAACGAACCGAGAATCCCTCATGGAGGGATGAAATGCCACTAGTACCAAAAGTGACGTTGTAGGCCTTTGACAAATGGGCAGTTGATTTTGTCGGTCCTAGCAACCCACCTGGGAAAATAACAGGGTCATGCTACATCATCACTGTGATAGACTACTTGACACATTGGGAAGAAGCTGCACCAGTAAGAGATTGTCCCATTGTCACTGCAGCATGGTTCCTATTTGACAATGTGATCACCAGGATTGGGTGCCCAAAAGTGTTGTTGAGTGACCAAGGGACGCGTTTTGTTAACCAGACGGTTGCAGTAATCACGCAAGAATTTCAGATCCAACACAAGAAGAGTACTCCTTACCACCCTCAGGAAAACGGGACAGTTGAGGCATTTAACAAGGTATTGGAGCATGCACTCACCAAGGTGTGCAATGTGAACCGCGACGACTGGGACTTAAAAATTCCAGTGGTCCGGTGGGCATATTGCACTACATGCAAACGATTGACTAGACAGACTCCATTTAAGCTCATTTATGACTAGGAAGTAGTTATGTTGATGGCATACATTGTACCAAGCTTGTGCATTGCAGCAATGACAGGGATGAGCGACGATGGTGCAATGGAGGAATGGTTGACACAACTAATACAGCTTGACGAAGATCGATTCATTGCAGGATTCCATCAGAAAGTGGAAAAAGACAGAGAGAAGGTGTGGCACGACCACCATGTCAAATCAAAGCACTTTCATGATGGGTATACAGTTCTGTTGTATGACAGGAATTTTTTGAAACACCTGGGTAAGTTGCAAATGTACTAGTTAGGACCATACATTATAACTTTTGTCACAGATGGAGGTGCGGTGCAGTTACAAAGTTTGGATGGAGTATTGTTACCTAAATTAGTCAATGGGAATATGATGAAGCCCTATTGTCAGGATCCAACACAGAACAGCTGAGCACCAGAGGTGCAGAATAAAAAAAATAAAAATAAAAATAAAAAATGGTCATGATGACGAATAGTGGAAGCATGCTAGATGCTTCACACGTTTGGCATGCGAAAATGGAAGCATGGCCAGAGAGACTGTGGTCGATGCTTCCCACAATTTGCAAGTGAGGATTCAAGTCCAACCATGAGCACTGCTGATTAGAAGACGACGGGAGGACATGATGACGGGATCTGAAGAGTATGCGCAAAGATTTGGCAATAATTTCAGAATTAGGCATCAAGGACACAACAAACCAGCATAAAAGTAGGCACAGGAGACTAGCTAAGCAAGGAAGTATCTATTAGTTGAGAGGAACCCATGCTGCAAATTGGTCCAGATGAGAGTTAAGTTAGGAATTCCAAGGAACCTGTGGAAATGATCAATTTCATTTCATGCAGCAGCACCCTAGGGGCATTGAGGGCCATAACGACGAGTGTGCATGAATGACCATGGAAGGTAGTGGCGTAGACACTCGGTATGAATAGAGATGAGGTCTCAACCGAGATGTCTAAGTGCGTGGTGGTAGTTAGAAGATTCACTGTCCCTGTGGCCACCAGAATGCCAGGGGCGGTGGCTACCAGGCCCCGGTAAGAGGCAATCCAAGGTGTGAAACAGATGTGATAGAGCAGTCGGCTTGTTTCCCACCTTGGGGACATTGATAAACTCCTCCCCAGTCTGGAATGAGTGTGGAGTGAGCCAAATGAGATCGAGGAGGTAGATGATGAAGGTTTCCAGAGACTGGAGGATGAGTCCAAGAAGTACATGACAGCAAACCAAAGATCGACGGGTGAAGTTGAGAAGTACACAACATCAAGCTCCAAATGGCAAGAATGGTTTCATAAGTAGAGCATAGCGAAGGATGAGTACCAGCCAGCAGTGTCTAGCTGAGGTGGCTCGGGATGAGCCACAAGTTTGTGTTGGGGGCCTGTTGACAAGTGATAAGTCCATAGAAAGTGTGAAAGCTGACAGGTGCGAAAGGGTCAATATGAGGAAGAAGGACCATTCACGAAGTTGGCGGAAGCGCAAGAATTGTTAAATTAGTTAAATTGGTCATGTGGAATGTTTGGTAACCAAATAGAAGCATATAAACAAAGTAGGATTTTAAGCCTAAGGGAATCTAGTTTTGGAGAGTTGATTCCATCTTTTGATCTGTTTTGTATTTGCGACATGATGTATTGACCGTTTCTGCGAGGTTCATTACGCGGGGTTTAATGAATGCATGAAGACGTTCGATTATGGTGTAATCTATGTCTCTATCTTTGTGTGATGATGAATGTGAATGTTTGCTACAAGTTTAGTATGTTGTAGAATATCTTTGATGCGAATATGGTATGTGTTAACACCCAAAAAGTGCTCACTAGCTCATTTCCCTATTTCCATGACCCATTTGTCCACTTTTTCCACCAGTTGAGCCCCTAAAACCTTCAAAAGGTCACCAAAAAGACCAAAATCCATCTTTTTCCCCTCAAAAATACAAAAAGCCTAAAAAAGGGTCCAAAATTCCCAAAATCTTAAAAGGGAATAAAAATATAAAATATATTAAACAAAGGAAAAAAGAGGGAATAAGAGGAAAAAGAAACCTAAACCATTTTGGTAAATACTATTGGTTTCCTTAAACCATAATGGTATTCCCCATCACCAAAAAAGTATAAAAAGGTGATAGGGGCTCCTCAGTATTCATCCACATTCATCCTATCTTTATGCTGCCAAATTCTCTTTGAGATCCCTTGCCTCCCTTTTTGAGTTTGAAGATCCCCATTAGAGCATTGGATATGAAGAGACCATTGGAACATTGGAGCACCTCAACCTTGAAGCTGCTTAAACTCAACGATCCTCACCATTTGAGGTAACATGATTATTGTAAATCTATTTTTCTAGAAATAAAAAATTTGTTTTACATATAGATCTCAGTTCTTTACCATTTACTTTCAAGTTTTTACATGAACATGCTAGATTAACTTTTTACTTTCTCATATCTTAGATTAATTCTACTCTTTACTTTAGTTTTTTATTGTTTTCATTGAAACTGCCAGTACAAGTTAGTAGGTGCTCATCAACACATGCTTGGTTGAAAAACCAAGCAACATTTTTTGGCTACTCCGCTTCGTTTCAAATCTTTGAATCTTTGATTTAGAACTATATTTTAGTTGTTTTTCACCTTTAGTAATGTAGATCTAGCCTGCTTCTAATCCCATAGCTATTGGCCTTTTCTGCAGCATGAACAGCCCAAAATTTCAATTTTTGGGTTCATTTTTCGGCATCATTTTTCGTCCGGCACATCGCGGCTTTCGACATCCATAGCCACGATTCACATCGTGGATTTTAGCTTGTTTGTCACGATTCAGATCGTGGATTTTTGCCTCTCAGCCGCGATCTGCATCGTGGGTTTCCTTCCTGAAAGCTACAATTCACATCGCGCATTTTTCCCAGATCGTAGCGATTCACATCGCCAATTTTAGCTCGAAATCTGTGATCCAGATTGCGACTTTCGCCATAGATAGCCGCAATTTCGTCCTGTACTTTTCAATTCATTTTTTTTTTTTTTCTCATTTCGTCCAATTGTTTCCAGCCATTTCCCCTACATGTTTGGACAGCCTACTGTTTTATTTGCAGCATTAAAAACTCATATTTCTTTTCTGTTATTTGCTTTGCTACATCAATCTTAAAAAATTTCAGTTTAGTGAAAGGAAAAAGAGTGAAGCATTTTTTAGTTAGAAATTTCATATTTTGCAAGTTGAAACTAGAATTTTTAATTTGCTTTATATTTCACCCATGCAAACTCATTTTTTATGCTATTGGCTTTACCTTAACATTTTAAAAAATTTCACTTATTTTTTGAAAGGTTGTCAAAGCAATTACATTTAAAATTGTTTTCATTATTTACATTTAATTTGCTTTCATAGTTGCAAGTTGAAATCATTATTTTAATTTGTGAGTTTTCACCCAAGCGAGGTAGTTTCTTTTGGTACACAACCACACCATCACACAATCTGTCACAATAAATCAAAGTGAGCCTTAAAATATATTTAATTGAACCAACATTCTAACCCCACTTGGGGAACACCAAAAGAATATTGCAGTTAGGTAGGACTGAGGGGATAAGTATCCAAATAACACCCCTCATTCACTTTCATTTTGTGACATAGTGGTTGAAATTTAGGGTACCAAAATCCCCTAGTACTTGTTGGCACGATTTCAAACCAATTTGTTGGAAAGGCCTCTCCCTTAGGAGGTTCGAAGTAGCCAGACTAGTTCCGGAGGCCTGAGTGGACTACCGCAATCCATTCAGTCACTGAAGGATACCTACTCGTTTTTCTCATTGTACCACCTTTGTGGGAGTACAACGGTGATAGAACAAGAGCTGCAGATTCATCTTTTTGGATGTGTCATCAACAGGGTATCTTAATGGCCTATCTTCTAGGATTGTCTACTGAGTGTCCCTCCCTGTAGGGGGATATCTAACCTTTGGTTCTACAATTCATATTGTCTAACTTGGATTTCACCACCTTGCAAAGAATACGTCTTGTTGAATCATAATACTTTTTAGTTAGGTGGTTGCATGCTCTATTACCTCCCATTGGTTAGTGAGTCCACCATTTTTCATTTTTTAGGAGCTGTTTGCATGTTGGTATTTTGACCACATTTTTTGATTACTCCACTTATTATAGCACAGCTGTTATAGTGAGTGTTTTGAGCTTGGTTGTTGGCTTGAGTGCCATTGTTTTTTACACTACCCTCCTGCACACATGGTTGCACTAGGGTTTTCAAGCTTTCCACTCACCACCACATATTCGTTTTACCAGATGATTGTCAACATTGAGTCCCCAAGATGTTCTCGATGTTTCAGGGGTGAACCCCCTTGGTTTGGTTCACTTGACACCACACGTCATAGACGTAGAGATTTGTCACTCAACTCCACACATCATCGGCATACAACCTCATCACCCAAATTGGACACCCCATACATGGCATATGATTCTGACACAGAATCTCAGTACCCCCGTTTACACACACCCACTAGCCCCATGGTCGGTATGGCTTTTGACCCTTTCTTCACAGGGACTGTTAGTGGAACATCAACCACCACTTCCACCACCATAGCCACCATGGTATCCACAACTATCACAAAAAATACTTTAGGTATTCCCAACATGGGACCCACACCTATCTTAGGTATGCCCAATATGAGACCTACACCCATCATCACCGCCACTTCTCAGATCCCAGTAACTACTATGACTAGCCCTAACCCATTTGTAACTCACGTTACACTTGGGGGCGCTAGCGCCTCTCACACATCTTTGGGTGGAGGGCACATCCCTTTTACAGCTAATATCCCCTTTAGGGGCAGTGGCCCGATCCATAATGCTACCACTAGCACTTATGCTCCAGCAACCATGTCACACCCCTCTGCCAGTCTACCATTTATGGCTAGTCTTAACCTACCGGACCTGCTAGGGTTAACAAATGACCCCATCATACATGACCCTACTTGGCCTCCCATGGCCAAAAAACTCCTCTCAGACATCCCAAAGTTTGAAGGGAAGGCTGGTGAAGACCCACAAAACCATGTTATGTCTTTTCACCTATGGTGTTCCTCAAACTCCATAGTCGATGATTCTATTCGACTACGATTTTTACAAAGAAATTTCACCAGCTCGGTAGCCAAATGGTATATTGAGCAACCCCATGGGACACACCCTACGTTTACATCCCTCACCTCAACTTTCCTACATTTCTTTCAACTACACGTCTGCTATGATGCAAGAGTGGAAATCCTACTGTCTTGTAGATAGAATACAGCCACCCATATCAAAGATCATATCCATTAGTGGCATAAGTGCCATAGTCTCTGCAAGATAAAGCTTGATGACCGTATTTTCTTGGATTGGTTCCTGAAATCTCTCCTCCCTCTCATAGCCAAGGATGTAGCTCCTGAACGACCCCAGTCGGAAGAAGAAGCCATTTTAAAAGCTGAGCAGATAGACTTAATCTATACCCAATCTGGCTATCTATACACCATACTACCTAACGCTCTGTGCGGTGATCCGTCTCAGAATGATGCACCGGGGGAATCCCATGTCGTCAATGACATCATTGGCCAGGTTATGTCATGGAACAAACCCTTTACCATGATGAGTACCAACAACGCCCCAGACCTTTCTAGGGCTACATCTCATTCAGGAGCTATAACTTCGTATGCTCCAATGACGCACACCCACCACACTCATGGACCCTCATGTCCACCACAATGTTATGGGAAAGCACCCTCATCTTATGGACCACCTACATATTATAACCAATAGGCCAATCAGACTTTGGTTCACCAACAAGCCCAATTGGCTTGTTACCCTCAACAGGAAGCACCACCTGCCCCAACAGTTCCAATAGCTCAAGGTTACCAACAACCACAACAAGCAATGGGCCCAACTCTGAACCCTCCTTCTTACTATCCACAGTAGCCTACTCCAACACCTGCTCAACCTCAGAACCCCCCTATTGCCCAAGGGCAAGTTTACACACAACAAAACCAACCTCAAAACGAGAACGACCAGCATAATCAAGGAGGTCAACAAAACCGTGGAAGAGGATGCATCCGCGAAAATAATCAACCTTAAAACCAAGGTGGCCAACCACCTAATCCCTCGAATAATAATAATGCTGCCCCCACCAACCGAAACCCTGATCGTTCACTGAAATAGGGTAAAAATCCTAACTTAAGAACAAACCATCGATGTTCCTTTTGCTCTGTATATGGCCACTACACACATAATTGCCCCCATTTGGAGAAAGCACGTCAACTTTGGGCCGATGATGCCCAACGACAAGGACACACTGCACAACCAGCTCCACCTCCTCAACCACAACCCATCATATTGCAGAATCCTCTACACAACCAAGGAGTAGTAAACACTTGTTCAATGGATCCCCAATAAGGATCCATTGCACCACAGCAACAAATTATCTATGCTACAACCAATTACTAGCATACCGAGTCGAGCACTCACCATCTGCTAATGATGTCATCAAATGATATCAACCTTCAAACTCATCAAAACCAATACGGCTCAGCCCCTGAAACCACGCCTATTGATCCATCCTCAAGCACCCTCCCAACTGATCAGACATTATCCATACCTAATATTCCAATGGATGGGGGTCCAAAAGCCCCTTGCAGGCCCTTAAGATGGATTAACAACAATCCTACCGCTCGTGCAGCCTCAAACTATAACATTATAGAAGACTTATCCCAGTCCCCCGCTGCCATGTCTACTCAAGAAGTCTTAAAAAATTGTCCAAAATAGAGGAAATTATTGTTATCCGCCATCGATGCCATAGACCCTAATGACTCAAGAATGATGGCATTCGACGTAGACCAAACCAAACCATGTTTTCCTTTGTCATTAGCCTTCCATATTTTTGTATCCATTCGAAACCTTGTCATTCATCGATGAAGGTGCCTCCACCTGTGTAATGTCGAGTTTTTTCTGGTAGAAACTTGGATCCCCCACACTGTAGCCATCCACTACCGCATTACGATCTTACAACGGTCGTTCCACTCAACCGTAGGGCCTATTAGTTAACGTGCCCATGCAACTTGGGGGAAAAACGGTTCTCATAGACATAGAGGTCATCAATGCCCAGCTTGATTACAACATCCTATTAGGACGGAGTTACATGTAAAAAATGAAAGCTATGGATTCTTCCGTCTTCCGCCTCATGGCATAGTCAAAATTGACCAGATAACATACTACGATCCTAATGACCCCGCAGGACCTAAAAACATTCTACCTATGTTCGAACAACCAGTTCAGAGTGCACCTACAGCATTTGTCTCCTCAGTCAGACCGGGGATATATTCAGATACTCCCATGAACTCCACTTTCCAATCTATCCCACCCCCTCTACGGATAACTGAAATATCTTATTTGTGCACCCTTTTACACAACACGCAACCACATACTCAACAACCTCCATTACTGCCACAACCACCCACAGTGCCTAGTCATATCGGAGCAACATCGATTCACACTATTCCATTCTTATTTCCTATTTCAGGAGTCATCAGCACACAAGTAATGGCTACGCTAAATCTTCCAGGGTTAATGTTAGGATTACCTATGTGGTACCTACCTGCCCCAACCCCTCCCCTGACACCGAATGTCGTTTTACAACCGGTGCAACCCATCAATACTTCAAACCGTCCACCTCCTGGTGTAGCAAACATACAAAACCAACCACCTCCAACTGGGACAACTGCATCAACATCTAGTAATGCTCCCCCTCAACTCTGCTACAATGGGGGAAGAGGCCCACAAACCTACACCACCAGACCCACAACCCGCACTGCCCCACCAAATCCCAATTTGGCAAAGAATCCCCCAACAACCCATGCCCCCCCTAAGTGCTCTTTCTGCGACGATATAGGCCGTGCCACCCATCAATGTCCACAATTACTAGCACTTCAAGAACACATGCAAATGTTAGATGATGACACTAACATTCCAGTTGTCAAACTAGAACTTCCCCCTCTGCCTCGCGATAAATCATTGCATACCAACCACCCTTGTGCAATATGCGGCATCTATGGCCATGATTCACATCACTTCCCCAATCTCCCAGATTATAGAGTAGTTCTATATGAATTGAATAATGCTGACCTAGAGATATCCCCCCCTCTCATTAAGGAAATATTCCCCCCAAAATCTTCCCCTTCAGAAGAAATAAATACCATTTATATGATTTCATCAACATACAAGCCTAAAACAATTGAGTTGATGACACACTACTTCCCTACTGATGAGGAAATCCTAGAAACACTTACCACACCTTACTACCCCTAGGATGATATGCACCATTGGTCATACTTCATCCCTGAGGCATCAACCTCCACCATGAAAAACCAACTCTCCATTGAATCAAAATATTTTTTACCAAGCAAGGTTGATTGGTTCAAATATCCTATCCCAACACCAGATGCCTTTGAAGAAGGTAATATGGCCAACATTTCTCCTATAATAAAAATTGACATCTCCACCACACCTGCAAAACCTGAACTTATCTCCTTAGGTGCATCATGCACTGAAGAGGAAGTTCAAGTCTATAAGAAACTCTTCCAATAGTTTTGCGATGTCTTTGCCTGGTCTTACACCGAAATGCCTGGCCTCGATCCTACCATTGTAGAACATCACATAGACACTTGGCCCAACATACCACCTGTCCATCAGAAACAACACCCCATTCACCCATCTAAACTTCCAGCCGTTAAGGCCGAAATTGAGAAACTTCAAGCAGTAGGGTTCATATACCCTATTGCTTATACCACTTGGGTTTCCAACCCAGTTCCAGTTAATAAGAAAGTGGGCACCATTCGTGTCTGTACTGATTTTTGTGACCTCAATCTAGCATTTCCCAAAGACAAATTCCCAACACCATTTATCGACCAACTAATCGATGCATGGGCAGGGCATGAGGTCCTATCTTTCATGGACGGTTTCTCTGGGTATAACCAAATCCATATCCGCAAGGAAGACAAATACAAAACCACATTCACAACCCCATGGGGCAGTTTTGCTTATCGCGTCATGTTCTTTGGTCTCAAAAATGCTGGTGCCACATTCCACTGGGCCATGACTTATTGTTTTCATGACCTAATTAACATCATATTGGTTTATCTAGACGACCTCATGGCTCGATCTAAGAAATGATCTGACCATCTAGATGACCTTCGACAAGTCTTCTTGCGTTGTCGCAAATACCAAATCTGCTTGAACCCACTCAAGTGTGTCTTTTGCATTCTAGCAGGTCATCTGTTGGGTTTCATCATTTGAGAAAAAGGGATCACCGTAGACCCATTAAAGGTCCAAGCCATCGTAGACCTAGCATCACCTCACACATTAATACAGCTACCAAGCCTTCAGGAAGGGTCCAACTTCCTCCATCTCTTTGTCCCTGATTATGCCACAACAGTTCATGGTTTCCTTCATTTGCTACGCCTTCATACCCCTTTTTGTATGGGACGATTAGGCGGGAGCTTTCACAAACCTAAAGAAAGCACTTACTAATGCCCCCTTGATTTCTCCTCTGGATTTCACAAGAGACTTCATCCTTTACAATTCAACATTCGATTATGCCGTTTCTGGAGTACTCATCCAAGAAGACTCTGCTCGTCAAGAGCATGTCATTTACTATGTAACTCAAACCTTATCAGGCCCACCACTGCGCTACCCACATGAAGCAAAAATGGCCCTTTCCATCACCTTTTCAGTGCAGAAGTTGCGCCATTACATTCTCCCCAGCCATACCACAGTTGTCGCCAATTCCAACCCAATGGTATATCTCTTGACTTGTCGCCTTTTGCAAGGTCATGTAGCTAAATGGGAGATTATCCTACAAGAATACGACCTGACATTCAAAACCCCAAAGAGCACCAAATCCTTAGCACTTGCTCAACTCATTATGGACGTACCATCCTCATCATCATCACCAGCTATCCATACTAATCTAATTGTCAACCATTTATTCATCATCTCATCAAACGACCCTTGGTACGTCGACATTTTGGTTTACCTCCGCACACAATTTTCGACCCAATATCGACCATGATATACACCGTTGCATCCATCACCATGCCCCCCATTATCTCCTCTTAGGTGATGTCCTCTATCAACGTGGTGTCATCACAATCCTACGATGTTTCCTTTCTCGAGAAGAAGAACAAGTCCTTAATGACTATCATAGTGGCGCCTATGATAGCCATTTCTCTGGAATACCCAAAAGGTGATCCGCATAGGTTATTTTTGGCCCTCACTATTTACCGACTGCATCACAGTAGTCAAACATTTCCAAAATTGCCAACTTTTTGCCCCCAAGGAAAGAACCCCCACTCGCCCCCCTTCATCCAATCGTAACCATTGGACCATTTTGCAAATGGGCCATTGACTTCATGGATTGTAATCCTACATTAACTGGTGGCCATAAAAACATCATTGTGGCCATCGACTACTTTACCAAATGGGCAGAATCCATGCCTACTTACAGCTGCAAAGCCAACACTACAACCCGCTTTTTCCTCATCCATGTTATTGCTCATTTTGGAGTACCAAAGCAACTCGTCTCAGACCATGGTTCTCACTTTGAGGACTTTGTTTGGCAAGAATTTCCAACCCTCCTTAAGTTTGAACATCATTTCTCTTTTGCCTACTACCTCCAAGGGAACGGCTAAGTCGAAGCTATTAACAAAATTTTGAAGACTATCCTCCAGCGCACTGTCGACCGACATAAGTCCAATTGGAATCATGTGCTTTTTCCTGCACTGTGGGCTTACCATATGTCCACTAAAACTACCACCGATTTCACCCCTTTCCATTTGGTTCATGGTGTAGAATCTGTCCTCCCAATTCAGTGTCAGATCCCGACATTTCATATTGCCATCCAACTCCTCCCAGATACTTCACCAATTGAACACTGCCTACTTCTTTTAGAGCAAGCCGACGAAGATCGTCGTGCATCCCTCCAAACAATCGAAGCCACAAAGAACCGATCCAAAGTTAGTTATGATAAACATGTTCACCCATGAGCATTTAGTGAAGGAGACCTTGTACTTGTTTACGATCAAGCCCATGACAAAACAGGCAAAGGAAAATTTGAATCCATGTGGCAAGGCCCATACATCAAACACACTTGCCTTGGACATGGGGCATACATTTTGACCGACTCAAAAGGTAACTCCATGTGTAACCCTCGTAACGGGTTGTATCTTAAACAATTCTATCCATAAAAATATTCTAGACACCACAGTCCATATTATACAATTTTTAATTCATTTTTTTTCTTTGTAAACTTTCAAAGCCTTACATTTTCATTTGTCCTGCATGAACATGGATGGATCCTGTTCCACCCTATTATGTCGGCTTTGCCGACGGTGCAAGTCGTTGGTCACCAAATCTCACCTCCGCAGCTTGGGTACTTTATTCCCCTTCACACGAGTTGATCCACCTCAACGGAGTGTGAATAGGTGCTACCACAAATAATCAAGCTGAGTACGATGCCGTGACCGGTCTACTGACCGCTACTCTCCAGATGGGCATAAGTCACCTTAGCATATTCCTAGATCCCCAACTCCTTGTTTCCCATCTCAACAACTCTTACTAGGTACGCAATCCCTGTCTATTTATAAAATTCTTGCACACTAAACAAATGATTCGACACTTTGAATCCATTTCATTCACTCATGTCCCACGAAATCTAAATAGTGTCGTAGACCAAATGGCTAATAACATTCTAGATTGGCTAGTCAACCAAAACATGTAGGATATCAAAACATGCATCACATAGGCATCAAAAACTCAAATAAACAAAGAAAATGTGCCTCCACGGGCATACAAAAACCATAGTATTGCATCCACATGCATAGAACGTGCCTCCACGGGAAAACAAAACACATACAAGTGCACCACGTGCAACAAGACATAACAATGACAAGATGTGCAGCCATGTTCATACACGATTGTATAAAAAAATAAAAAAATGCATCCATGTGCATAAATATATATATATCATCATATAGTCATAATGTCAAGAGTTTCCTCGGCACCCAAATATACAAAAAGTACACCATCCGTACATAATATGTATCCACGAAAATGTCCCCGCATGCTCATCAACATTTGGGGGCAAATACAAGACAACCTAATCCTCATCATCACGATCAACCACATCGTCTGGATCATACTGATCCCGAGCTCTCCTCTCCACTGTCAAAATAACTACCCTTCACAGAATCGATCTCCACTCACGGGGAGCATCGTAACAATGGTCTAACACACGCTGATCCAGCTCTCTCTAACCATCATCTGGTACACCATCCAACATCACCTCTAAGGTATCATGCACATCCTCTATATCATCGTCTCGATGATGCACAACTCCTCGCGCACAAGGTGGGGGTGCCACCACTGGTGGAGGTACCACCACCACCACAAGACCCCTGCAACCCTGATGATCCGCTGGAGGCTGCGGACCAACATCTGCAAACAAACCAACCATAGGTGACATAAGCATCATGAAAAAACCTCTAGCCATCATCATAACAAAACATATAAACATGATATGATAGAGTAACAAAAACAAATATGTACCATTTGGCCGCCAGGCTTGACCTAGAGCACTGGGCATATCGATGTCTCCCCAGAAATCCATATCCTGATATAGATAATCATCGAACATGACCGACATCATCTCCCACTGCTCATACATCTCAGTCATGAAGAATTATCGAACTGCACCCCCACCACCCCGGGGCATCATCTCTCCTCACCTCACCATCCGCAGCTCACTCCTAAAACCATCTCGAATGGGCACACAGGGCCTTAATGTAGGAACTCTCTCAAAGAAGAAGCAACACAGAAAAGAGGTGGAGCTGAACTCTCCTCCATGTACCCTCACCTTGCTCAGCTCTCGTTGAACACAAGCAAGGAACATCTGACCCCATGCAAAATAGGTCCCATTCATAACACGCTGCACCATCAAAATCTTCCCCCTTGACAAACGGTGGAGCACCCATGCTCCAAGTACCCGAAGCACGCAAGCTAAAACTGCTTGCATCGATGGATCCCACAAATCACAAACGAGCAATGCACTAGCATGTACACTAGAACCCGAATGGAAAAACCTCTCTAGGAGATCCTCTATATCCATACCTGCTAGTATCCTTGGCAAAAGGTCCCCTACCTGACCCAAACGGGGAAGTCCAGTAAGAAAATAAACATCAGTCAAGGTGAGGTCTAGTATCTCACCTTGAACCATAAATGCTGCCATCCCCGGATCCCAGAAATCAATCAACATTTTTAGCAACAATTTTGTTGAATGCATGTGAGGAATCTGAGCAAACTTCAGCAATCCTCCCAAAGCCAGAGCCGCTTGTGCATGGTGGTCCCCCTGGATAATCTCCATCAGCTCCTCCAGAATCTCTCTCTCCCTACACGATGCTCTTGGCTGCCTAAGCATCCTGCCAAGTCCACAAGGAAATTTTTAGAAAAATGCCATAAAAAAATTTCCCCAGGCCAACGATCTAGATCGTAGGTTTGGGGTTCATAGCCGCGATCCTAATCGTAGCTATGAAGCCCATAGCTTCCCTGCACATCGCAGCTCTAAATGCCCACAGCCGTGATGAACATCGTGGCTGTGAATACCCATAGCCACGATCCACATCATGACTATGATTAACGATAGCCGCAATCCACATCATGGCTATGAATCCCATAGCTGCAATCCAGATAGCGGCTGTGAAGCCCATAGTCGCGATGTGGATCATGTAAAAAGGCTCAGAAGCCACGACATTCCACGTTGGCAAGCCAATGTAGTGTATACGCCAGTCCCAAGACCCAGTTTCCCCCCGAAAGTAAATAAAATTAAAGGCTAAGACCAATAGGCTTACCTGGAACTCACAGAATCAAATTCTAACAGTCGATTCTCCCGCAAATGAAGAAAGTGCTTTGACCAGATCAAATTTCCTATCAAACTCAATAGTGAAAATGACATGTGTCATTATAGCTCCACTTGCTATTTATAAACATTTCACCCATTCTCTGTTGATCATTGCGGAGTCATATGAAGTCCGTTCTCCACATCGTTGATACCATTGGAATCACCACAGCCAGACCTTCATAGTAGTACAGTCAGTTTCTTGACTTCAGCAACACCGTTTTCAGCCATTTTTTACATGCCCCTCGTCGCCTCGATTTGCATTCTACATCAGTCGTTGTCTATTTTTTACGTTCTTCATATCACCGGATTCAGTTTTTCACGGTCATGATGATGCTTGAGATCATTTCTCGCTCTCACCACCATATTTTGAGGTCATTTTTTCCATGCCCCTTATTGCCTCGATTTGCATGCCACATCGACCGTTACCCATTTTAAACATTCTTCATATAACCGTATTTAGTTTTTCGCGCTCATGACAATGCTTGAGATCATTTCTCGCTCTCACCAATACCTTTTTGTTCGGTATAATTTTATCCCTTTTTCAGGCCGACCAATTCTTTTACCCAAAAGGCACTTAGGAAGTTTCTGTTAAGCTCTTTTGTAACTCCTAAAACAATGAAAATATCGTCGAGCAATATTGCTTCCTTTCATGCTTTCTAAAAGTATCTGAAAAGGCATCTACCTGGTGTAAGTTTACCCATTTTCCAGACCTTGTAGACTAATTACGAAAAAGGAATACTCTAGTCACATCGGCTAGAAGAGTTCTCCATCTGCATAATGTTATGCTTTTTCAGGCCTTGGAGACTAACATATGGAAAAGACCACCAATGGAGTCTACTTACTACTTTCAGACTCTTTAAAAACTGAAAGCAACTACGAGCAATCACCATCTTGGGCTCGTATAAATCCACGGGACAGTATTCCTCCACCAATTTAGAGTCTTCTTATCGTTTTCAGACTCCTTAAAAATGAAATCACTCACGAGCATGAACAGTCTTGGGCTCACACAAATCCACATGACAGTACCATTTTTTTAGCACACTTTTATCCCTTCTTGGAGCTCATTAAAACCATGAAGAAGGCCCCAATGATGCCTGTCAGTGCCACATTATGGTCTCCTTTGTTCAAGAGTATTTTGCAATATGTCACCCCGAGAGTCTCCCGATATCGCCTTTCAATTTGTCCCCTAGAGTCACTGCAGTCTACAATACATACCCCAGATCCCTTAAGCTATGATCCCCACACCTAAAAGTTAGTTTCATATGCTGCCAGGTCAACCATGTCATCATGCTCTGAGCAAAGGAAGTTTGAGTCCACCCTCTCTATGAACCCAGTTATTCCCCATCCCCATAGTATGTCAATCCTACCATCAGTACTATCACACTTCGGTTGTACACCTCACGCTCCTGTCAAGGAAACATCATTGCCTTGGTAGTTGTCGGTCTCCCTCTATCGACTACAACCAAATCTATTCCAGACGATAGACCGAGAGGTCCCTGTGCCTTGGAATCCTCACCATTAGTGACAAGTGCCTACGGATCATATTGAAAGGAGTCGTCGGTGCCTCTCCAAATGATTGTTTCTCACATGCTTGATGTGAACACCTTGATTGCATCATTGAGACTCATACAGGGTATCGGCCCTTTCAATTATTTTATTGAAGACCCCGGATGTCACCTGACTCTAGCACATTTGTGAGTCTGCTTGAGAAAACAGTCAGTCACATGTTCCTATGGATATCCGGGTTGCACTTGGTGACAGTATTCAGAATTACCCTAATTTTATACTCCCTCGAGTATACAGTTCTATATACTCTTCAGAAGTTGACTCACAGTTATTGAGTCCATACAGTTGTTGGATACCTTCAGATTCAACAGTTCATCAACCCTTTTAACACCTTATTTATACCGACTGGTGCTCTTTTCCAGTATATCAGTTCTTCACATCAATCATGGTATGACCGTAAGTATGTCCCAGCATTGTCTCCCCTCTGGACCATTATGATGTACATAGCAGGTTTATACATATTCTTCAAGCACCCCTTTTTTGGGCCTTATTGTGATTTATATGTCTTGATACGAGCATGGGTATGCTCGCCTTGTCCATTATCAGAGATTATTCCTCATTCATTTTTTAGGACATGTATTTTTAGTTTGTGTAGTTTGCATGGGCCCGGTGTTCTAGTCTCCAATTGGTCTCTTCTCTCCTCCAAACCCCAGGAAAAAGACAAAAGAAATATGATGTCTATCAGCCATACGATGAGCTCCTACCCTCACACATCAAGGGGCAATATGTTAACACCCAAAAGTGCTCACTAGCTCATTTCCCTATTTCCATGACCCATTTGTCCACTTTTTCCACCATTTGAGCCCCTAAAACCTTCAAAAGGTCACCAAAAAGACCAAAATCCATCTTTTTCCTCTCAAAATATATAATTTTCCTCAAAAAATATAGAAAACCCTCAAAAAGGGTCCAAAATTCCCAAAATCCTAAAAGGGAATAAAAATATAAAATATATTCAAAAAGGGAAAAAGAGGGAAAAAGAGGAAAAAGAAATCTAAACCATTTTGGTCAATACCATTGGTTTCCTTAAACCATAATGGTATTTCCAATCACTAAAAAACTATAAAAAGGTGATAGGGGCTCCTCACTATTCATCCACATTCACCCTATCCTTATGCTACCAAATTCTCTTTGAGAGCCCTTGCCTCCCTTTTTGAGTTTGAAGATCCCCATTAGAGCATTGGAGTAGAAGAGACCATTGGAACATTGGAGCACCTCAACCTTGAAGCTGCTTAAACTCAACCGTCCTCACCATTTGAGGTAACATGATTATTGTAAAGTTATTTTTTCCAAAAATAAAGAATTTATTTTACATATAGATCTGAATTCTTTACCATTTGCTTTCAAGTTTTTACATGAACATGCTAGATTAACTTTTTACTTTCTCATATCTTAGATTAATTATACTTTTTACTTTAGTTTTTTATTGTTTTCATTGAAACTACTACTACAAGTTAGTAGGTGCTCATAAACACATGCTTGGTTGAAAAACCAAGCAACAGTATGGGTTAACAATTACTTTTGATGCGAATAAGTAGATTAAATATGTTGTTTGAATATTTGTTATCTGTTGAAATCTGCGAATTACTTAATTTCTGAATGGTGAATTGATAATATTGTTGGGCCTGCCCCAAGTTGGGGTAAATTTTGATAATAGAAGGAGTTTTAGCTACGGAGCTAAGCGCAGCTCAACAAAAATACAATTTTGTGCAAGTGTTGGGGATGCTGCGAAGTTGCGCGCAGTAAACAAATTTTGGCAGTACTTCGAATGGTGCTACAAAGATCAGTGCTATGAGGAAGCAGTGCTGCAAAGTGACCAGTCCACATGGAGCTGAAAAAGCAGAGTGCTGGATGGAGGACGGGCATGGGTACCAACTAGACCGTTGGCGGTCTAGTTTTGGAAAAGATGCTCCAAAGAGGCCAAGTGGTGGCCATGAGCAAATCAGGAAGGCGACCAGGTGTACGAGGTCGTTAGAGGAATAACAACTTGATGAAAGAGACTGGGAGCTGAGCTAGCTGCACGAGGTTGTTATAGGAAGAGTGACTCGAGGACAGTTACTTGTTGGCGTGTGCACAATAGAAAGGCCGATAGCAACAGGATGAAGGCGTGGAGGACCGCCACGATGGAGCACTCGCTACCAGAGGCCAGCAGTTCGGTTCAGAGAAACCATATTAGTTTTGGAAACCCTAAGTGTTTCGGCCTTTAGCATTATAAAGGCATGACCTATGGGTATGATCTATAAAAGGAGGCATTTTTGTATGGGAAAGGGTTAGAAGTTTAGTACTGAGCATTGTAAAATCTTTTCTGAGTAAAGATATTGTAAAGGCTCTACAGCCGAGTGCGTAGAGACCTATCTGAGAGAGAAGAGATTCTGTAGCTGAGCGTGCAGACTAAGAACTGTTGTGCCCTTCCCAAAAGATATATATAACAACAGTTCTTGTGGACGTAGCTTCCCACCCGTGTGAGTGAACCACGTTAAATACTGTGCAGTGTGATTGTGTTGTGTATTATGCATTTATTTGCTTCCTGTGAATGAATGTCTGAATTTTCCTTTGCATACCGTTATGATAGGAATTTTATATGTATTTGCCATCAGGAGAATATGGAAATAATATGTTAAGTTCTGCATGAATAGATGAATGGTGAATGTTTGGCCTCTACTTATGAAGCAGTAATGAGTCAGTTATTCGGCTAAGTGTTAGATATTGCTTAAGCACTTTCACATTACGTAGTAGGGAGAATGCATGGTAGTTGGACTGTCTCCACGGCACATGCTTGAGCAGGAAACACCCTAAGTGAATGAATGAATGATTGAGTGTTAATAACTTCGGCACTCTAGTTAACTGCAAGTATTTCAAATCTTAGTGTGAACTGCATCAACCGCAATCACAACGAAATTTCGTGGAAGTAGAATTTGGAGGTGCGAACCGCGGTCTCATCTATCGTCACGCAGTCTTGCCCTACAGCACACGTCCCATGTCACACTGCACAGTACATCATACTAAACAACTCATCACCTACTGTGGAAACCTGATTCTACACTACCCCATAGATACACCTCACGTGAGACCTGAACTTGCTCGCAGGTTGTTGCCGAAAGGGCCGGTGCGAAGGGGTTTTGTTGGTTAAGGGGAAACCGCGAAGAACCTGGGTCTTTATTGAAAACCCTCTGGGTCAGCATATGATAAGCCAACAAATATGTTACAGAAGTTATAATCTCTAGTTTCTACAAGGGTAATGTGTGTTGGAAGCATATCCTCAACTCCACTATGGAAACTTAGTTCCTGTAGCCCCCTTATCCATCTCGGGCGAGACTACACTTGCTCCGCAAGTGTTGCTGGAGAGGGTTATACCTTTCCAGGCCGGTGTGTAAGGGAGTTTGGGTTGGTAGTTTGTTTGCAACAGTGCGAAGTGAGCCCCTTTTGATAGACCTTGTGTCAACACCAGGTAAAGAACATTGGAAGAAAGTACAGTGGATTCTCAGGTATTTGAGAGGTACTACCACTCAGGCATTATGTTTTGGAGGTTCAGAGACTATTCTACAAGGATATGTTGATGCAAATATGGAAGGTGATAAGTATAGTAGGAGGAGCACCACAGGGTATGTGTTTACTGTAGGTGGAACAATAGTAAGTTGGATTTCGAAATTGCAAAAGGTTGTTGCACTTTCAACAATGAAAGCAGAGTATGTTGTTGTTACAGAGTCTAGTAAAGAGATGATTTGGTTGTAGTAGTTTATGGAGGAATTAGGTAAGAAGAAGAAGGATAGCAGGTTGTATTGTGACAGCCAGAGTGCCATTCATCTTGCAAAGAACTCAGCATCGCATTCCAGGACTAAACATATACAGCTCAAGTACCATTTCATATGATCTGTTCTGGAAGATGAACTGTTGAAACTGGAAGAGATACATACTAGCCAGAATCCTACAGACATGTTCAAAAAGGTACTGAATAGAGAGAAACTGAGTTCCTGCTCGGTTTTAGTTGGCCTTCTAGCGTGAAGGTGAAGATGAGAAATTTTCCAAGTCCAAGATCCAACAAGTACAGCAGCGGTGGAGTTGTTGTGATCAGTCTCTAAGTGGGAGATTGTTGGTTGTGGAGCGTAATCTTCCAGATTCATAAATGTTATTTAGTCGTGTTTGTACCCCAAGTTTATTTTACACTTGTTCCCCCACTTTGGGGTTCGGGGGCGAAGCCCCTAAGAAAAATTTTTGGGTTGTTTTTGCCAACAATTTATGGGCCCATGGTTTTGGGTAAACCATGGTATTTTCCCATTGTATTTCCCCTTTATAAGAAATACATTATAATATGGATAGGGTTGATGTATTAGGTATTATGCATTGTAAAGATCTTTGATATTGAAGAAGAGAGACTGTGAGACAGTGAAGAGGAAGGGCATTGGATGTGCTGCAGGTTGTATCCCTTCATTTGCTGGATGGTATAATAATAAGGACTGGGAATTTCAGTCTGGACGTAGCCCATCTTGGGTGAACCACGATATCTTGGTGTCTCTCTTGTAATATTTTTGTGTGATTGTATTTGCATCTTGTTTATTGTTATTTCTCTGCGATCCTGTTTTTCTAACACTGGGGTGCTGTAAGTAATCTTCTATTTTGTAAAATACATTCTCTTCTATCTATAATAATTATAATCTAAAGATTTGGTGGGGTTTTTCATCCTCATTTTTTTGAGGATTTTCCCTAGACTACATCTTGTGTTATGGTTGAGTGTTTCATGTTATTTAATAGTTCATTAATTCAAGTATTTAGTATTTTCACACTTAAATTTTTAAAGTTGAAAGCTCATCATATTTGCTCAAAAATTTAACACTTACAATATAAAGGATATATTACATTACAATACTATTGAATGTCCTAACCAAGTGCTTTTGAAATTTGTTATATGTATGCTTGGTCACTGCTACAACTAATGATCTAATTACCTTGCAATTTTTATGAAACAAATAAATGCATTATTGATTGAAAGTGATATTCTAAGTGCAAGTTGTAAGTATTGATCCACTATCATATTTACTCCTTCCTTGTCCTTAAACTACTAATACTGATATAACACAGAAATAAAACTATTGTTGAGTTATAGTGATATCATATTGAAATGGTTTGATGTTGATAGATATTTCACAACATTCACATTTCATTTGCCAAAATTTTATGTTGCTTGATACAAATAATAGCAATATTGAATGTTCTGGACCTACATTTTAAAACTAATGTGAAGGAAAATTCCCATGGTTATATATAACTGCTAACTCTTGACATCTAAATATGCTTATTGCAATTCCAAAACTAATTTGATAGATAGAGCTAACCAAGAGGTATTCTATGCTAAAAGCCTGTTTCCTAAGCACTCTTGTCTATTTTTAACTCCTTATCCAAGGCACTGGTCATTAATACAATTGCGTAGGAATAAACCGGCTTTGGTTTTTATTCTCTTGCAGGTATAGTAAAGGGTTCTTCCCCTTGGGGATACTCTTCCCAAAGAAGTTTAAGGAATGTGTATGAGGTGGCATTGGGTTACGATTCATTACATACATGCTTGCAATACACTATCCCTGCTATTCCATTTGGTAACTAGGGTTAAAATAGATAAGTGTTATAAAGTATAGGTTTTATAATAAGGCATATGTATATGCTCTAACTACTAAGGTAATATATATTATCTCCTATGATGCTTGAATATAGCATTAACAAAGGGGATCCCTCGTTATACAAATTTACAAATCTTGTGTATACAAATTTGACACCCAACTTGGGGCATACTAGGAGTGCTTCTCTAGGAATTACCTCCCTCCACCTATTACTAGCACAATGGAATCCTCGTTCCTAGCAACAAAAAAAGGAACATAGAAAATTGTTTCCATATAATTTATCAAAATAGTCCTTCAGAGACACTCCACACAAGACATTCAATAAATACCCTTATCCCCAACATACTAATGTATACAATCTAAATATACATAAAAAACACTTATCTTCAATATTATTCTAATTACATTTTACACATAAAGAGAGGGGGAAGGATATCATTAACTATTAAAAATACCATCTTAAATAATTTACTTTTAAAAACATCTAAGAATCAAAATATTAACATTTAAATACACAAATAAGAATTATAATCTAGTAAAAATTTAAACAATTTCAACATCCATAATAGCAAATTCAATATGCTATATATCATAAAATATGTTTTTTTTTTCAAAATTGAAAAAGCTATAACTCACTATTCAAAATTATAATCGAAGTTACATAGGAATTTCAGCACAAGAACTTGCACACACAGGCCCGCACACACATAGACACACACATACACACATATTCAATTCCAATCAAATTCAATTGCTAATATCATTTATAGTCAAATTCAATTACTAATTTAACGTGAAGACAATTACTATCATATTGGTAATTGTTTGTATCATTTCTAATCAGGGAAATGATAAATATTATTGAGTATAGTAAAAAGGAAAATATGGTTTGGTTGCAAATACAATGAGATCATTAACTTTAATAGCTTTGGATTGTTCAAGCATCTCTCATTTTTTTTTATTTCATGTCGCTAAGGAAGGGCCTCTCTATAAGTAGAGATGCACTCTATGTATGTTTTTTTAACGCTTTGGCTATGTTTTATTTCACTGTCTCTCTGGAAATAAATATCCATGTGTACAAAATCAAATTCTAGGAAAAATATTTTAAGTTAAGGAGTTGCAATGACAATTGAGAGTCTTTGTAATTATATATATCTTTATATCATTTATAAGTGTTTTATTCTTTTACAACTTACAATTTGTTTTAGATATATTTAAAATTTGTAGAATTGAATAGATTAATGTTTTAAAAAATACATATAACATTCTTTTATTAATTTTTTTAACTTATAATATATTTATTCTTAAATGAAAAGAAAGTATTTGAATGAAAAATATCTTATTATCTTTGAAATTGAAATTTAATAAAAATGTTATTGAAATTTTGAAATAATTTCTCCAAAAATTTAATAACATTTTATATTTTCAATGTGAGATTAAATTGTAATTTTATCTGAAGGATTATAATTAATTTAAAATTTTAAAGCATGACTTAAAATTTTTTTTAATTGGTTAAAGCTTAAAAGCTACTCATATATTCAAAACTATAAATTAACTTTATTTTAAGAAGCTAATCATTTACAAACTATAAATTGATTATATTAAAAGTTAATTTTATATATATATATATATATATATATAATTTAAGACTTAATTGAATAAATATAGTTTATGATACATTAGGAATTTTAATGGCAAATTGAGATTAATTTTAGGAGGTAAAACACTTTATCTTTTATATAAAAGCTATAAACCTACTAAAATTTTAATCTTAAATTTTTTTTATAAAAAAAGATATCATCCAAATCATAAAATATAATTTAACAAAAGTTAAATTCCAAAAATCTAGAAAATAAAATAAATTTGGAAAAATTTGAATTAAAATATTTTTTTATGTCAAAATCATATTTTACAATAGTCTAGAGAAACAAGTGGGGGATCACCACCAAAGCTACTTAGACTTCTATTTAATGAAATTTTTGAAAAAAAAATAATTGAAAAATCATCTATATTTATTTAATCACGTACATGATTGAAATTTGACGTTCTACCTTGAGAACAATAAAAATAGATTATGGGATGTTCATATTTAAACATTGTCTTTCATTGTGATATTAATCTTAATTTTATTTTCCATAATAGTAAAAAATATATTTAAAGTTTACCAAAATACACTTCAACTATGATTAAATTATTTCTTCATAAATATGTTAACATAGTTTGAAATTAAAAAAGAAAAGATTTACATAAATGAAATTTTGATTATGTAAATATCCATTTGTGGTACACTAGGGTTGATATATGAAGAGCAATAGAAATTTTATTTTTTTAAAACGGATCATTGTTTTATAAAATATGTTAAGTTACATTGGTGCTTCTCATAAGGTTCCACATAAACCTCAAGTAATTCGTGTTTTACTTGTATTGGATATTTTACCCATATCATATCCCATTCATTTATGTGATGATATATTTAAATGAATTTATGTTGTTGTTGTTTCTATTGTCTAGCTATATACTAAGATCTATCCTCCCGACAATGTAACTTAATAATCATGAAAATGACTATAAAATTTGGACCTCACTCTACTCATAGATGTTAATTTAATTACAAAAAAGATCTTAGTTTAATTACAAAGTTTGTGATTATTATAAAGTGCATTACATTGGACAACATATATATGCTAGGACATAAAACCATGAGACGGTCATGGTAATATCACATAATATTATGGAACACACAATATCAATATCGCAATATTCATGTACTTATAAATCAAGTATCTCTATACAAAATTTTCACTACCATATCATAAAAGGATATAAACATAACTTTCACTCTATATACAAGATAATCAAGAATCCTCCATGTAAGCAAACCTAGAGGGTCAACTCAAAGTGGCTCCTTTTGACCATATATATTTTATGAGACAATTTTCCTTCTGAGAGGCTCAATGCATCACCTATATCTCTACCATCATCAATATTTCCAAAACATATTGATCCATTGCACTTGTCTTATCATTGTGATTCATAAAGAAGAAGAAGAAAAAACATTTTTTATACTTAGCATATGAAACCTCCAATTTTCATATATATATATATATATATAAACATATACATAATATAAGGTATATATTAGTATGCATAGATAGATATAAATGACATACAAGCAATGTGAGAATATTTAATTAAAAATTCCCCATAATAGAAAAGTGTAGGAATATCATGTGGTCATTAACATTGATTGGCATGAAGAATATGTTGTTTTAAGTAACAAACTCATGTAAACATGTGGAAAAGATAAAAACAAGTTATTTTAAGTAACCCATCCTGTGGAAGATTTCCAATCTTTAAATGTTGTCTAACCGTAAGACATCCATTAAGGAAATTTTTTTGTTGAGCGGTCGTTGCGACTAGGGTTTACTGGGGTGTCTAGTTCGACCGCCATGGATGCCTTCCCCCCTCCCATCGAGCCCCCAGCAGAGGATCTCTGCGCTCATCTCGATGCTGCCTTTTATCTTCTGGTGATCTCGTCTCCCCCTTCCTAGGCGCAGGATCTCCCTTCTTCCACCTTTGTCAAGCGAGCAGCAGCTCCCAAAGTTCAGATTACATCGACAGCTTCCAGAATAAAAGCCTTGGCTTTGAATGAAAGAGGTCTCATCGGACAATTTACTGGGATTTGGCCTTCTCTGAAAACCATGGATTCCTAGCTCTCCAAAAACTGGATGCCTCTCATCTTCGGAGGTCTACAGCATTGCTTCTGTGGTAAGGGTTTCTACACTTTTCTCTTTGAATTCAAAGAAGATAGAGATTTGATCTTTTGTATTGGGCCATATTTCTTGGGATCGATAGGGTTGTATCTCAACAGATGGAGTCTCTCCTTCGATCTTGAAAAAGATATCCCCTCTGCCATTTCTGTCTAGGTCCATTTGCCTCATCTTCCCCTTCACTGCTGGAATGATGAAGTCTTCCAAGCCATTGGGAACGCTCTAGGCAAATACATCAACAAAGCAGAACCAAAAGGTCATCTCTTCTCCTGTGCTAGGATTTGTGTCGAAGTCGATCTGGAAAAGGGATTTCCATAAGGAATCAATCTCCTCATGGATGGATGGGAATTCTATCAAAAAGTGGATTATGAACAACTTCCCTTTAAATGTAGAAAATGCCATGAATATGGGCACTTTGTCAAAAAATGCCCCAAATCTTCACAGGAAAACTTAGAAAAAATCCAGGAAGAAGGATGGCAACAACCCAAAAAAGGAAAAAAGGCCACACACAGTACAGCTTCCCACAAACCTGGAGCACAGCTAGGGAAAAACAAGGATCAGCAACAGAAAAGCACCAAACCCACAACCAAGAATTATTTTGAAAAACTCCCGTTAGAGGATGGAGAAATCCCAAGCCAAGAAGAACCATTGAATGATGAAAACGTTGGAATTGGATAAACTGCAGACCTCCCTCCTGAAACCCAACTCTCTCCTGTTATCGAACATATTCTAGAAAAATCAACCCCAGATCCATCTTCTCCAAAGGAAACCTGGGCAGATATGGCTGCCGCAGAAGAGAACATCAAGCAACAAGCTTCTCCAGGAGGAACTTGGGAAAAAATGGTTAAAATAAGCAGGCTGAACCCACTAACTTCATCCTCGGGGAAAAACAATTCTAAAGAAACACAGGTCACTTAGGATTCAAAGGCAATAGAAATTGGTCCCCCCCAACCACCAGAGGAAGAAGATCACAATGACAACATCGTGAACAAGAGGCAGAGAGAGAATTGAATCTAGGAAGGCAGCTAAGTATCGAAGACACCAAGTTCCTTTAGAACTCCAAAACTGTTGGCTACAAGGAAGAAAGATCTCGAGTAGGATCCCAATCACTCAAGAAATAATGAAGCTTGTCTCTTGGAATAGCAGAGGGCTTATGGCTCGCAAAAAACTGAAGCACTCAAATCTATGTTGAAGTCCGAAAAAGCCGTCATCCTCCTCATCCAAGAGACTAAGATGAACAAAGAAGAGATTTTGGGCCTTTCAAATCTCTTTTGGAAAAATAGTATAGGTATGGCAATAAGTTCCAGAGGAGCTGCAGGAGGCATTGCAATGTTTTGCAACTCAAACAACTACACCCTCAATCTGGTCAAAGAAAATACTCATTGGCTCCTAACTGAAATAATCAGTAAAAATAGTTCTGATTCTATCCTTTTATGTAATGTCTATGGCCCAACTCACTACAGAGACAAACAAATCTTTTGGAATTCCCTCCACTCCATTTGTGAAGAACACTCTGACAAAAATCTCATTATTGCTGGAGACTTCAATACAACAATCTCTAGATCTAAGAAAAGGGGAGGCTCCCTCATCAGAGACCCTTTTGGAGAAATGATGCAAGACCTTCTAGTAGATTTCGATCTTCTGGACCCAAAACCCAACAATGGAAGATTCACCTGAAGCAACAAATGCATTGGCCCGAGACATATTGTAGCTCGGTTGGATCTCTTCCTGGTAAGTACCTCCATCCTCCATCTCGATTTTTTAGTCTCCTCTTATCTTATTTCCTTGGCCTCCTCTGATCTTAGATCGATAGCTCTCTCCCTTTCCCCTTCTGCCAATCTGGGCCCCATACCCTTCAGATTTAACCCCCTCTAGCTCCAACACAGCTCCACGCTACCTAATTCACTCTGTGTGGAACAACTCTTTCTCCGGTTCTCCTGGATACATCTAGGAATCCAAGCTAAGAGCGGTCTTCCAAGCCTTAAAATCTTGGGCCATCTCCTCTTTTCCAAAACCTTTTTCTATTAAAAACAACCTTCAAAACAAGCTCTCCAATCTCCAAAATCGAATGGAACAGGAAGAAATTACTCAAATTACCCTGATGCAAGAAAAGGCACTCAATACTGAAATCCTAATAGCTGCCAAAAGAGAGGAAGAAACCTAGAGATTAAAATCGAGGCAACTTTGGCTCAAAGGGGGAGACAAAAACACCAAGTATTTCCACAACCAAGAAAAAGTAAGGCTTAGTCAAAATTTCATTAGAGAAATAAAAGATGCCAATAACCAAGTGATCAAAGGTCATGAAGACATTAAGAAAGCAGCTCACCAATATTTCAAAACTCTCTTTACAGATAGTGGAGTCACAGATGCAATCTCCCAGGCAGACCTCCTATCTGGAATTACCCCCTCAATTTCTGAAAAGGATAATGAAAAAATCGACAGGCCTATCTCAGAGAATGAAGTCATATCAGCAATCTGGTCACTTCACCCTGATAAATCCCCAGGTCCCAACAGCTTAACCATTAATTTCTATCGAGCTGCATGGAACATGATCAAAGAGGATCTAGTCAAGATACTGAACTGGACTAAGACCAAAGAAAAGATTGGAGGTGCAACAAACTCTACTTTTCTAGCCCTCATTCCAAAGGAAAAAAAATCTCACTCCTTGGAGAGATTCAGACCTATTTCCTTATGAAACACCTCTTATAAAATCCTCACAAAAATCCTTGCAAATCGAATGAGGAAAATGATGAACAAAATAATCTCGGACACCCAAGGAGGCTTTATTGATGGCAAGCAAATCATGGACAACATAGTCATTGTCCAAGAAGCCATTTAGTCTAGCCTGAAGGACAAGCGGCAAGGAATGGCTATAAAATGTGACATGGCCAATACCTTTGACAGAGTCAACCACTTCTTTCTTTTTAATATCATGCATAAAATGGGATTCTCCGGGAACTTCATCCGATGGGTCAAAGCCTACATCTCCAGTCCCTAGATTGCTCCTTTGATCAATGGCAGACTGGCTGGTTTCTTCAAAGCTTCTCGTGGACTCAGGCAAGGGTGTCCTCTTTCACTCTTCCTCTACATCACAATAGTGGAATCTCTTACCAGGAAATTATCCACTCTTTAGGAAAGAGGAGAGCTGAAAGGCATCAAAATAGTGTGGGGAATAAAAGCCACAAATCACGCCTAATTTGCAGATGACACCATTGTTCTTGGTGGGGCATCCACTACAATAGTAGAAAGATTCAAAGGAGCCCTCTCCACCTTTGTAAAAGCTTCAGATGGGAAAATCAACCATTTTAAATCTAAAATTTATGGTTGGAACTGCCATGAGAGAACCATTTCTAGGATAGCCAGAATCCTCGTCTATGAAGGAATGACAAACTGGAACTCCTTCAGCTACTTGGGCGTCCTCATCCATAAAGGGAAAAAGAAAGCTTCTGACTGGAACGTTTTAATCAAGAAAATCAAGAAAAAAATTCAAGCTTGGGGAGTTCAATGGTTAAACCCAGCCGGAAAATTAGTCTGTATCTTTTCTGTCCTTGGCGCCCAGATCCTTTATCCAACACATTGTAAAAGAAATCAGAACCTTCCTATGGCAAGGGGGGAAAACAAATGGGAGCAAAAAATTCAATCTCATCAGTTGGGAAATGGTTTGTAATCCAAAAAGCAGTGGAGGAGCAGGAATAAGAGATCTTGGAAAAATGAATCTTGCTCTGGGAGCTAAAATTCTTTGGAGGATGCTCTCCGGGAAGCCAACATGGTGGAAATATATACTCAGAAAGAAATATATAAAAGGAACTAGAAACAGGTGCTGAACTAGAAACAGGTGCTTGAATGAAATTCCTCCTATGATCAATGACTCTCCAATCTAGAAACTTTGCAGGAAGGCAGCCCCTATCTTACAGAAAGATCTCCGATGGTTCCCTAGCAATGGAAAGAAGATATGAATCTGGGAAGACCCACTAAGCCCCTCATCCCCAGCCAGACACCCTCACTTCTTTGCTGATCTAAAAATCTGGATGGAGTAGCAGAACATCCACACTCTGTTCGACCTCTCCCTCTAGTCAAGCACTGGCAATTGGAAAGGTTGGAAAACCCTTGAAATCCCTGCCCACCTCAATTTGGAGCACTCCACCATGATCTCTTCCATGCAAGGCTATAGCCCGATACACTTAAATCTCCGCGACTCCAAAAGTTGGGGAACCCATGGCATCTACACAGTCAAAGACGGTTAGTCCTCCTTATTCAATAATCAACTCAAATATCAGAAATGGAAATCCATTTGGAACAATGACGATCTCCCCAAAGTGAACTCTTTTGCTAGACTTTGGCTCACAAAAAGATCCTCATTGATGAAAATTTGAAAAAAAAGGTATTGTTGGCCCATCCATGTGCATTCTCTGTAAAAATTCGGAGGAAACCATCGAGCATCTCTTTCTTGAATGCCCCTTCACCGTGGAAGTCTGGAACCTAGCCACTCAAGATCTCCAAGCCACTCTCATCCTTCCCACCTCTATATCAGACTTCTTCACCTGCTGGAAAGATTACTACCCTAGATCTCTCCATCAGAAATTTGACTTATCCACAGATTGGATAGCACTACCCAAATTCATCTGCTGGAAGATTTGGAACGCAAGAAACAAACGGATCTTTGAAAATCAAAATCACCCCCATATCAAATCTCCCTCACAGCCAAAGCCCTCTGGGTCGAGACGCTCCTCTCAAAAGGTCTCAACAACATCCAACAGGAAACTCTTAGCGTTGAAGAAAAACTCTAGGCCTCTGATCTTCTTCTCCCTCTAAGAACAACTCTCAAAATCCCAGATCTCAAGCCCAACTCAACCAGATGGCAAATCCGAATCCCCCCAAATGACTTTGAAGATTGGAAAGCTCAGCTGGGCAAGCACTCTATTTTCTTCGACGGAGCCTCTAAAGGTAACCTGGGTTGGCAAGCGCGGGAGGGGTCATCTTCAACCCCGGAGGAAACAAAATGAAAAGTTATGCATGGGGGATTGGAATAAGACCAATAATGACGTTGAATGGCTTGCCTTGCTAAAAGGCCTGGAAGTAGCTGTCACGGTTGGAATAAAAGATCTAATAGCCATTGGGGACTCCCTCCTCATATTCCGAGAAGCACGTAACATCGTCCGGAAACGCACTACTCCCTCCCATAAATATCACCATATCCTCAATTTCATGAGCAAAGATTTTCAAAACCTAAATTTTCTCCATGTGTTATGCTCCAACAATCAACATGCCGACACAATGGCAAATAAAGGAGTGCTGCATTATCCTGGGTTAGTATCCTATGATGGTAAAGAACCTTTTGAATGTTGGATCCCCTAACCCCCCAGCTCCTTGGGGCTCTCATCTTACATCTCAACTTATGCCTCTTATAACTCCCACCACCTTAGGCCTCGACCAGCCCATCCCTTGCATGAAAACACTTGTCACACTGAACAAGGGGATATGGAGGCATTTAATGCCTTCCCATGGCCTCCCTCCATCTACCCCCACTACCTCGCATGCTCCTTTATCTCATCTCCCGACGCTTCCAGACTCATATTTCGTTAAACCTCGCTCTAAGTATGGAATGCCATTCCACCACCCATTGTGTGCCTTCTATGTTCATGAGCTCTGGCTCTCCCTCGACTCGGCTCTCCTGCAAGCTCTGCGAAAAGCCTTTGCTATCATCCTTCGGCCTCTCCCTTCATGAAGAAGAGCTCCTCCATCCTTTGTGCTCCCTCCTCGTGGACCTCACATCCCTTAATTTGTGTGACACCGAGCTTGAAGCCCTAGACACCCATTCTACCACCCAAAACCCTGAGGCAAGAACCATGGAAGCACAGGTGAATAGGATTCGTATTGAGGTAGCAGATATTAAGAAGAATATGATGAGAGTCTTCACCCTTCTACACACTCTCAGCACAGAGGTCAGGCACAACAATGATTTGATGAATGGTCGAATCTCCTCCATGTAAGAAGCAGTGGATTTCATAGCCAACATCATCTCCAATGTAGAATCCAAGGTGGATGATAACTACAGAAACATTACAGACGTTGAAGGAAAGGTTGACATGCTTAGAGAAGAACTGGCTCGTTGCGTTCCTTGGTTTCATGACACTACAGGCTCTAGTTCCAACCCTGATGATTCCATGGAAAGTCCAGAACCCCCTCGCCCTCAACAGAAGTAGTGCAGCACGCTGCCTCTACATTTTGCGGGTTATATTTCACTTTCTGCATTAGCTTAGAAATCGCTATGGAAATTGGTTGTTTAAATTTTTGGTTTTTATCATACTTTAATGGATCGTGCATCCAATTTTTGTAATGTTCTGCTTCAGCAAGCTTATCTTGGGACAATTTGTAAGGGTTTACAGCTGTAGTATCAGTCTTCGTAGAATTAGGAGAAGCAGTAGAGAAACAGAACAGAAAATCTTGAATGCTGGTCCCCCACAGAGGAAAGCCAGACACTCTCTCTATGTATTTTTTAAGACTCCTTTATTAATATAATCCCCATAACCGTTCTTGTTAAGAAAAAAAGCAACCCATCCTGTGATCAATTAATTAGTATGACATAAAACAAATTTAATTGTCTAAAAGATATAAAACTAAGTTGTTTTAAGTAACCCATCTTATTATTAATTGAATAGTATGCTATAAAAAAAATTTAATTGTCTAAATGATAAACTTATGATCTATCAATTTTAAAATTATTTTTAATTTTTAATTTTTTTAATAAAATAAATTAAGTGTTTTTTTCTCCTAGAAAGGAAATATGTTTTTCCATATTTAAGTTGATCAAGTATTTTTTCATGTATACGGAAAATATGTTTTTCTATATTTTTATTGGTAAAGATGTTTTACATATTTATAAATAACATTTTTAATAAATTTGCTTAAATAAATTAATATGTTTTATAATGGTTTGTTATCAAACAATATTGAAGATAACTAATTTAAATAAATCCTTCCATTAATGTTTAATAAAATTTATTTTTCTAAATTCTTATAAATCTAAATTTAATTAAAAAAATAGATATTTGTATATTAGGAATGCAATTTTTAATTACAATTTTTCTAACTTTATTTAATTCTTAAAACTTTTCGAATTTGAATTTTTTCAAATTAGTGTATGAGAATTCTTATTTTTTGGGATAAAAAATCCCTGCGCCTTCCACCATCATCACTACTAAAATCAAGATTAAAAATTTAATAAATATGAAATCTTTTTATAATAAAATTAATCACTTCTCTTATCTAAATAACTTTTAAATTTATATTTATTTTTATATACATCTATCTCAATATTTTTTATATTTTTTATATTTAAAAAAACAAATGTTTAACAATTTGTTTTCTAGAAGAAGACTTTTTTATAACATTGGAATCATAGTTATACTTTTGACCTCCATTTTATATCATAATGTTAGACAAAACCTAGCTACGTAAAATAATTTGTTTAATATTAATAAAAATTTAAGTAATACTAAATACCTATATTATTAAAATAGCTATTTAAAAATAACTAGAATCCATAATTCAAATTCAAAAAATACTTTATCAGTAATAAATAATTTATCTTAATCTTATAATCTCATATATGTAACTAAATATTTTATTTATAATTAGCATTTAATTCAATATTGAAAAAACTTATATAATTAAAATTCTCAAAATTATATTTTAAAATTTAAAATATCTTTTTTAATGGAAAATTTTCCATCACCACTCGAAAATTGACAAGAAAAAAAAATCTATATAAAAAATTGAATAAAAATAAAATAAAATATAGTCATAACGAATACACAATCTAATCATAACTTAACAAACAACCCCATCATGATCGACAAACAGTCAAAATCTAATCTAATCTAATCATCACGAATAAAATCCAATCAGGAGCAACAAACCATCAATAAGAAAACGAAACTCTCCATTAATTAAAAAAGAAACTCTATAGAACATCAAATTTAACTTTTAAATATCTGACACATCATCACTGATAAAATCCAATCAGTAGCAACAAACAATCAATAAGAAAAGGAAACTCTCCATTAAATAAAAAAGAAAAGAAACTCTATAGAACATCAAATTTAACTTTTAAATATCCGACACATGTACAGATGTTTACACCATCATTGGTTACGTCAGTCGTCCACGTTGCAAGAGATGCCGATGGAGCGTTGTTGTTGTCAGAATATCATACTAAATCACAAAAGCAACCCGAGTAGCTGTTGTATGATAAAGTCATTATTGATCTAAAAAGCCAAAATCAAATCAAAATTCGTTTAATGGAATGGGAGAGTGCAGTTTGAAATTCAAATGAAAATTCGTTTAATGGAATGGTTAGGTCATTTCATATTTCTTATCGGCTTTCTGATCTGGGAACCGAGGAGATCTTAGGCATCTATTGTTAGCGAGGGGAGGCTAGGGTTGCTGTGTTCGCAGCTCCATTGGCGCTCTCCCCCTATTTGGCAGATTGGATCTCTTAGAAGAAGGAAGGTAGTGCACGCGGTTTCAGAGAAGTTACCTGGTTGATCTATTACGAGTTTTGGGCACGGGTGAAGTCATGGCTCCACTCTGTCTAAGTGGTCGTGGTTTGCAATAGATTCCTTCCAGGTTCCTTCGGCCCGTCTTTTAAGAATTGGATGAACTTCGTGATAAAACACTAACAGAAAACCATAGAATATCTGACGAGCTCGTTGAACGCAGGCAAAGGGTTGTTCGATCTCCTGCAAGAGCCGTATGCCAATTTCTATTTTCATATGTTGTGGCCGCCCTCTGTCACCGATCTCAATAAATGACCCAAGCACCATTCCTTTTACAGGTATAACGCTCTTGTTTTTGTATGTAGCATTCATTCTATATTTTTGTTATTATTTATTGAAATTCATATTTCTTGAAAACGTTTGTTATTGGCTTTCAGATATGGGAAATCGAGGAGATATTAGGGTCTCCGTGTAGGCATCTATTGTTGGGGACGGGAGGCTAGGGTTGCTGTGCTAGAAGCTCCAATGGCGCTCTTAGAAGAAGGAAGGAAGGGAGTGCAGTCGGTTTCTGGAGAAGTTACATGGTCGTGCTTTACCAGAAATCGATCATAATCGTAACGCTTAGTAAACCAGGCTTGCACGCCGCATTACAGCAATTATTGTTTCAGAAGCTTAGTATACGCGTGTTTTTGTGTTACATTGATGAAGGGTGGCTTTATTATGAATACATGCCTTACCAGCTTTTCTTGCTGTGGATTAAAGTTTAAACAGTACTGCTTAATGTTTTGCAGGTGGCATGATTCCAGTAATCCATGAATATGTCAAAGCGGTTGATGCTGGCCGCGGTATGGACGCCATGTATAAAATGGGAGGTAAGTAACATTCTAACATATCCATATTTAACCTAGAATCTATAATATGCGGATAGGTTTTTCTAATTGTTCGAGTTGCCAATTTTTATTTTATAAGATTATTTGCATCGAGAGAGGAAAAGCCAGTGTTAGGGTTATCTTATTTGTCAGGATTAGAACCTGAAGAAATACGGGAAGGCTTTGAGGGCATGATCGTATCTGCAACAACCGTGGAGATTTGACTACAATTATCTGTCCCGTTTCCGAGTTTTCATAGCGTTTGTGTGATTGATAATTTTTAATATAATAAACTCTCATACATTTATGTGTCTTGCATATTGTATTTAAGCTAACGATGTCTTGTACTTGGAGGTCATGAAATTGTTTCATATAATTAATACTCCACAGTTAATAGATATGTAAACCACAACAAACTGAAATGAAAGAAGGTTAACATAAATTACCCAGCATGCCCTCAGCCGGAGATGGTGCTGGGAGTGAAATTCAAATAGTTAGGTTATTTCATATTTCTTGAGAACGCTTGTTACTGGCTTTCGGATCTGGGAATCGAGGAGATATTAGGGTCTCCCTCAACGCATCTATTGTGAGAAAACGCCATGGAATATTCTGTAAAATAATTAATCATGGCATAGAATTTTGATATCTCTGTCTTTATTTGGCAGGGATGGCCGGTTTGCACTTTCTCGAAAGAATAATACCATGAATATTTTCTCAATAACCTCATGGAGGTAAGATGAAGTGTTCTTGAATGTGGCTAGGTAGGTACACATTCGGTATTTTTTTTTTTATCAAATGTATTTGAGGCACAAATTGGTAGTACGAGTCTATGTGATGTAAGGTAAACTAATTATGATCCATCCTGTTTTTTAACTTGTTTTTTCTCTTCTTCTACTAAGGCCTTTTTGCCCACCTATCACTGAAACTGAGGCTATACTAGGAGACCAAAAATTTAAATTTAAATATTATTTACGCTTTTTTTTAATGTATTTCTTATGTTATAGTTTAATAAATTTAACTAAATGAGTGTTAGAAAGTTCAAATTTAAAAGAAACCTGACATGATAATTTACAACTTCAAATTAGGTCAAATCCAGAAATCAAAGAGCTATTCTAACTTCATGATTCTGTGTAACTTAATTTCCCATTTGTTTTGTCTGAATGTATTATAATCATTCTTTGGCAGTGTATGATTCTGTGTAACTTAATTTCCCATTGAACAAGGCTATATTCTAATAATCAACCCAAAAAATGTACTCCTACAGAGTTTGCTCGGTAAAAATAAAATGTGTGCTATATTCTAATAATCAACCCAAAAAATGTACTCCTACAGAGTTTGCTCGGTAAAAATAAAATGTGTGAATTAATTATACTAATAACTTGTTTTTTAACTTAAAAAGTTGTTTAAGAGAAGTGACCAGTTAGTTTATTCATTAGTCTTATGATTCTAATCTTTTCCCTGAATTTATTATAGTCATTCTTTGTCTCTGCTCCCCTTCTCTGGATGGAAGATGAAATTAACTCGCTGTCGCGGGCATCATCTCTGTCTTGAAGCAAATATAAGAGAAATCCGCAAAATGAAGTGAAAGTAAGCCGATAGATTCGCGTTCTGCCAATTTAGTGTTCCGAGGCTATACGAGGAGACCGGAAATTTAAATTTAAATATTATTTATGCTTTTTTTTAATGTATTTCTTAGGTTAGTTTAAATTTAAATATTATTTATGTTTTTTTTTTTAAATGTATTTCTTATATTCAGTTCTGCGATTTTTTTTGGTTTTGAACTTTACTAATAACACTAAATTGCTTCTGTTAATGTTTATATAAACTCTGTTAATGCTGGCAGTTTATCGAGATCCGGATGAAATGATGCACATACAACATACCTTATGAGTGCCACCCCTTCGCTTTCGCCTCTACGCACACATGCAGGTAATTACTACACAATTTGCCCTTCAATTTCTTAATGAGCAAAGTTGAAACAAGATCATAAAAAATAAGCACAAATAGTCAGCTGTAAGGTTTTCTTCTTTTTCCGTTCTTGAATTGAATAGAATAAAGTTTGTAGATAAGTTTAGATTAAAAAATCCTTTTACAACATTATCAATAGATACTTTTGGATTAAAAAAACCATTTACAACTTTATCAAAAACAATGTAGAAGTTTATCTCAAATTCAAAAGCTGTTTCATTTCCAAGTGAACATTAAAGGGTCTGAGTAACCGTATGTATTGAGTGGTTCGATGCTTTAGTATTCCTCTTAAGGTATAGACGCATATACCTTAAGAGGAAGATAAGGTATATGCGTCTATATTTTAGTATTAGTTGTGATGTGTTTTTTTTTATACCTATTAATTTTCTCTTTATATAATTACTTAATAATTATAAAATTAAAATAAACCTATTATTAACAATTATTAATAATAAATTATTATAATTTCAAGATAAATATAAATGATTTAATAATTATTATGAACTTTATAATCTGTTGTTATATTGCTTGGAAACACCTGTTATTGTGCTCATTGGCTTTTCATATATGTTATTTGGTTTCTTGTGTGAGTGCAGTAATTGACCGGGATCGTAGGGTTTGACATTGTGATTCTATTCAGTATATGGTGCATCTTCTCTGTGGTGAGGTCAGCTTATTACGGTAAGATCGTATTGTGTATATCAAATCTTTGGCGGTGTAGTAATGTTTTTTTCTTTTCATATTGGAGATGGTAGTTTCAAGGACTTTATGATTTATATTTATTCATGTTTGTAGGATTTCTATTTATATTTTTTCATATTGGATTTGGTAGTTTCATGGACAACGACCCAAACAAAACACCTCATTACCTTTACCATTAATTAGTTTATTCGTAGCAATAAGAAGACATGGAGAAATTACTAAGAAAGCAACGGAAATGGACGAAAATGCCGTGCTATCTATTTGTTTCCAGTCAATGCCTATTTTTATGAATCTGAGCTTCTGAGAACTGTTTGTATCCGATTTACAAAGAAACGCCTTTCCTAACGAAGTTAGTGGGTCTGCTCAGAGGTATTCCATTTAGCCCCTTTCCCATCTCCAATCACTCAGGAATATTTGTTAGTTTATTCGACAGGGAAAGAAATACAGGCCGATGCGTTAAATCACTGATTCTATGTCGATCATGAATCTGAAAAACGTGGAAAATGATTTGGGCTTCGGTATTGGATGCCTCCGCCGGGGCCGAGAGGCCTGAGATACTTACATTATCATCATTGGATGCCTCCGCCGCGGCTGAGGGCTTCGGCATTGGATGCCTCCGCCGCGGCTGAGAGGCTAAACCATTATGTAACTATTAGCATTACTAGATCCACACTGGTTGCTCAATAAAATAACGATTAGAGTAAGTGAGAATCAATAACGATTAGAGAAACAAAACCCAACACTTCATTATAGCAATTTTTTGGGAATTAAACATAAAACCAACAACAAAATATTATGTTTCATGACAAACTACGAAGTAAAGCAAATATTATGTTGATATGTAGCGGTTTTATTTCTTTATTTTTGTAAATTAGCCTCTATGAAGTTTTTGGCCTATGCTAATGCTTTTGAGACTATGTTAGTTTGGCTGGCAGTTTATCTGGATCCGGATGAAATGATGCACATAGAATATCCCTTATGAGTGCCACCCCTTCGCATTGCCTCTACGCACATAGGCGTAGAACTACACAATTTGCCGTTCAATTTCTTGATGAGTATAGTTGAAACGAGATCATATAAAAGAAGCACAAATAGCCCCCCTCCTATATCTCCGCTGGCCTTGATACCATTTGCATGACCCTTTCAAACATATGTAATTACGCCCCTCTATTATCACCACTTCGAAATGATGGAAAAGCCTTACTGTCCCAAAAACAGACAAATTAGGAATCAAACAAAGGATTTATACCTAGTTGGCCTGTACACGTTGACAAATAAACTAAATACAAATTGAAAAGGACTGTGCATATACTCAATGAAAAAATATTTTTATGCTTAATCGTTTGGGCAGCAAAGGTTTAAATTGTTTGGCGCATTGAAATTTTCCACTGCTCCTTTGCTCTATCGAGACCCCATAAGTCATGCATTGCCAATAATATTTGTCGATCACATGGCTGGCCTGTTATGACTCGAATATCTGCTTCTTCTATTATAAGAAGCCCGCGGTCGCAACGAAATCTCCCCACACACACTATTCCTCACTTTCAATTCCATTGCATTTTGTTATCCATGTTTTCCAATCATGAAGGCGCATGCATTGCTCTAATCGTACTAGTGAAAGCCGCTGTAAAAACCGCGGTGGACAAGGAGAAACGGATGGGGGCGTCTTTACTCCGCCTTCAAGGAGAAACGGATGGGAGCTGCAGATAAGGCCAGCGGAGTATAGTTTAAACGAGAAGCTTAACCTATTCTTTATTGGATAGACATGGATAGACAGGGTTTGGGTAAGAAAGTTTTTGACATTGTGATTCTATTCAGCATACGGTGCATCTTCTATGTGGTGATCGACATTACTATACAGAGGGGCTTATTAAGACAATATTTGAGACAATATTTGTGTAAATTGTCTCAATCTAAGACAAAAAATAAATTGTGTATTGTCTTAAATATTGTCTTTAAGCGAGTGTCTTAAACTATTGTCTTAAATTTAAGACAATAGTTTAAGACACTCGCTTAAAAACAATATTTAAGACAATACACATTTTTTTTTGGTCTTAGGTTGAGACAATTTACACAAATATTGTTTTAATACCTCCTCTATGTAGTAGTGATCGAATGGAAATATTTATGATAGGGCACGGTGGAATCGAACCACCAATCTTCTGCATTATAATGCAGATGCTCTACCATTGAGCTAGTACCTTACAACTTCATATACAAGAAGAATATTTATACTTTTTAAGATTTTTTTTAAAACAATAAACACAAGAAACATGAAATACTCATTGTATTTCACTCATTCGATTAAATTATATTTATTTTAAATTTTAGATTAAAAAAATTAAATTTATGATTGCTTAAAGTGTATTTAGTTTACTCAATACAATATAGAAAAGAGAATAAAAATCTTTGTTTTGTTGTTGATATTTAACTTGGATCTTGATCCTGATTGTCTAAGTAAATTACATTACAGGTTTATGGAGACTTGAAGACTATTAATCATTAAGGAATATCTTACCCAATCTGAGTGAGTGTTCATTTGAAGGAGTTAGCCGGTGCATTCATACCTTTCGAATCTGCCATATATTTCGTAAATTGAATGAGAGGGAAGACTCACTTTTGAACAAAGGGTTTACTATTTTCAAGGAAAGCTAAATAGAGCAAACTAAGTTTACATGGAATATTTTGCTATCAAACTAATATTATGATTATGTGTAATTTTATGGATTTACACTGTCTAAAGTTTTAGAAGAGATCAACCCATTTTGGGTAGACATTTCACCCATATTTTTTATGATGATCATGAGGATGGTGGAGTGTCCACCTAAAACAAATCAATCTTTTATAAAACCTCACACCCTTAAAATCTATAAACTTGCACAGAATGACGAACACTATGGAAACATTTATATACAAATACTATTATAATAGTGTACAGAGTAGTGAACTATATAGAGAGAAAAAAGATATTATTATATTTTTTAATAATTTGAAAATTTTCAGAAATGAAGATATGATAGGGTTAACATATAACACACTATGCAAAGCCAAAAAATATGGCTAAGAGGAGAACTGTCACATTCTGCTTAGGACATGAGGGAGTATTTTTGTTTCGTATCCTAAAACACAAATTTTTTTTTTAGAAAAATAACATTTTTTAAACACATATCCACTTAATAAAATAAATACATATAATCTATTCCTAATATATTATAATAGGAAATCAATAAAATCTTCATAAAATAAATACATATAATCTGTTTCTAATATCTTATAGTCTACATGTTTACAACTACTTGGTTATTCAATTTTTAGCGTTAAATTGACAGCGTTTTGTCATTAAAAATAAAAATATATTTCTAGTATATTTCGTCATAATTGTCATGTTGGTTTGTGCAAGATTCTCTTCACCAAATCTTGGAATTCTTTGTAAAATAGATCAATATGCTATAAACTTTTCTTGGAATTCTCTGTAAAATAGATCAATATGCTATAAAATTTTGTATTTATAATGAAGAGAAATACTAACATAAACTAATATTGAACTTAAGAACGTAATACCTTTTTGTTATTATTCTTTGTTAAATTTTTTTCTTAACTATGGGAACAACAACTTCCCAAGTGTATATCCAACAACCCGCAAGCCAAATATACCAGTAACTTGTGATTCAACAAGGGCCGAGACGTCTAGAAACTCACCGAGTAAGCCTCTATCAAACTTTTCTCTATAAATAAAGAAACCCATCCCTAAAAAGCGGTATGGCACAATTCCAATACCAAGTTCTCTGCCATTAGAGTTTTATTATGTTAGTTAGCTATTTATAATGCAAAGGAAATAACAATATGTCATATCCCAATTCCAACAAAGCAAATGACATTATGGAAAATCCTAACTCCAACACGTGATCATACCTGCAAGTGGGAATAATTTCCTCCTTTGCATCCCTAGTCCACAAAGACCACTCAATCTGAACTGCTGTTAAAGGATGGACCACTTGAGCCATAAGCCTCTGAAAGTCCGATGTATTTTATTTTCCCTTTTACTAATTTCTTCAATTCTCCCATCTGACATAGATGCATAGACAGACCATGGCATCAAACTATATGAAAACAGGAAATCAAGGAAGAAATCAGCGAATGAAGAAATGCTTGCTGTAGGAAAATGATAAAGTATGATAGATGCATAGACAGACCATGGCATCAAACTATATGAAAACAGGAAATCAAGGAAGAAATCAACGAATGAAGAAATGCTTGCTGTAGGAAAATGATAAAGTATGATTCAAGTTTACAACTCTACAAGTTGGTATAAGAAGAGAAATTAGAATATGGTGGAAAAAGCTTTCTTGGAGAAGTTCAATTCTTTTTAGAAGCCGAGAACTTGAGTGTACGCATCATAAATAAACTTTAAACTTCGAAAGTCGGTAAGATAAACCGAGAACAAGCAATAAATAAAATTAGATCTATTGTCACCGTACATACCATAATTTCAATGGGGTTTTTTTGTGTCAATACGATGTTGATTATAAATATCAATGCAATCGACGCCAAGTCTCTTCAAGCTTGCTTCGTAGGCGGCACAAACATATTCTGAATCTCCCCAAAGCTCTGGTTTTCCATCGACAAAATGACTCCAAACTTTGTGGCTAATTGAACTTTCTCCCTCATTCCTTTAATGACCTGCAAACTGTAAATGAGAATTCTATCAACTACAACAATTACAAGAAAAAGAGAAAACCCAATGCTCGCAGTCTCACCTTTCCAACAAGGATTTCGTTGGTGAAAGGGCCATAAATGTCAGAAGTATCGAGAAACGTGACGCATGAGGGAAATCATTTCTTGATCGGGCTTTGGAGGGCCATAGAAAGCAGCACATTTCGCCCATAAATAAGCTTTCTATATACCGGGAAATGAAAACTTCTTTATATGATAATCGATGGTCTCTCCCGTAAATACTCTTCAATCAATGTCAAACTTGTGCCCAAGAAATAATGTAAAAAATAGCATACCTGTTCATACCGGGCCGATCGATCTAGCTCTATCCTCCAGCAATCCAGTAGTCCTATTGCAGCCCTTTCCTTTCTCCTTCTAGACCATCCCATTCATGGCTGAGTAAAAGCAAAGCTTAGTGAAAAATCCATATTGCAGCCCTTTCCTTTCTCCTTCTAGACCATCCCATTCATGGCTGAGCAACATCAAAGCTTAATGAAAAATCCATCTTTCATAGAATCAGTTTTCAGAAAATAGTAACTTTAAAAATTAAAAAATAAAAGCAATCTTTTAAAACTGAAAAAAAAGCAGTCCAGAATAGATATTTAAAATTATATATTGATTTTGTCTTAAATATCGTCTTGATTATTATTAAAAATTTAAAATAAATTAAAATAAATATTTAAGACATTACCTTAATATCGTCTTAAAAATTCGTCTCAAACAACCCCACCTTGCAGTAGTTCTGCTTTTTTTTTCATATTGGATGTGGTAGTTTCAGGGACTTTAGTATTTACTTTTATTTATGTTTTTAGGTTATTAATGTATATGGTTTATCTCTCTTTTCACATAGTTTTATTCATCAATAGTAATAATGATTATTTTATTTGTGTTATTTGTTTACATGGCTGGATGATCGCAGAATACCGGACTTGACATATTCGATTTCTTGTTCGATGATGGAAGCTTAAAGGTATGCATATTTAATATACACGTTTTTCTCTCATTTACCCTATATGATTAATGAAAGAAAGGAAACAGATTATTAAACAAAGGAAAATAATGAATAGATTAAATTAATAAATTATCTAGCTTGATATCTACATCTCAGAAATATATTTTACATATCTCTGTAGAGAAACAAAACCCAACACTTCATTAAAACAAAACCCAACACTTTCAAACAGAATTATGTTTCATTTCATGACAAACAAGGAATGAGGCTATGACCATAAGGATATCCAAGTAAACATAGAAACCAATATTTTATTCAATAAATGTGTTGGATAATAGTTTATTTTTATATTTCAAGATATCTCAGCTCTGCCTTTGCAATTTTACTTTAATCATTCCGTCAAACATGAGTTCTTCATATCAAGGATTTAAAAAGTAAAAGCGATTAAGTCAGCTATGATCCGCATTACGAGGAATCAGACCTTTGCTTCCATATATCGTTAATTTGTATAGGATTTTGATTCGATAAGGGTGATTGGTAAGCCATTGGTGGTTATATAATTTGTCAATGTTATTTATGTATAGAACAATTAGCATTACATTTTCAGTCTATCTAAAGATATTTATCTTTATCCTCTCTCTATGTAATTTCTGATATGTGAGTAAATTTATTTAAAATTATTGTTAGTAATTTGTTTTGTTAAATATTAGTGATTGAGTTTGATTGGATTTAAAGTTTTAGGCATATTTAATGATAAGATGGTGTATTAAAAAAATTTATTTATTTTACAAAATATTAGTAACTTAGAATTGGTTTTAAATATATTTTAGGATATTATGTTATATTGATTATTTTGTTGTAGGTGAAAAATAATTTAGAGTTTGTTAAATTATGATTTTTTTTTAAACTTTAATAGTAGTAAAAGAAAATTTAAATGATTTTAAATTTTAGAAATATTGATTTGTTAAATATAAGTAATTGAGTTTTATTGTAATTGAGTTTTTAGGCATAATTAATGATATGATAGTGTATTAAAAAAAATTATTTACTTTGCAAAATATTAGTAACTTACTCTTATTAGAATTCGTTCTACATATATTTTTAGATATTATATTATATTGATTATTTTTTTAGAGTTTGTTACGTTATGATTGTTTTATTGTTTATTTTAATAATAGTAAAAAAAAATTAAATGTTTTTTAATAGTTAATGATATCTATTTTTATCTACATAAATTTAATTAGAATATTTAAATGAGTGAGATTGTAGAATTTTTTTTTTTTTAACCAATATTAAATTGTATACATTTTTCTTATAGTGCTTGCATTAGTATGTTGGCCATAGGGTTTCTATTAAAGTCTTGTGTAGAGTGTTTTCAAAGGACCATTTTGGGAAATTGCGTGGAAACAATTTCCTAACTCGGAATCTTGACACATGTGCCTTTTGTTTTAGCTGGGAACTGGGACGCCGTTGCGCTAGTAATAGGTGGAGGGAGGTAACTCCCAGAGAAGCCCTCCTAGTACGCCCCAAGTTGGGTGGTCGACCATGCATAAACAAGGTTTTTAAAGTGGTCTAACGAGGGAACCCCCTTTGTTGATGCTCTATTCATGCAACCTAGGAGTTAGGATATCTTTCCTTGATAACTATAACATATACATATACCCACCTAACCCACTAACACCTCCCCTCTCTCTCACGCTCTCACTAACCATAAACACTTATCTATTTTCCTAACCCCTCCCACTCCCCCTACCCATAACTACCCTTCTCTCTCTATCTCTCTCTCTCTCTCTCTCCTAATCCACCTTCCACTACAACTTACCATCTCTCTCTCTCTCTCTCTCTCTCTCTTTCTCTCTCTCCCATAATACAAATCTCCCTACAACTTACCATCTCTCTCTCTCTCTCTCTCTCTCTCTCTCTCTCTCCCATCATCCAAATCCCCCTACAACTTACCATCTCTCTCTCTCTCTCTCTCTCTCTCTCTCTCTCTCTCTCTCTCCCCCCCCTTCTCCTCTAATCTACCTACGCCTACAACTTATCGTCCCGAAATCTCTCTCTCTCTCTCTCTCTCTCTCTTTCTCTCTTATACCGCCTTCTCTCTAACATCCCTAATATTTATCTTCTCTCTTATACCTCCATATCTCTTCTCTCTTCTCTCTTATACCCTTTTCTCTCTTATCTCTTATACCCCCTTTCCTCTAATACCTCTCTCTCTCTCTCTCCCCCCTAATCCCCTAACCAACCCCACCCTCCATCTCTCTCTCCTCTCTCTCTCTCTCTCTCTACCCCCCTATAACTCCTCCCCCCATTCTCTCTTTCTCTCTCTCTCAACACTTACTAATCCCTTCTCTCACTCTCTCACCAATCTACTCATCTCCTACCTTTAACCCCACCGTTGTCTCTCTCTCACACTTCTTCCCACTAACCCTTATTAACCCCCTCTCTCTCACTCTTTCTCCCCTACTCCTTAACCTACACCTAACCCCCACCCCTATCTCTCTCCTCAATCCCCTAACACCCTCCTCTCTCACTCTCACTACTACTAACCCCATCCTACTCTCCCTTCCCATAACCACCCCCCTTCTCCCCCCCTCTCTATTACTCCCTCTACCTCCCCTCTTTCTTTCTCACCCCTCTATCTCTTTCCATATCTCTCTCCCTCTCCCCTAATACCCCTCCCGTTACAACTTTTTAACCCCAATCTCTCTCTCTCTCTCTCTCTCTCTCTCTCTCTCCACACACTATATCCCCTTCTACCTAACTTCCCTTATCTCTCCTAAACCCCTAAATCCTTACCTACCTACAACCACCATGATCTCCTTCCATTTCCCTCTCCCAACCCCCCTCCTCCTCCCCACCACTAATCACCCAAACCCTCTACCACCCCTTATATATATATATATATATATATATCTCCCCCTACTCCTCCACATACCCCTAACACTGAAACCCATCTCTCTCTCTAAACCTCCTAACATCTCTCTCTCTCTCTCTCTCTCTCTCTCTCTCTCTCTCTCTCTCCTGCTCCTCCCCCTATAACTAACCTCACTCCTCCTCCTCCTCTCTCTCCCCTATTATTCCTAACCCTTAATAACACTCTAACTCACTCTCTCACAACCCTACTCCTCCCCCTACCTCTAACTTCCATTCATCATCTCTCTCTCTCTCTCTCTCTCTCTAATATTAATTAAACCCCTCTCTAACTCTTTCTCTACCCTAATACTGCACCTACACATAAAACCAACACTCTCTCTTATAATTTAATAGTCCTAACAGTCCCTTCTCTCTCACTCTCACTACATCTAACATGCCCTCTATGTCCCTTACCCCACTCATATGCTCCCTAATCCCCCTATCTCTCTCTCCTACTCTCCCCAACCCCTCCTCTCTCTCTCTTTGTCTCTCCTAATCCCCCTCCCCTTAAAAATTACCACCCACCCCTCTCTTTCTCCCCCTAAAACCCCTACAACCCTAGTTACCTCTCTCTCTCTCACACACTCTCTCTCCCATAATACCCTACCCAAACCCCTATCTCTCCCTCTCTCCTGCCTAATATTGCTACCCAAACCACCCCCCCTCTCTCTCTCCCCTAATCCACCTATCCAAACTCCCCCTTTCTCTCACCCCTAATCCCACTACCCAAACCCCATTGTCTATCTCTTGGCTCTCTCTTTGTCTCTCTCATGTCCCCCCTATAACTTACCCCCATCTCTCTCTCTCTCTCTCTCTCTCTCTCTCTCTCTTGGATGCCTCTCTCTATCCTATTCCCCGACTATAACTTACCCCTATTTCTCTCTCTCTCTCTCCAACACTTACTAATCCCCTCTTACTCTCTCACCACTCTACTCATCTCCTTCCTCTCTCTCACTCTCTCTAGCCCTTATTAACAACCTTTCTCTCAATATCTCTCTTCCAAACCCCCTAACACCCCACTCTCTACCACTAACCCCACTCCTACACTTTATTCCCATAACCAACCCCTTTGCCCCCTCTCCCTCTTTGTCTTAATCCGCCTAACTCCCCTCCTATATCGTCCCCTCTCTCTCTCTCTCCATCTCTCTCTCCCTCTCCCTTAATACCCCTCCCCTTACCACTTGCCAAGCCCAATCTCTCTCTCTCTCTCTCTCTCCACCGTATATTTCATTTTATCTATCTTCCCTTATCTCCCCTAAACCCCTACCTTCATATACCCACCATTATCTCTTTCTCTTTCTCTCCCCTAGACCCCATCCTCTACCCCACCATTAATCACCCACACCCTCCCCCACCATCACTCTCTCTCTATGTCTCTCTCTCTCACTCACATTAACACAGACACACACACACACAAACATACACACACACACAGACACACATTCTTTCTCCTCCCCCTACCCAAAAAATGCATTCCTCCTTTATCTCTCTCGGTTTATCTCTTATTTTCCCCTTACTCCTTATCAACCCCCTCTCTCACTCTTTCTCTACCCTACTACTCCACCTAGAAATAACCCCCAACCCTTTCTCTATAATCAAACCCCCTTAACACACCCCCCTCTCTCTCTCACTCTAACTACCCCTAATCTGCTCTCTCTCTCTCCCTAACCCCACTAATATGATCCCTAAGCCCCTTTGTCTCTCTCTGCTACTCTCCCTAACCTCCCCTCTCTCTCTCTCTCTTTGTCTCTACTAATCTCCCTTCCCTTACAACTTATAATCCACCCGTGTCTCTTCCTCCAACCCCCTAAAACCCCAAGTTCTCTCTCTCTCTCTCTCTCTCTCTCTACCCCATATAAATTACCGCCATATCTCTCTCTCTCTAGCCCAACCCTATACCCCCTTCTCGATAACTTTACTAATCTTCCCTAAAGCCCTTGCCACCCCTCCTCCCCTTCCCACACCATGTTTTCTATCTCTCTCTCTCTCTCTCTCTCTCTCTCTCTTCCACCTACTCCCTATACCCCTAACCCTCTCTCTATCTCTATCCACCTGCCCCTACAACTTACCTTCCCCACATCACTCTCCCTCTCATACCCTCTTCTCTCTAACATCCCGAATATTTAATAAACCCCTACCTCTCTCTTCCCATCAAGATATCTATCTCTTTCTCTCCACCAACCCCCTACACCCGATAAACCTAATCACCATCACCCTCTCCCCATAACTCTCTCTTTCTCTCCCCCACGCAGCTATTACTCCTAACCCTTACTAATCAACTATCTCTATCTCTCTCTCACCTCTTCTTGATAAACCTTACTAATAACCTCTCTCTCTCTCACCCCTTCCTCCTAACCCTTACTAATCGCCTCTCTCTCTCTCTCTCTCCCCCCTAATACACCCCCCTACAACTTACCATTTCTCTCTCTCTCTCTCTCTACCTCCATCTCTCTCTCTCTCTCTCTCTCTACCTCCATCTCTCTCTCTCTCTCTCTCTCTCTCCCCACCTCCTCTCTCTCTCTCTCACCCATAATCCTTCTACCCAACCCCCCCCTCTCTCTCTCACCCATAATCCTTCTACCCAACCCCCCCTCTCTCTCTCTCTCTTATTGCCACCCCCCCCTATAACTTACCCCTACCCTATCTCTATCTCTCCCTAAACACTTACTAATCCCCTTACCACTCTACTCATCTACTACCTCTAACACCCCCCACCATCTCTCTCTCTCTCACAAACCTCTTCCCCCTAATCCTTATTAACCCCCTCTCTCTCACTCTCTCTCATACTCCTCAATCTACACCTAACCCCCACCCCTCTCTCTTTGACAAAATCCCTAACACCCCCTTGTCACTCTCACTACCCCTAACCACCCACTCTCTGACCCTAAACCACCTCCTACTCTCCCTTCCCATAACCACCCCATTATTCCCCCACCTCTAGCTCTATCTTACTCCTCCTACATTCCCTCATATCCCCCCATTTTTCTCTCTACCCCCTCTCTCTCTCTTTCCATCTCTTTCTCCCTCTCCCTTAATACCCCCCCCCTTACCCCTTTCCAACCCCAATAAATCTCTATCTCTCTCTCTCCCTCCCCACCCTATATCCCCTTCTCCTTAACCTACATTATCTCCCTTAAACCCCTAAACCCCTACCTCCCTACCCTAAACATGATATTTTTCTCTTTCTCTCCCCCAGGCCTACCCTACTCCCCACTGCTAATAAAAAGCACCCTCCCTCACCCTTGCCCTCTCTCTCTCACTCTCTGTCTCTCTCTCTCTTCCCTACTCCACATACCACTAAGCCCTAAACCCATCTCTATCTCCCAACCTCCTAACATCTCTCTCTCTCTCTCTCTCACCCCTACTCCTCCCCATACAACTAAACCCACTCCTCCTCCTCTCTCTCTCTGCCCTCTTATCCCTAACCCTTAATAACACCCTAATTCACTCTCTCACCACCCTACTCCTACCCCTACCTCTAACTTACATTCTCAATATCTCTCTCTAATCTATTCCCCCTAATATTTATTAACCCCCCCTCTAACTCTCTCTCTACCCTACCACTCCACCTACACCTAACCCACAACCCTCTCTCTATAATAGAAACATCCTAACAACACCTTGTCTCTCACTTTAACTACCCCTAACATGCTCTCTCTATCTCTAACCCCGCTAATATGCTCCCTAATCCCCCCTCTCTCTCTCCTACTCTCCTTAACCCCCTCTCGCTCCTTGTCTCCCTTATCCCCCTCCCCTTACAACTTACCACCCATCCCTCTCTCTCCCCCCAACCCCCCAAAATCCCTACTCCTCTCTCTCTCTCTCTCTTTCTCCCAAAATATCGTACCAAACCCCCTTTCTCTCTCTCTCTCTCTCTCTCCCCTAATGCCCCTACCCAACCCCCTCATCTCTCTCTCCCCTAATCCCCCTACCCAAATCCCCCCTTCTCTCTCCCCCCTAATACCCCTACCTAAATCACCCCCTCTCTCTCTGTTGGATCTCTCTCTCTCTCTCTCTCTCTCTCTCCACCCACTATAAATTACCCCCATCTCTCTCTCTCTCAACCCCAACCCTATATCCCCTTCACTTAACTTTCCTAATCTTCCAAAAATCCCTTGCCACCCCTCCTCCCCTTCCCACACAATGTTTTCTATCTCTCTCTCTCACACGCTCACTCTCTCTAGCTCTCTCTCTCTCACACACACTCACTATCTCTATCTCTCTCTCTCTCTCACACACACACACACACTCTCTCTCTCTCTAACCCCTGCTCCTACCCCTACAACTAACCCCACTCCTCTTCCTCTCTCTCTCCCCTCTTATCCCTAACCGTTAATAAGAACCTAATTCAATCTCCAACCAACATAGTCCTCCTTCTACCTATAACATCCATTCCTCCTCTCTCTCTCTCCTCTCTTTCCCATAATGTTTATCAACCCACTCTCTATCTTTTTCTCTACCCTACTACTCCACCTACACCTAAACCCCAACCCCCTCTCTATAATCGAAACCCCCTAACACCCCCCCTCTCTCTCACTCTCACTACCCCTAACATTTCCTCTCTCTCCCTAACCCTACTCATACATTCCCCAAGCTACCCGCTCTCTCTCTCTCCTATTCTCCCTAACCCCTCCTCTCTCTTTGTCTCTCCTAATCCCCCCTCCCTTACAACTTACCACCCACCCCTATCTATACCCGCCAACCCCCTAAAACCCATGGTTCTCTCTCTCTCTCTCTCTCTAATACCCTACCCAACCCCCCCCTCTCTACCCTAGCACCCCCTACGCAACCCCTGCCTCTCTCTCTCCCTTAATACCCCTACCTAAACCTCCACCCACTCTCTCTCTCTCCACAACACAAACAAATACCTTCTCACTCTCTCACCACTATACTAATCTCCTATCTTTAACCTCTCTCTCTCTCTCTCTTCCTATTATACCTTATTAACCCCCTGTCTCTCACTCTCTCTCCCCTAATCCTCATTATACACCTAACCCACACCCCTCTATCTCTTCCCAATCGCCTAACACCCCCCCCTCTCACTCTCACAACCCCTAAACCCCCTCCTACTCTCCCTTCCCATAACCAACCCCTTCTCCTCCCTTTCTCTCTCTCTTACTCCCCCTACCTCCCCTCTTCTCTTCCCCCCTTCTCTCTCCCTCCCGTGTTCTCTCTCTCTCTCTCTCTCTCTCTCTCCATATCTCTATCCCTCTCCCTTAATATCCCACCCATTACCGCTTCTAAACCCCAATCTATCGCCCCCCCTCTCTCTCTCTCTCTCTCCTACTCCTCCACATACTCCTTATTGTCAATCCCATCGGTCTCTCTCTCTCTCACACACCCCTGCTGCCCCCCTTACAACTAACCCCACTCCTCCTCTGCCTCTCTCTCTCTCTCTCCTATCTTATCCATAACCATTAATAACACCCTAATTGATTCTCTCACCACCCTATTCCTCCCCTTACCTCTAACATCCATTCCTCCTCTTTCTCTCTCTCTCCCCTCTTCCCCCTAATCCTTATTAACCCCCCTGCCTCACTCTTTCTCTACCCTACTACTCCACCTACAAATAACCCCCAACCCTTTATCTATAATGGAACTTGCCCTAACAATCCCCCCTCTCTCTCTAACTCTCACAACCACCAACCTTCCCACTCTCTCTCTTTTTCTCTCTTAATCCACATCCCCTTACAACTTACCATGCACACCTCTCTCTCCCCCCAATAGTCTAAAACCCCTAGTTCTCTCTCTCTCTTTCTACTCCTTATAAATTACCCCCATCTCCCTCTATCTCTACCCCCACCCTATACCCCTTTCTCTATAACTTTCCTAATCTTCTCTAAATCCCCTACGTCTCTCTCTCTTTCTCTCTCTTATACCCCCTTCTCTCTAACATCCTTAATATTTCTCTTCTCTCTTATACATCCATATCTCTTCTCTCCTCTCACTTGTCTCTTACACCCCCTTCCCTCTAATACCTCTCTCTCTCTCTCTCTCTCTCTCATATTACCAATCCCCCTATAACTTACCCCCTTCCACTCTCTCTCTCTTTGCCCCCCTATAAATCCCCCCCATTCAATCTCTCTAGCTATCTCTCTCACACACACACACTCACTCACTCTCTCACTCTCTCTCTCTCAACACTTACTAATCCCCTCTCTCACTCTCACCTATCTACTCATCTCCTACCTTTAACCCCCCACTCTCTCTCTCTCTCTCAAACCTCTTCCCACTAACCCTTATTAACCCCCCTCTCTCTCACTCTCTCTTCCCTACTCCTTAACCTACACCTAAACCCCACCCCGTCTCTCTCCTCAACTACCTAACACCCCCCCTCTCTCACTCTAACTACTTCTAACCCCCCCTCCTACTCGCTCTTCTCATAACAACCCACTTCTCACCCCCTCTCTCTCCTACTCTCTCTACCTCCCCTCTTTCTCTCTCCCCCCTCTCTCTCTTATCATATCTCTCTCCTTTTCCCCCAATACCCCTCCCCTTACAACTTTCCAACCCCAATCTCTCTCTCTCTCTCCTAAACCCCTAAATCCTTACCTACCTAGAACCACCATGATTTCTTTCTCCTTCCCTCTCCTAACTACCCTCCTCCCCACATCTAATCATCCACACCCTGCCCCACCCCCCCCCCTCTCTCTCTCTCTCTCTCTCTCTCTCTTGCCCCCTGCTCGACATACCCCCTATCACCTAAACCAATCTCTCTCTCTCTCTCTCTCTATCTATCTATCTCTCCCACCCCTTCTCCTCCTCATCCTCCTCCTCTCTCTCCCCTCTTATACCTAACCCTTAATAACACCCTCCTTCACTCTCTCACCATCCTACTCCTCCCCATTACTTATAAATTCCATTCCTCCTCTCTCTCTCTCCTCTCTTCCCCCTAATCTTTATTAACCCCCTCTCTAACTCTTTCTCTACCCTACTACTCCACCTACACCTAACCATCAACACTCTATCTATAATTGAATAACCCGAACAACTCCTTCTCTCTCACTCTTACTACCTCTAACATACCCTCTCTATCCCTAACCCCACTCATACGCTCCCTAGTCCCCCCCTCTCTCTCTCTTCTGCTCTCCCTAACCTTCTCTCTTTTCTCTTTGTCTGTACTAATCCCCCTCCCCTTAAAAAATTAGCACCCACCCCTCTCTCTCCCCCCAAACCCCTAAAACCCCTAGTTCTCTCTCTCTATATATATATCCCATAATTCCCTAACCAAACCCCTCTCTATCTCTCTATCTCTCCCATAATCCTGCTACCAAAAACCACCCCCCCTCTTTCTCTCCCCTAATCCACCTACACAAACTCCCCCTTTCTCTCACCCCTAATCCCCCCACACAAATCCCCCCTCTCTCTCTTGGATCTTTATTTGTCTCTATCCTATCCCCCTATAACTTGCCCCATCTCTCTCTCTTATTCCCCCTCCCCCTATAACTTACCCCCATTTCTCTCTCTCTCTCTCTCTTTCTCTTTCTCTCTCTCCAACACTTACGAATACCCTCTTACTCTCTCACCACTCTACTCGTTTCCCTCCCTCTATCTCTCTCTCTCTCTTCCCAACCCCCTAAAACCCTGCCCTTCTCACTCTCACAACCACTACCCTCTCCCCACGCTCTCTACCCCTAACCACCCCTCCTACTCTTTCTCCCCATACCCAAACCTCTTCACCTCCCTCTCCCTCTTTTTCTTTCTCCCCCTACCTCCCCTCCTCTCTTCCCCCCTCTCTCTACCTCCATATCACTCTCACTCTCCTTCTCTCTTAATACCCCTCCCCTTACGACTTGACAACCCTAATCAATCTCTCCCTCTCTCTCTCTCTCTCCACTATATATTTCATTTTCTCTATATTCCCTTATCTCCCCAAAAATCCTACCTCTCTATCCCCACCATTCTCTCTTTCACTCCCACAAATCCCATCCTCCTCCCCACCACTAATAACCCACACCCTCCCCCACCATCTCTCTCTCTCTCTCTCTCTTACTCGTCCACATACCCCTAACCCCTAGACCCATCTCTCTCCCTATCTCTCTCTCTCTCTCACCCCTACTCCTCCCCTTACAACTAACCCCACTCCTACTCCTCGCTCTGTGCTCTCTTATCCCTAACCCTTAATAAAACCCTAATTCCCTCTCTCACAACCCTACTCCTCCCCTACCCTAGAAATTCATTCCTCCTCTCTCTCTCTCTCTCTCTCTTGTCTTCCCCTTAATCCTTATTAACCCCCTCTCTCACTCTTTCTCTACACTACTACTCCACCTACAAATAACCACCAACCCTCTCTCTAAAATTGAACCCCCCTAACACAACTCTCTCTTTCTCTCACTCTCACTACCCCTGACCTACACTCTGTCTCCCTAACCCCACTAATATGATCCCTAAGCCCCTCTATCTCTCTCTCCTCCTCTCCCTAACATCCCCTCTCTTTCTCTTTGTCTTTGTTAATCCCCTTCCCCTTACAACTTTCAATGCACCCCTCTCTCTTCCCCCAACCCCCCAAAACCCACAGTTCTCTCTCTTGCTCTCGCTCTCACTCTCTCTCTCTCTCTCCACCACCTATAAATTACCCCCATCTCTCTCTCTCTAACCTACACTCTATACCCCCTTCTCTCTAACTTTCCTAATCTTCCCTAAACCCCTTTCCAACCCTCCTCTCCTTCCCACACCATGTTTTCTATCACTCTCTCTCTCTCTCTCTCTCTTCCCTAATCCACCTTTCCCTATAAGTTACCATCCCTCCATATCTCTCTCTCTCTCTCTCTTCCCCATACTTCCTATACCCCTAACCCTCCCTCTTTCTCTCTCTCTCTCTCTCTCTCTCTCAATTCACCTCCCCCAAAAACTTACAATCCCCACATCTCTCCCTCTCTCTCATACCCTCTTCTCTATAAAATCCCTAATATTTACTAAACCTCTACCTCTCTCTCCCCATCACAATATATATCTCTTTATCTTGCCCAACCCCACTACACCCCCTACACCTAATCATCCTCACCCTCTCCTACTCTCCCCCGAACTCTCTCTTTCTCTCTCACTCACCTATTCCTCCTAAACCCGACTAATCACCTCTCTCTATCTCTCTCTCACCGCTTCCTCATATCCCTTACTAATAAACTCTATCTCTCTGTCTCTTAGTTCGTCCTCCTAACCCTTACTAATCACCTCTCTCCCTCTCTCTCTCTCTCCAATAATCCACCCCCCGCTATGAATTGCCATCTCTCTCTCTCTCTCCCCCAATACATCTTCCCCTACAACTTATTGTCCCCACATCTCTCTCTCTCTCTCTCTCTCTCTCTCTCTCTCTCGTATACCTGTGTATCTCTAATATCCCTAATATTTCACTTCTCTCTTATACCCCCTTCTCTCTAATACCTCCATCTCTCTCTCTCTCTCTCTCTCCACATCCTCTCTCTCTCTCTCTCTCTCATCTCTCTCTCTCTCTCTCTCTCTCTCCCCCCTAATCCTCCTACTCGACACCCCCCCTCTGTCTCTCCCTCTTATCCCCCCTCCCCCTATAACTTACCCCCTCCACCCCCCCCTCTCTCTCTCTCTCCTACACCCCACCCCCCTATAACTTATCCCCACCCACTCTCTCTCTGTAAATACTTACTAATCCCCTCTCTCACTATCTCACCACTCTACCGATCTCCTAGCTCTAACACCCCCCACCTGCTCTCTCTCTCTCTCACAAACCTCTTTCCCCTACTCCTTATTAGAAACCCTCTCTCTCACTCTCTCTCCCATAATCCTCAACCTGCACCTAGCCCCCACCCCTCTCTCTACCCAACCCACTAACAGCCCCCATCTCTCACTCTCACTACTCCTACCCCCCAACTCTCTAGCCATAAACAACCTCCTACTATCCCTTCCCATAACCACTCCCTTCGCCCCCACCTCTCGCTCTCTCTTACACCTCCTACTTCACCTCAACTCCCCCTTTTTTTCTCTCTCCCACCTCTCTCTCTCTTTTTACACCTCAACTCCCCCTTTTTTTCTCTCTCCCTCCTCTCCCTCTTTCCATCTCCTCTCTCCCTCTCCCCTAATACCCCTCCCATTACCACCTTCCAACCCTAATCAATCTCTCTCTCTCTCTCTCTCTCCCTACCCTATATCCCCATCTCCCTATCTTCACTTATCTCCCCTAAACCCTTGAAACCCTACCCGCCTATCCTCACCATGATCCTCTCTCTCTCTCTCTCTCTCTCTCCCCCCCATTCTCCTCTACTCCTCCACATACCACTAACCCCTAAACCCATCTATGTCTCCCAGCCTCCTAAAATCTCTCTCTCTCTCTCTCTCTCTCTCTCTATCTATCTCACCTCTGATCCCCCTCATACAGCTAAACCCATTCCTCCTCCTCCTCCCTCTCTCTCCCCTCTTATCCCTAACCCTTAATAACACACTAATTCACTCTCTCACAACCCTACTCCTACACTTAACTCTAATTTCCATTATTCCTCCTCTCTCTCTCTCTCCTCTATTCCTCCTAATCTCAATTAACCCCCTCTCTAACTTTTTCACTACCCTAACAGTCCACCTACAACTAACCCACAACCCTCTCTCTATAATCTAATACCCACCTCTCTCTCACTCTAACTACCCCCAACATTCCCTCTCTATCCCTAACCCCACTCATATGCTCCCTAATCCCCCTCTCTCTCTATCCTACTCTCCCTAACACCCTATCTCTCTCCTTGTCTCTCTGATCCCCCTCCAATTACAACTTACCACCCACCCCTCTCTGTCCCCAACCAACTCCCTAAAAACCCTAATCCCCCTATCCAAATCACCCTCTCTCTCTCTTGGAATTCTCTACTCTCTCCCCTATCCCCCCATATAACTTAACCCCGCCTCTCTCTCTCTCTCTCTCTCTCTCTCTTTGTGCTCTCTATCTGTCCTATTCCCTCTCCCCCTATAACCTACCCCCATCTCTTTCTCTCTCTCTCTCTCTCTCTCCCTCCAGCCCTTATTAACAATGTCTCTCTCACTCTCTCTCCCCAACCCCCTAACACCCCCCTCTCTCACTCTAACAACCCCTAACCCCCTGCTCTCTACCACTAAGCACCCCTACAACCCCTTTGCCCTCCTCTCCCTCTTTGTCTTAATAGCCCTACCTCCCCTCCTATTTGATCCCCTCTCTCTCCCCCTCGTTCTCTCTCTCTCTCTCTCTCTCTATCTCTCTCTCTCTCTCTCTCCATCGCTCTCTCCCTCTCACTTAATACCCTCCCCTTATAACTTTCCAACCCCAATCTCTCTCTCTCTCTCTCTCTATCTCTCTCTCTCTCTCTCCATCGCTCTCTCCCTCTCACTTAATACCCTCCCCCTTATAACTTTCCAACCCCAATCTCTCTCTCTCTCTCTCTCTCCTACTTGTCTACATACCCTTAGCCCCTAAACCTAGCTCTCTCTCTCACCCCTGCTCCTACCCCTAAAACTAACCCCACTCCTCCTCCTCCTCTGTCTCTCTCCCCTCTTATCCCTAACCCCTTATAACATACCAATTCACTCTCTCACCACCCCACTCTCAGTCTTTCTCTACCCTACTACTCCACCTACAAATAACACCCAACCCTCTTTCTATAACAAACCCCCTTAACACATCGTTTTCTCTCTATCCTTCTCACTACCCATAGCCTACCCTCTCTCTCCCTAACCCCACTAATATGATCCCTGATCCCCAATGTTTCTCTCTCCTACTCTCCCCACCCCCCTCTCTCTTTGTATATCCTAATACCCATCCCATTACAGCTTATCGCGGACCCCCTCTCTCTTCCCCAAACCCCCTAAAACCCCCAGTTCTCGCTCTCTCTCTCTCCACCCCCTTTAAATAAACCCCCAATTCTTTGTCTCTCTGTCTATCTCTCTATCTCTCTTTCCTACCCTATACTCCCTTCTCTCTAACTTTCCTAATATTTCCTACCCTTCCCACCACTCCCCCCTTCCCACACCATGTTTTATATCACTCTCTCTCTCTCTCTCTTTCCTAATACACCTCCCCCTAACCCAACTTCTCCTCTTGCTCTCTCCTCTTATCCCTAACCCTTAATAACACCCTAATTCACTCTCCAAGCAACATACTTCTCCTTCTACCTATAACAACCATTACTCCTCTCTCTCTCTCTCTCTCTCTCTCTCTCTCTCTCTCACACACACACCTCCCTCCCCCCTAATGTTTATTAACACCCTCTCTATCTCTTTCTCTACCCTACTATTCCACCTACACCTAAACCCCAACCCTCTCTCTATAATTGAACACCCCTAACACTCCCCCTCTCTCTCACTCTCACTACCCCTAACATTCCTTCTCTCTCCCTAACCCTACTCATACACTCTGTAAGGCCCCACTCTCTCTCTCCTATTCTCCCTAACCCTTCCTCTCTCTTTGTCTCTCCTACTACCCCTCCCCTAACAACCTAACACCTACCCCCTCTCTCTCCCCCCCAACACCCTAAAACCCCTAGTTCCCTCTCTCTCCCTCTCTCCCATTAAACCCTACCAAACCCCCCCACCTCTCTCTCTCTCTCTTTCTATCCCCTAACACCCATCTCTTTCCCCTAATCCCACTACCCAAATACCCCCTTCTCTCTCTCTCTTTCTCTCTCTGTCTCTTTCTCTCTCTCTCTCTCTTTTATTCCCCCTCTGCCTATAACCTACCTCCATCTCTTTCTCTTTATATCTCTCTCTCCAACAGTTACTAATCCCCTCTTATTCTCTGACCACTCTACTCATCACCTACCTCTCCTTATCTCTCTCTCTCTCTATCTCTTATTAACACCATTTCTCTCACTCTTCTCACACCAACACCTCAAGACCCCCCCTCTCACTTTGTCAACCCCTAAACCCCCACTCTCTAACCCTAACACCCCTCCTACTCTCCCTTACCATAACCAATCCCTTCACCCCCCTCTCCCTCTTTATCTTAATCACCCTACCTCCCATCCTCTCTGCTCCCTTCTCTCTCTCCCCCGTTCACTTCTCTCTTTCTCTCCATCTTTCTATCGCTCTCACTTAATATCCCCTCCCCTTACCACTTGCAGACCCTAATGTCTCTCTCTCTCTCTCTATCCCCACCCTTTATTTCCTTTTCTCTATCTTCCCTTATCTCCTTTAAACACCTATATGCCTACCCCCACCATTTTCTCTTTATCTTTCTCTCCCCCAAACCCCATCCTCCTCCCCATCACTAATCACCCACACCCTCCCCCACCACATATCACTTTCTCTCTCTCTCTCTCTCTCTCTCTCTCTCTCTCCCCTACTCTTCCACATACCCCTAACCCCTAAACCTACATCCCTCTCTTTCTCTCTCTCTCTCGCCCCTACTCCCCCCATTACAACTAACCCCCGCTTATCCCTAACCCTTTATACCATCCTAATTAACTCTCTCACCACCCTACTCCTCCCCCTATCCGAAAAATATATTCCTCCTTTATCTCTCTCTCTCTCTCATCTTCCCCTTACTCCTTATTAACCCCCTCTCTCACTCTTTACCCTACTACTCCACCTAAAACAAAAACCCAACCCTCTCTCTATAATTAAACCCACCTAACACACTCCTTTCTCTCTCTCACTCTCACTACCCCTAACCTTCCCTCTCTCTCCCTACACCCACTAATATGATCCCTAAGCCCCTCTGTCTCTCTCTCCTACTCTCCCTACCCCCTCTCTCTTTGTCTCTCCTAATACCCATCCCCTTACAACTTACCACGCACCCCTCTCTCTTCCCCCAACCCCCTAGAACCCCCATTTCTTGCTCTCTCTCTCTACCCCCACCCTTTACCCCCTTCTCTCTAACTTTCCTAATCTTTGCTAAACCCCTTTCCACCCCTCCCCCTTCCCACACCATATTTTCTATCACTCTCTCTCTCTCTCCCCCTAATCCACCTCCCCCTATAAGTTACCATCCCTACATCTCTCTCTCTCTCTCTCTCCCTCTCTCTCTCTCTCTCTCTCTTCACCCTACTCACTATACCCCTAGCCCTCTCTCTCTATATACCTCTCTCTCTCCACCCCCCCCTACAACTTACCATCCCCACATTTCTCTCTCTCTCATACCCTCTTCTCTATAACATCCGTAATATTTACTAAACTCCTACATTTTTCTCCCCATCATGATATCTATCTCTTTCTCTCCCACAACCCCCCCTACACCTCTACACCTATCACCCTCTCCCTCTCTCCCCAAACTCTATATCTGTCTCTTTCACTCACCTTTTCCTCCCAACCCTTACTAATCACCTCTCTCTATCTGTGTCTCACCTCTTCCTCCTAACTCTTACTAATGACCTATGTCTCTATCTGTCTCTCTCACCTCTTCCTCCTAACCCTTACTAATCACCTCTATCTTTCTCTCTCCCCCAATTGACCCCTTACAACTTACCATCTCTCTCTCTCTCTCTCTCCCCTCATCCATCTCTCCTTACAACTTATCATCCCCACATCTCTCTCTCTCTCTCATACCCATGTCTTTGTAACATCCTTAATATTTCTCTTCTTTCTTATACCTCTGTCTCTCTTCACTATTCTCTCTTATATGCCCTTCCCTCTAATACCTCCATTTCTATCTCTCTCTCTCTCCCCCCCCCCTAATACCCCTACCTAACCCCCCCATCTCTCTCTCTCTCTCTCTCTCTCTCTCTCTCTCTCTTATTCCCCCTCCCCATATAACTTACCTGCACCTCTCTCTCTCTCTCTCTCTCTCTCATATTCCCACTCACCCTATAACTTACCCCCACCCACTCTCTCTCTCTCTCTCTCTCTCTCAACACTTAACAATCCCCTCTCTCACTCTCTCACCACTCTAATCATCTCCTACCTTTAACACTCCACACCTTCTCTCTCTCACACACACACACCTCCTCCACCTAACCCTGATTAACTCCCCCTCTCTCAATCTCTCTCCCATATGCCTCACCCTAAAAGTAACCCCCACCCCTCTCTCTCTACCCAACACCCTAACACACACCTCTCTCTCACTCTCACTACCCCTCACCCCCCACTCTCTAACCCTAAACCACCTCTTACTCTCCTTTTCCATAACAACCCCCTTCACCCCACACCTCTCTCTCTCTCTCTATTTCTCCACCTACAACCCCTCGTCTCCCCTCCTTTCTCTCCCCCGTCTCTCTCTCTTTCCATCTCTCTCTCCCACTCCCCTAATAACCTACCCCTTACTACTTTCTAACCCCAATCTCTCTCTCTCTCCACCCTATATCCCCTTGTCCCTAAATTCCCTTATCTCCCCTGAAGAACTAAACTCCTACCTCCCTACCCTCACCATGATATCTTTCTGTTTCTCTCCCCCAATCCCCCTCCTCCTCCCCACTACTAATCAACAACACCCTCCCTCGCCCTCTCTCTCTCTCTCTCCTACTCCTCCACATACCCCTAAACCCGTCTCTATATCAAAAGCTCATAACATATCTCTCTCTCTAACCCTTGCTCCTCCCCCTACAACCAACCCAACTTCTCCTCTTGCTCTCTCCTCTTATCCCTAACCCTTAATAATACCCTAATTCACTCTCCAACCAACATACTCCTCCTTCTACCTTTAACATCCATTCCTCCTCCTCTCTCTCTCTCTCCTCTCTTCCCCGTAATGTTTATTAATGCCCTACTACTCCACCTACTACTCCACCTAAACCTAAACCCAAACCCTCTCACTCTCACTACCCCTAACATTCCATATATCTTTGTAACCCTACTCATACACTCCCTAAGCCCCCCCTTTCCTCTCTGTCTACTATTCTCCCTAATGCCTCCTCTCTCTTTGTCTCTCCTAATACCCCTCCCCTTACAACTTAGCATCCACCCATTTCTATCCCTCCCAACCCCCTAAAACCCCTAATTCACTCTCTCTTCCCCCTAATACCCTACCCAAACACCCCTATCTCTCCCCTATACCCCCTACCTAACCCCACCTCTCTCTCTCCCCTAATCCCCATACCTTAACTACCCCCTTCTCTCTCTCTCTCTCCCTCTCTCTCCACAACACTTACAAATTGCTTCTCACTCTCTCACCATTGTATGCATCTCCTACCTTTAACACCTCTCTCTCTCTGACACTTAGCTATTGCTCCTAAACCTTAGTAATCACCTCTCTCTCTCTCTATCTCTTAGATCTTCCTCATAACCATTACTAATAACCTCTCTCTCTCTCTCTCACCTCTTCCTCCTAACCCTTAGTAATCACCTCTCTCTCTCTCTCCCGTAATCCACACCCCCTACAACTTACCACCTCTCTCTCTCTCTCTCATATACCCCTGTATCTCTAACCTCCCTAATATTTCACTTCTCTCTTATACCTCCATATCTCTTCTATATTCTCTCTTATGCCCCTTCTCTATAATACCTCCATCTCTCTCTCTCTCTCTCTCTCTCTCTCTCTCTCTCTCTCTATTCCCACTCCCCCTATAACTTACCCCCACCCACTCTCTCTCTCTATACACATACTAATCCCCTCTCTCACTCTCTGACCACTCTACTCACCACCTAGCTCTAACACCCCCCACCCACTCTCTATCTCTCTCTCACACACCTCTTCCCCTTAATCCTTATTAACCACTCTCTCTCACTCTCTCACCCATACTCAACCTACAAGTAACCCCCACCCCTCTCTATCTACCCAATGCCCTAACATCGCCCCTCTCTCACTCTCACTACCCCTAACCCACCACTCTCTAGCCATAAACCACCTGCTACTCTCCCTTCCCATAACCATCCCTGTCGCCCCCACCTCTCACTCTCTCTTATGCCTCCTACTTCCCATCATATCCCACCCCTTTTTCTCTCTCCCCCCCCTCTCTCTTTCCATCTCTCTTTCCCTCTCTCCAGCCCCAATCAATCTCTCTCTCTCTCTCTCTCCCCACCCTATAAACCCTGCTCCCTAACTTCACTAATATGCCCTAAAACCATGAACCCCTACCCTCACCCTAATCTCTTTCTCTTTCTCTCCCCCAACCTCCCTCCTCCTCCGCACCGCTAATCACCAACATCATTCCTTTCCCTCTCTCTCTCTCTCTCTCTCTCCCCCCTAAACCCATCTATGTCTCCCAACCACCTAACATCTCTCTCTCTCTCTCTATATATATATCTCACCCTTGCTCCTCCCCATACAACTAAACCCATTCCTCCTCCTCCTACTCTCTCTCTCCCCCCTCTTATCCCTAACCCTTAAAAACAAACTAATTCACTCTCTCACTACCCTACCTTTAACTTCCATTATTCCTCCTCTCTCTCTCTCTCTCCTATATTCCTCCTAATCTTAATTAACTCCCTCTCTAACTCTTTCTCTACTCTACCACTCCACCTACAATTAACCCACAACCCACTCTCTATAATTGAACCCCCCTAACACCCCCCTCTCTCTCACTCCCACTACCCCTAACATGCCCTCTCTATCTCTAACCCCACTCATATAATCCCTAATCCCCCCTCTCTCTCTCCTACTCTACCTAACCCCCCTCCAATTACAAGTTACCCGCCCACCCCTCTCTCTCCCCCCAAACCCCGTAAAACCCCTAGTTCTCTCTCTCTCTCATAATACCCTACCCAACCCAACCTCTCACTCTCCCCTTATCAACCTACCCAACCCCCCCCTCTCTCTCTGCTAATCCCCTACCCAAACCCCCTCTTCTCTCTCTCCCCTAATCTCCCCATCCAAATCACCCCATCTCTCTCTTGGAATTTTCTCTCTCTCTCTCTCTCTCTCTCTCTCTCCCCACTATCCCCCACATATAACTTAACCCCATGTCTTTCTCTCTCTTTCACTCTCTCTCTCTCTCTCTCCAACACTTACTAATCCCCTCTTACTCTCTCAACACTCTACTCATCTCCTGTGTCTCTTTCTCTCTCTCTCTATCCCTTATTAACAATATCCCTCTCACTCTCTCTCCCTAACTCCCTAACACCCCCACTCTCTCACTCTGACAACCCCTAACCCCTTTCTCTCTACCCCTAACCCCACTCCTATTGTCCCTTCCCATAACCAACCCCTTCTCCCTCCTCTCCCTCTTTTTCTTAATACCCCTAACTCCCCTCCTCTCTCTCTCCCTCTCACTTAATACCCCTCCCTTTACCACTTTCCATCCCCAATATCTCTCTCTCTCACTCTCTCTCTCCACCCTATATTTCCTTTTCTCTATCTTCCCTTATCTCCCATAAACCCCTACCTCCCTTACCCCACCATTCTCTCTTTATATTTCTCTCTCCCAAACCCCATCTTCCTCCCCACCACTAATCCTATAGACCCTCCCCCACCTCTCTCTCTCTCTCTTTCTCTCTCTCTCTCTCTCCCCCCTACATGTCCACATACCCCTAACCCTTAAACCAAGCTCTCTCTCTCTCTCACCCCTGCTCCTCCCCCAAAAATTAACCCCACTCCTCCTCCTCCTCTCTCTCTCCTCTCTTATCCCTAACCCCTTATAACATCCCAATTCACTCTCTCACCACCCTACTCCTCCCCCTATACCCAAAATATATCCCTCAATTATCTCTCTCTCCCTCATATTTCCCTTTCTCCTCATTAACCCCCACTCTCACTCTTTCTCTACCCTACTACTCTACCTACAAATAACCCCCAACCCTCTTTCTATAACAAACCCCCTTAACACACCCCGTTCTCCCTCTCACTCTCACTATCCATAACCTGCCCTCTATTTCCCTAAGCCCTTATGTCTCTCTCTCCAACTCTCCCTACCCCCCACTCTCTCCTTGACTCTCATAATCCCCCCTATTACCGCTTACCGTGCACCCCTCTCTCTTCCCTAAAACCCCCAGTTCTCACTATCTCTCCCTCCCTCTCCACCCCCTTTAAATTAAATTCATATGTATCTCTCTCTCTCTACCACCACCCTCTACTCCCTTCTCTCTAACTTTCCTAATCTTCCCTAAACCCCTTGCTGCCCCTACCCCCTTCCCACACCATGTTTTCTATAACTCTCTCTCTCTCTTCCCCCTAATTCCCTATACCCCTAACCCTCTCTCTCTCTCTCTCCACCTCCCCCTAAAACTTACCATCCCCATATCTCTCTCTCTCTCATACCCTCTTCTCTCTAGCATCCCTAATATTTACTAAACCCCTACCTTTATTTCCCCATCACAATCTCTATCTCTTTCTCTCCCCCAAACCCCATACACCCTCACCCTCTCCCTGTCTCCCCCAAACTCTATATATATCTCTCTCACATACCTCTTCCTCCTAACCCTTACTAATCACCTCTCTCTCTCTCTCTCCTCTTCCTACTAACCCTTACTAATAACCTTTGTCTCTCTCTCTCAACTCTTCTTCCTAACCCTTACTAATAACCTCTCTCTCTCTCTCCCCCATAATCCACCCCCCTACAACTTACCATCTTTCTCTCTCTCTCTCTCTCTCTCTCTCTCTCTCTCTCTCTCTCTCTCTCTTTCCTAATCCATCTCCCCCTACAACTGATCATCCCCACATCTCCCTCTCTCTCTCTGTCTTATACTAATGTCTCTCTAACATATTTGATATGTCTCTTCTCTCCTATCTCTCTCTCCTTCTCTCTCTCTCTCTCTCTCTGTGTGTGTGTGTGTGTGTCTCTCTCTCCCCCTAATCACCCTACCCAAGCCCCCTCTCTCCCCCTCTTATTCCCCCTCTCCCTATAACTTACCTGCACCTCTCTCTCTCTCACTCTCTCTCCCATACTCATCAACCTATACCTAACCTCCACCCCTCTCTCTCTACCCAAATCCCTAACATCCCCCCCTGTCACTCTCACTACCCCTAACCCCTCACTCTCTAACCCTAAACCTCCTCCTACTCTCCCTTCCCATAACCACCCCCCTTAGCCCCCCACCTCTCCCCCTCCCCTTACCACTTTCCAACCCCAATCAATCTCTCTCTCTCTCTCTCTCCGCCCTATATCCCCCTCTCCCTAACTTTGACTATTGCCCATGAACCCTGACCTCCCTACCCTCACCATGATCTCTTTCTCCTCCTCTCCCACGATCCCCCCTCCTCCTAATGCTAATCAACAACACCCTCACTCGTACTTGCCTTCTCTTTCTCTCTCTCCCCTACTCCTACCCCTACCTCTATTCCCCCTAATCATTTCTAACCCTGTCTCTAACTCTTTCTCTACCCTACCACTCCACCTACACCTAAACCACAACCCTCTCTCTATAATCGAAACCCTCTAACACCACCCTGTCCCTCACTAAAACTACCCCTAACATGCTCTCTTTATCCCTAACGCCAGTAATATGCTCCCTAATTCCCCCTCTCTCTCCTTATCTCCCTTATCTCCCTCCCCTTACAACTTACCAACCACCCCTCTCTCTCCATGCCAAACCACCCAACCCCCAGTTCACTCTCTCTCCCATAATACCTTACCAAACCCCCCCATCTCTCTCTCTCTCTCCGCTAATCCCCCTACCCACCCCCTCTCTCTCCCTGAATGCCCCCTTCTCTCTCTCCTCTAACTGCCCTACCCAAATCTTCCCCTCTCTCTCTCATATCCCTCCCATATAACTTAACCGCACCTCTTTCTCTCTCGGATCTCTCTCTCTTCTATTCTCCCCTTATAACCTACCCCCATCTCTTTCTCTCTCTCTCTCTCTCTCTCTCTCTCTCTTCTATTCCCCCTCCCCCTATAACCTAACCCCATCTCTTTCTCTCTCTCTCTCTCTCTAACATTTACTAATCCCCTCTTATTCTTTCACCACTATACTCATCTCCTACCTCTCCTTGTCTCTCTCTCTAGCCCTTATTAACATTGTCTCTCTCACTCTCTCTCACACCAACCCTTTAACACCCCCCTCCTACTCCCCCTTACCATAATCGACCCCTTCACCCCCTCTCTCTCTTTGTCTCACTCAGCCTACCTCCCTTCCTCTCTTCTCCCTTTTCTCTCTCGCCCATTCTCTCTCTCTCCATATCTCTCTCCCTCTCACTTAATAGCCCCTCCCCTTACCACTTGCTACCCCCAAATCTCTCTCTCTCTCTCTCTATCTATCCCCACCCTATATCTATTTTTCGCTATCGTCCCTTATCTCCCCTAAACCCCTATATGCCTATGCCCACCATTTTCTCTTTATCTTTCTCTACCCCAAACCCCATCATCCTCCTCACCACTAATCACCCACACCCTCCCCCACCACCTCTCTCTTTCTCTCTCTGTCTCTCTCCCCTACTTTTACAGATACCCCTATCTCCTAAACCTATATCTCTCTCTTTATCTCTCTTTCTCTCCCTTACTCGTCCTCCTCTCTATCTCCCAACTTATCCCTAACCCTTTATAATAACCCAATTTAATCTCTCACCACCCTACTCCTCCCCCTACTACAAAAAAATTTATTCCTCCTTTATCTCTCTCTCTCTCTCTCTCTCTCTCTCATCTTCCCAATACTCCTCATTAACCCCCTGTGCCATTCTTTATCTACCCTACTACTCCAACTACAAAAAACCCTCAACCCTCTCTCTATAATCGAACCCTCCTAACACACTCCTTTCTTTCTCTAACTCTCACTACCCCTAACCTATGTTGTCTCTCCCTAAACCCACTAATATGATCCCTAATCCCATCTCCTACTCTCCCTACCCCCCCTCACTTTGTCTCTCCTAATACCCCTCACCTTAGAATTTATCGTGCACCCTTCTCCCTTCCCTCAACCCCCTAATACCCCCTAGTTCTTGATCAATCTCTCTCTCTCTACCCCCACCCTTTACCCCCTTCTCCCTAACTTTCCTAATCTTGCCTAAACCCCTTGCCTCATGTCCCCCCCTCCCACACCATGTTCTCTCTCTCTCTCTCTCTCTCTCTCTCTCTCTCTCTCTTCCCTAATCCACCTCCCCCTTTAAGTTAACATCCCTCCATCTGTCTCTCTCTCTATATATATATCCACCTCTCTTCCCCCCTACTCCCTATACCCCTAACCCTCTCTCTCTCTCTCTCCGCCCCCCCTACAACTTACCATCCCCACATCTCTCTCTCTCTTATACCGTCTTCTCTATAAAATTCCTCATATTTACTAAACCTCTACATTTTTCTCCCCATCACAATATCTATCTCTTTCTCTTCCACAACCCCCCCTACACCCTCTACAACTAATCACCCTCACCCTCTCCCTCTCTTCCCAAACTCTATATCTATCTCTCTCACTCAACTCTTTCTCCTAACCATTAATAATCACCTCTCTCTATATCTCTCTCACCTCTTCCTCCTAACCCTTACTAATAACCTCTATCTCTATTTCTCTCTCCCACCTCTTCCTCCTAACCCTTACTAATAACCTCCCTCTTTCTCTCTACCCTAATCCACCCCCCATACAACTTACCATCTCTCTCTCTCTCTCTCTCGCTCGCTTTGTTCCTTAATCCATCTCCCCCCTATAACTTATCATCCCCACATCTCTATCTCTCTCTCTCTATCTCTCTCTTATACCCATGTCTTTGTAACATCCTTAATATTTCTCTTCTCTCTTATAACTCCATCTATCTTATGTATTCTCTATTATACCCCCTTCCCTCTAATACCTCCATCTCTCTCTCGCTCTCTCTCTCTCTCTCCCTTAATCCCCCTACATAACCCCCACCCTCTATCTCTATCTCTTATTCCCCCTCCCCATATAACTTACCCCCACCCACTCTCTCTCTCTCTCTCTCTCTCTCTCGCTCTCGCTCTCCCCTAATTCACCTTCCCCTATAAGTTACCATTGCTCCATATCTCTCTCTCTCTCTCTCTCTCTCTCCCCCCTAATCCCTATACCTCTCTTTCTCTCTCTCTCCACCTCCCCCTAAAACTTACCATCTCCATATCTCTCTCTCTCACATACCCTCTTCTCTCTAACATCCCTAATATTTACTAAACCCCTAACTTTATCTCCCCATCACGATCTTTATCTATTTCTCTCCACCAAACCCGATACACCCCTCTACACCTAATCACCCTCTCCCTCTCCCCCTCTCCTCTTAACTCTATCTCTCTCTCTCTCTCTCACCTCTTCATCTTAACCCTTACTAATCACCTATGTCTATCTCTCTCTCAACTCTTTCTCCTAAACCTTACTAATAATCTTTGTCTCTCTCTGTCTCACCTCTTCTTCCTAACCCTTACTAATAACCTCTCTCTCTCTTGCCCCCCTTAATACACCCCCCTACAACTTACCATCCCCCCTCTCTCTCTTTCCACCCTGCAACTTACCACCACCACCCCCTCTCTCTCTCTCTCTCTCTCGCCTACAACTGATCATTCCCACATCTCCCTCTCTCTCTCTATTATACCAATGTCTCTCTAACATCTTTAATATGTATTTTCTCTCTTATACCTACATCTCTCTCTCTCTCTCTCTCCCTTAATCCACCTACCCAACCCCTCCTCTCTCTCTTGCATCCCCCCTCACCCTATAACTTACCTACACCTCTCTCTCTCTCTCACTCTCTCTCCCATACTCCTCGACCTACACCTAAGCCCCACCCCTCTCTCTCTACCCAAATCCCTCACACCCCCCCTCTCACTCTTACTACCCCTAATCCCCCACTATCTAAACCTAAACCACCTCCTACTCGCCCTTCCCATAACCACCCCCATTATCCCCCCACTTCTCACTCTCTCTTACTCCTCCTACTTTCCTCATATCCCCCCTTTTTCTCTCTCCCCCCCCTCTCTCTCTTTCCATCTCTTTCTCCCTCTCCCCTAACACCCCTCCACTTACAACTTTCCAACCCTAATCAATCTCTCTCTCTCTCTCTCTCTCTCTCCCTCCCCCCACCCTATATCCTATTCTCCCTAACTTCCATTATCTCCCATAAACCCCTAAACCCCTACCTCTCTAACCTCACCATGATCTCTCTCTCTTTCTCTCCCCCAAGCCCCCCCTCCTCCCCACCACTAATCAACAACACCCTCCCTCTCCATCGCCCCCCCTCTCTCTCTCTCTCTCTCTCTCCTCTCTCTCTCTCTCTCTCCCCTACTCCTACACATACCACTAACCCCTAAACCCATCTCTCTCTCTCTCTCTCTCACCCCTGATCCTCCCAATACAACCAAACCCACTCCTTCTCCTCCTCTCTCTCTCTCCCCTCTTATCCCTAACCCTTGATAACACCCTAATTCACTCTCTCACCACCCTACTACTACCCCTACCTCTAACTTTCATTCCTCCTCCTCTCTCTTTCTCCTCTATTCCCCCTAATCTTTATTAACCCCCTCTCTAACTCTTTCTCTACCCTACCACTCCACCTACACCTAACCCACAACCCTCTTTCGATAATCGAACCCACTAACACCACCCCTTCTCTCACTGCAACTACCCCTAACATGCCTTCTCTATCACTAACCCCACTAATATGCTCCATAATCCCCCCTCTCTCTCTCCTACTCTCCCTTATCCCCTCTCTCTCATTGTCTCCCTTATCCCCCTTTGCTTACAACTTACCAACCACCCCTCTCTTTCCCCGCCAACCTCCTAAAACCCCTAGTTCACTCTCTCTCCCTCTCTCCCATAATACCATACCAACCCCCCTATCTCTATCTCTCCCCCAATCCTCCTACCCAACCCCCCACCTCTTGCTCTCCCCTAATCCCCCTACCCAAATCACCCCTTCTCTCTCTCCCCTAATCCCCCTGCCCAAATCACCCCCTCTCTCTCTCTTAGATCTCTCTCTCTCTATCTCTCTCTCTTATCCCCCCCATATAACTTAACCCCACCTCTCTCTCTCTCTCTCTCTCTTGGATCTATCTCCCTTCTATTCCCCCTATAACCTACCCCCATCTCTTTCTCTCTCTCTCTCTCCAACACTTACTAATCCCCTCTAATTCTCTCACAACTCTAATCATATCCTACCTCTCCTTCTCTCTCTCTCTCTCTCTCTAGCCCTTATTAACACTGTCTCTCTCACTCTCTCTCACACCAACCCTTTAACACACCCCCCTCTCAATCTGACAACCCCTAACCCCCATCTCTCTCTATTTATCTTACTCACCCTACCTCCCCTCCTCTCTGCTCCCTTCTCTCTCTCACTCACTTAATAGCCCCTACCCTTACCACTTGCCAACCCCAATCTCTCTCTCTCTCTATATATATATATATATACCCACCATATATTTCCTTTTCTTTATCTTTCCTTATATCCCCTAAACACCTATATGCCTACACCCACCATTTTCTCTTTATCTTTCTCTCCCCCAAACACCATCCTCCGCCCCACCACTAATAACCCAAAGCCTCCCCCCCCACCTCTTTCTTTATCTCTCTCTCTCTCCCCTACTCTTCCACATACCCCTAACCATTAAACCTATATCTCTCTCTTTCTCTCTCTCTCCTACTCCTCCTCCTCCTCTCTCTCTCCCCACTTATCCCTAACCCTTTATAACATCCTACTTCACTCTCTCACCACCCTACTCCTCCCCCTAGTCAAAAAATATATTCCTCCTTTATCTCTCTCTCTCTCTCTTGTCTTCCCCCTAATCCTTATTAACCCCCTCTCTCACTCTTTCTCTACCCTACTACTCCACCTACAAAAAGACCCACCCATCTCTATAATCGAACCCCCCCTAACACACTCCTTTCTCTCTCTCACTGAGACTACCCCTAACCTGCCCTCTCTCTCCTTAAACCAACTAATATGATCCCTAAGCTCCTTTGTCTCTCTCTCCTACTCTCCCTACCCCCCCTCTCTTTGTCTCTCCTAATACCCCTCCCCTTACAACTTACCACAGACCCCTCTCTCTTCCCCCAACCACCTAATACCCCTCGTTCTGGCTCTCTCTCTCTCTCTCTTTATCTCTACCCCCCTTCTCTCTAACTTTCCTAATCCCCTTACCACGCCTCCCCCTTCCCACACCATGTTTTTTCTCTCTTTCTCTCTCTTTCCTAATCCACCTCCGCCTATAAGTTACCATCCCTCCATCTCTCTCTTACCCCTCATCCCTATACCCCCAACCCTCTCTCTCTCTCTTTCTCTCCACCCCCCTACAACTTACCATCCCCACATATCTCTCTTTCTCATACCCTATTCTCTATAACATCCCTAATATTTACTAAACCCCTACATTTTTCCACTTATCATGATATCTACCTCTTTCTCTGCCCCAACACAACTACACCCATTACACCTAATCAGCCTCACCTTCTCCCTCTCTCCCCAAACTCTATATATGTCTCTCTCACTCACCTCTTCCTCCTAACCCTTACTAATCACCTCTCTCTATCTCTCTCTCACCTCTTCATCCTAACCCTTACTAATCACCTCTCTCTTTCTCTCTCCCCCTAATCCAACCCCCTACAACTTACCATCTCTCTCTCCCTCTCTCTCTCTCTCTCCCTTAGTCCATCTCCCCCTAAAACTTATCATCCCCACATCTCTCTCTCTCTCTTATACCCATGTCCTTGTAACATCCTTAATATTTCTCTTCTCTCTTATACCTCCATCTATCTTCTCTATTCTCTCTTATACCCCCTTCCCTCTAATACCTCCATCTCTCTCTCTCTCTCTCTCTCCCCTAATCCTCCTACCTAACCCCACCATCTTTCTCTCTCTCCTATTCCCACTCACCCTATAACTTACCCCCACCCACTCTCTCTCTCTATACACTTACGAATCCCCTATCTCATTCTCTCACCACTCTACTCATCTCCTACCTATAACACCCCCTACCTGTTCTCTCTCTCTCTCTCACCTCCTCTACTGAACCCTTATTAAACCCCCCCTCTCTCAATATCTCTCCCATACTCCTCAACCTACATGTAACCCACCCCTCTCTCTCTCTCACTCTCTCTCTTCCCCCTAATACCCTACCCAACCCCCCTTCTCTCTCCCATTGTCCCCCTACCCAACCCTCCTCTCTCTATCCCCTAATCCCCATACCTAAACTACCCCCTTCTCTCTCTCTCTCTCTCTCTCTCTCTCTCTCTCGCTCTCTCTCTCTCCACAACACTTACAAATCCCTTCTTACTCTCTCACTACTATACTAATCTCCTACCTTTAACCTCTCTCTCTCTCTCTCTCCTATCCCTTATTATCCCCTAGTCTCTCACTCTCTCTCCCGTACTCCTCAATATACACCTAACCCCCACCCATCTATCTCTTCCAACCCCCCCTCTCACTCTCAAAACCCCTAACCCCTAACTCTTTAACCCTAACCCCCCTCCTACTCTCCCTTCCCATAAGCAACCCCATATCCCCCACCTCTCTCTCTCTCCCCCCTTATCTACCCTAAATCCCTACCTCCCTACCTGCACCATTATCTATTTCTCTTTATCTCCCCTAATCCCCCTCTGCCACCCCACCACTAATCACCCACACCCTCCCCCATCACCCCACCTCTCTCTCTCCCTCCCTCTCTCTCTCTCTCCCCTACTCCTCCACATACCTCTAACCCTAAAACCCATCTCTCTCTCTCTCACCCCTGCTACCCCCCCTATAACTAACCCCACTCCTCCTCCTCCTCTCTCTCTCTATCTTCTCTTATCCCTAACCCTTAATAACACCCTAATTCACTCTCTCACCACCCTATTGCTCCTCTTTCTCTCTCTCTCCCATATTCTCCCTAATCCTTATTAACACCCTACCTCATTCTTCCTCTACCCTAATACTCCACCTACAAATAACCCTGAAAGATTTATCTATAATCGAACCCCACTAACACCCACCCCTCTCTCTATCACTCTCACTACCGCTTACCTTCCCTCTCTCTCTCTTTTTCTCTCCTAATCCACATCCCCTTACAACTTACCATGCACCCCTCTCTCTCCCCCCAACACCCTAAAACACCTAGTTCTCTCTCTCTCTCCACTCCTTATAAACTACCCCCATCTCTCTCTCTCTACCCACATCCTATAGCCCTTTCTCTATACGTTTCCTAATCTTCCCTAAATCCATTCCATATTTATCTCTCTCTCTCTCTCTATATATATATATATATATATATCCAGCTCCCCCTAAAATGCAGCATCCCCACATCTTTCTCTCTCTCTCTGTCTCTTATACCCCCTTATCTCTAACCCTAAACCACAAATCTATACCCCTAACCCCTCCTACTCTCCCTACCAATAACTACCCTTCTCTCTCTATCTATCTCTCTTTCTCCTAATCCACATCCACCTACAACTTACCATCTCTTGAGCCTAGCCCAAGGAGGTCAAATTTTGAATGTATTAAGTTTTGTGAACTGCGAAGCTGAGCACAGCACAGTTTTTCTATACTACAATGGTGCGCGTAGTGCAGTTGTAGAAGAAATGCGAGGTCGGTGCCACAAGGAGTACAACGCACAAACATGCCATGTCGATGGACATCCAACTAAGTAGAGCATGGATGGAGGATGACAGTTAATGTGGTTAGGTCACAGAAGACCTATTTTTTGCAAAGACCATCGATAACTACCAAGCGGTGGGTAGGTATAGATCGAGATAGACAATTGGTTACACCACCAGATAACTACCAGTTGAACCAATTTTCTAAAGCCCTGATTGGAGCAATAGCTTCGCGAAAGCAAGCTATTGGTGCGCATGACAGAGGAGAGGATGACAATGTGTCTACACCGAGGTTGGCACACATATGACTGAAGATCCACCACCAGATATCAGTAAGTCAGGTTTTGGGAAAACTGTGACAATTTTGTAAAACCTAAGGGTTTCGCCTTTGTAATGTAAAGACATGACCTAAGGGCATGATCTATATATAGGGAAATTTTGTATAGGAAAGGGTTACTCTTCATTTTTTTATTTTTCTCATTGTTGATTGAATAGATCTCTATTAAGAGACATTTTGTAAAGGCTCTACAAGCTAAGTGCGCAGAGACCTAATCTTGAGAGAGAGAGAGAGAAGATCATCTGCAGCTGAGTGCGTAAGCGAAGAACTGTTGTACCCTTTTCTAAGAGTTAAAAAAAAAGTTCTTGTGGACATAGCTTCCCATCCGGGGGGGTGAACCATGTTACATCATTGTGTTATGTGTTTGCTATGTGTGATTGTCATTAATTGGTGATTTAAATTACTTACAGTACATGCATGAGATTATTAATGCTTGTTATATGTTTACTGTGATCTGTATTCGCCGAGGAAAGGATGGAATAAGATGCTAAGTAGTTCATGTATGAAAAAGTATTAAATAGTAAGCACCTATAAGTATCGAATGAATGGATCGACGAGATAACCACATAGTTACTTGTTAAGGGTTGAATCACAGTAACAAAGCTCATAGCGCTGCATGTCTCATTCAAATTGCATAAGTTATGGTATTTACCCAACAGCCTCTATCTAATTTTACCATAGGGAATCAGTTGCAGAACAGTATACAATCCAGAAGAAGAATGACAGATAATGATATAAAACTGCCAATATTCAAAGGAATGGGTCAGGAAGACCTGATCAGCACTGGTTTCTATGCGAAGCCATGTGGAGTGTTAAGCAAGTGACATATGATACTATAAAGAGAACGCAGCTCATAACTACTTTTAGAGACAGAGCACTGGATTGGTTTATAAAATATTCTCAGGCACAGCCGAGAACCCTAGCAGAGATCAAAACCATGATTGCAGCAAAATTTAAGAAACCCAAATCAGAATCATAGTGCATAACAAAGTTGAAAGAAATCAAGCAAAATCCCACTAAATCGGTCTGGGAATTCGACCAAAAATTCAAAACACTGTTGGACCAAGTGAGCTTTGTTATAGCTCTGCAACAGCATCAAGAATGGTTTATTGCTGCGCTGTTTCCCCATATCCAACAACCACTAATGCAACAGAAGGTTGTATCTCAAGCTAAGGCCTTGGAGATCGCAATGAAGTTGGAAGCTTCACCAATTGGATAAAGTAGTTCTGGGATGATACATATCCAGAACCAATTGCCTACCTTGACATTAGAATTACAAGGTATGAAGAATGGAACAGAATAAAGACATGAACAATTGCATGAAGTTTGGTGCACAGGATGCAAAGGAGAGGGCCATAATAGAGAACATTGCCCCTTATTTATAGATTATCTTAATAGTGGCGCACCAAACCCAATAAATATGAATCAGAACCGGGCACCATGGTGTGAAATTTGTAAGAGCAGAGGACACCAACCTGAAGACTGTTACCTGCTACAGAAATATGTGAAGACACCTAAAAACTTATAATGCAATTTTTGTAACTCAGTTGGCCATGATGAGTCCAACTTTCGTGCTTATGAGTTGATGAATGAAAGAAAGTGAGATATGGATGCAATGCGAGGTGCGAGAATGTATCGTTTTCAAAAGGAAAATCATCCAAGGCAAGAGAACACCCACTATGATCAAGGAGGATATAGAGGTCGCAATGGTGGATATCGCGGAAGAGGAAGAAATACTGGTCAAAATCAAGGAAGAGGATGAGGCCAGGTAATATGCTATAACTGTGGCTAGCTAGGTCACGTATCAAGAGACTGTACTAATCCATGCACCACATGCAACTACTGTAAATAATTTGATCATGTGATAGAAGATTTCTCGGTGCTTGATCTAGAAATGCAGAAGGGGAGAAGAACAGAAACACCAAACCCTAACATCCAGTTGATCGCATCAAAGAACAGACCTATAGTTTCAAGTGTCAATGCAGTAACGCGAAGTGGCACTGATACAGGAAAAGACAACAGCGTAGAAGCCTCGACTTCTGGAACAAGTGATCCTAAAAACAAGCCTGAAGAAACAATAGGAATAAAAAAATCTTCTGAGAAAGCACCTCCATTAAACTTACAGAAAAAAAAAGAAGTATTTAAAGAAGTGCGGGACATGTTTTCTCTAAGGATACCACTACGAAGTCAAGAACCACAAATAGAAGACATGCCATTGGCTTATGATCAGACACACATTGCACTGGATGCATCTAATTCTATTACACAGTTTCTGCATAGGTGCATCAAGTTATTAAAACACAAGGATACTCTTATGGAATTTGAAAAGTTGATAAATCAGTATGAATCATCTAGTAAGAAAGGATCATAACATGGCATAGTACATAAAATTAGGAGTCCCAAAAGAACCGGTAGGGAAATGCGGTTCACTGCACAGATAGGAGACTATGATATGGACAAGATCATTCTTGATCTTGGATCTGAAGTGAACGTCCTAACAAAGTAGACATGGTAGGCGATGGGAAAACCAAAGTTACAATGGTCACCAATTCATTTAAGAATGGCTAACCAAGGCATAGTTGTACCACTGGGAAGGTTAACCAACACCATTGTCGATATTGATGGAGTGCAAAGTTATGCATATTTCGAATTAATTGAAATTGTGGATGATAGCAATCCATATCCAACATTGTTGGGCATCGACTGGGCCATGATGAACTCTACCATCATCAATCTAAAAACAATGAAAATGATATTTAGGCCATAACATAAGGGTTGTCACACCATTGGATCCTTCGCAGGGAGAACGATATGCTGAACCTATTCAAGAAGAGTACCACGCTCAATACCTTGATCGTATCTATCAAATGGCAACAAATGCTGCGGATTATACTAACCCTACTACGGATGGAACACTCAACTGGCGCTGTGATAGTTCTTGCATATCAGACTCTAATGTAGGATTAGAAAAGTGGAAACAAAGAATGCATGAGGTATCTACGAGGAGATGTGCGACAATTACAAAATCACTCCACTGGATTGGAAAGCAAGTAATTCCAATCCCCACTTATGATGGTTCAACTAACGTCTATTAATTTATCAAAGAATATACTGTAGCAGTTGCAGATGAACATTGCGTCTCAACATTAGATATGGCACTTTGCAAGACACCTTCCAGATGGTGGGCTACACATCAGAAAACATTCACAACTTGGGTTGCAAAATAAAACTACAAATCAGGTTTGCTGATAAGGTCACATTACCATTTAAGAAATATAGTGGTCAGATGGATCCAGCAAATCATATTGCAGCTTGTGTCGAAGATTGGAAGGAAATACCGCAAACAGAATGGGTACATCTCTTTGCGCATACATTGGAGGAGCCTATTCCAAAGAAATGGTACCTGGATGAGGATCTCCACCGAGAAACTGCGGATTGGTCTATACTCACTACGAGCTTCTAGAAGGATTTTAGCTTTACAGATGACCGTCCTACTATCAATGACGCACTGCAGCTTATGAAAGAAAGCATATTCATACAAGATTGCCTGGAGGAAAACATAACAGCCGAAGATTTTTTTGAAGCAGACAATGTACTTGCAAATCTACAACCAGATTGGTCAGAACAGATAAAGCAGGCTTTAGACTGCTATAACATAGCTGAAGAAGTTGAAGATAGTGATGAGAAGAACCCGCACAACATAAAAATTCAAGAATCAAAAGGATTACGCGAGGTAGAGGGACCTCCACTAGAAATTCCAGATATGAGTGGACCGGTTAAAACAAAAAAAGTGAACATCGGCACCCCTGAAGAGCCAAAGTTCGCAGCAATAGGAGACTACTGGGATGATAACATAGTTGCAGAGATCACAGCTATATTAGAGGAATATCAGGAATTATTCTCGATGAAGTTCATAGAGATGAAAGGCATTTTGGGAGACTTAGGAGTGATGAAAATTCCTCTTAAGCCTGGCACAAAACCTGTAAAGCAAATACCATATAGATTAAATCCACGCTACAAGGAATGAGTTAAGGTAGAATGTGACAAGATGATAGATGCAGGAATCATCGAGCCAGTTGAATAATCCAAATGGATAAGCCTGATGGTCATCCAAGACAAGAAAACAAAGGGTGAGATCAGGATCTACATTGATCTCAGAAAGTTGAATGATGCCTCTATACATGATGCATTTCCTACACCTTTTACTGATGAAGTACTTGACAATGTTGGAGGGAATGAAGCATACTCTTTTGCTGATGGATTTTCAGGATACCATCATATAAGAATTGATCCAGCAGACAAGCACAAGACCACTTTTGCCATAGAATGGTGTTCATTCCAGTATACCATAATTCCTTTTGGCCTGAAGAACGCACCAACCATATTTTCTAGGGTGGTGATCACAGCATTTAAAGAATTCATCCACAATTTTTTAGAAGTTTACTTTAATGTTTGGACCATTTTTGGGTTACTGAAGAACCATGCCGTGAACCTCAGGATGATGCTAGAAAAATGCAGACAGCATCATATTTCATTAAATTTAAAGAAATGTATTTTATGTGTTCCGTAGGGGATTCTGCTGGGACATATTGTGTGCAAGCAAGGGTTGATGGTTGATCCAGCAAAGATATCAGTTATTGTAAACTTGCCTACACCAAATTCAGTTAAACAACTATGCACTACACTGGGCCATACTAGATACTACAAAAAGTTCATCAAGGGTTATGCACAGATAATCGTAGCAATGAAGAAGCTTTTAAAAAAGGATGCACCGTTCATTTGGAATGAGGAATGTGAGAAAGGATTTGACACATTGAAAGAGAAAATGGTCACTGCGTCGATCTTAGTCTTCCCAGATTGGGAGAAGCCATTTCACGTACATGTGGATGCTTACTGCATCGCATTGGGCGTTGTCCTTGCACAACTGGGAGAAGGAGGCATTGATCATCCCATTGCATTTTTTAGCAGAAAGATATCATTGATAGAAAATAATTACACAACTATTGAAACAGAAGGACTCGCAATGGTATATGCATTACAGAAATTCAGGCACTATTTGCTTGGTGCACACTTTTCAATGTTTACAAACCATTCTACCTTAAAATACCTAGTCAATAAGCCAGTGTTAGGGGGCCGAATATGCACATGGCTATTACTATTCCAAGAGTATGATTTTGAAATAGTCGTTAAGCCAGGCAGATTAAATTTAGGACCTGATCATCTATCAAGGATTGAGTCAGGAGAGGAACCTATGAATCTAGAAGACAATCTTCCTAATGCACAGTTGTTCGCTATATAGGTAGCTGATGAATATTATCAATACATAATCAATTTCTTGACTACTGGGTTTGCACCTACAGAATTCACTAGACAACAGAATAAGCAGCTAGTAGTGTGAGCCGTAGACTTCACCATTATCGTAGGACAACTCTACAAGTTAGGACCTAACGACGTACTGTGAAGATGTGTATTACAACATGAGAAGCCATTTATATTAGCTGATGCACATTTAGGAGTTGCAGGTGGTCATTATGCAGGAAGGGCCACTGTGCAGAAGATATTGCACGCAGGACTATGGTGGCCTACAATCCATAAGGACTCCAAAGAACATTGCCAAAACTGTGATGTCTCTCAAAGGACATGGAAGCCATCACGGAGAGATGAGATGCCATTGAATCCTCAGCTAACCTTGCAAGAATTCAAAAAATGGGCAATTGATTTTGTACGACCTATTAACTAACCAGGGAAGAGAACTAGCATGAGGTACATTATTACTGTGACTAACTACCTCACCAGATGGGTAGAAGCTAGACTTGTGAAAAATTGCAGCTCAGCCACAACGACCAAATTTATCTTTGAAAATATCATCACAAGGTTTGGATGCCCCAAAATTCTAATGAGTGATCAGGGTACTCACTTCCTGAACAGAACTATTGAAGCCTTGACTGAAGAATTCTACATCCATCATCAGCGTAGTACACCTTACCACCCACAAGCAAATGGAACTGTTGAAGCATTCAACAAAGTACTTGATAATGCACTAACTAAGATATGCAACATAAACCGTGATGATTGGGACCTGTGCATCCCATCAATATTATGGGCATACAGAATGACATGCAAGAAATTAACTGGACATACACCCTTCAGATTGGCTTATGGGAAAGAAGAAATAATGCCAATGGAATATATTCTTCCCAGCTTGGGAATAACTGCATTTATAGGAATGGCAGATCACGCAGCACTGGAAGAAAGACTAATACACTTGGTTGGGTTGGAAGAAGACCGCTTCATTGCGGGATTCCACCAGCAAGTGCAGAAAGAATGAGAAAAAGCATGGCACGATGGCCAAATCAATAATAAGTCTTTTTAGGTAAGTGATCTAGTCCTCCTGTATGATAGTAAATTCATGAAATTTCCAGGCAAGTTTAAAATGCATTGGCTTGGACCATATACTGTCATACATGTTACTCATGGTGGCACAGTCCAATTAGCTACCTTAGCTAGTGATACATTACCTAATCTAATAAATGGAAGTAGACTAAAGCTTTACCGCAATAGTCCTACTTCGCAGGATCCTGCATGATTAGAAGAAAGGGAAAATTCTAAGTGCCAAAAATGGTTGAAATTAGGCACTAGAAATTACTGAGTCTGTACATGTAAATTACCAAGAAAGGTCTCTAAACCGCGCAGCAAAAAAAAAAAATGCAAAGTTGTGAAGTTTAAAAGACAACCCTCTAGAGAAAAGAAATCACATACTGCGAAGTAATTGTGCAGGACCTATTTTTCACCTGCTGAGCAACTTGACGCAACAGTCCAAAGAAATAGCCGTTATAGTGTCAGTCGGAAAAATAGCCATTAAATCGAGCTTTTTCGGCAACCGCTAAGGCATTTAAAGCAAAAAAACTGTTCTAAACGGGTTAATGACGTACACGACCGATATCTTGCATAGATTTAGCTAACGACTACAACATTTAATGCTTATCTAACCATTAGAAGGAGTAGAGGAAGGATACCTATGCCTACAAATACCACCATATTCTATCTCGCGGGCATTACCCAACATTCAAAATTTCTTGCGAACACTATTCTCTGAGTTGTTTTGCAAGCCAGAAGGTATCCTATTGAGAAAGGCTGAGGTGAATGTCTGAAAATTCCTCAGAAGAACTCGAATTAACGCTACCAAAAGCTATAAAGATATTTCAATATGGAAGTATTGAAGGGTTAATGAGAGCCCCTGTAAAGAACATTGTCAAAAATAAGCCTGAACCATCCCGAAGGTCACCAAGGCACACTGTACCCATGGAGCCCAAAGGAAACGAACCACAGCAGAAAGTCAAATTAACACAGATGAGATCGGTATTGCAGAAGGTTCCACAAATGACACAAGAAGTTCCACTCACATTCATTCCTGACTATATCTCACCAAGGGCAGTAGATGTGCCAACACTAAAGCTACCAAGGAACACAAGATATGATATTCCATTAGCACCAATTTCAAAGCATGTGAAGTTGGCCAATAATCTCCTCGGTAAAATACAAGAATGCAAATAGGAAGACCATGACCTACTACAAATACAGAGGGACGATAATGAACCAAGATTCTCACAGTTCCAGCTGGACAGGTATATGTGCTGGAAGAAAGATGTAAAAGTCAACCAAAACTTAGTCACCGAAAGTTGTTTATCTGGAGTTGCAGAGTTGGGGCTGTTAAATCTATTACGACTCCCTCATTTTGACAGATCGCTAGAAGTTAATGTAGTATTCCAAACCTTAATGGCGCATATGCACCAAGGATACCTGTGGCTCGACCGTAATGTCGATCTCAACATTGATTTGACCCAACGCATAACAAGTTTGAGAAAGAGGGGCGCAGACCCAAAGAAATTCTTCCAAGGAAAAAGTAAGGATAAAGAAGTCGCAGCATTAATGAAACAAACTACTCTTGCTGTGAAGGGAAGGAGAGGATATCAATCTGAAGATATAAATGACAATGCAACAAAGTTTATAACACAACTGTTAGCGGGTAAAATTCTAAGAAAATGTATACCACTAGAAGTAATTGCGGGCACTGTATTGCTAGGAGCAAGTGCCATAGAAGGAGAAAAGTATAACTAGTGTCAATACCTCCTGAATGAATTCCTGGATGAACTGCTAGAAGTACAGGAAAGTGGAACATATTTTCACTTCACATGGTTGATAGTCCTAATGGCGTTCATCAGATGGAAGGAAACAAAGGACTATGTTGGCGTGATCATTGATAGAAATGACTGCAGAGGACCGTGCTATCAAAACCTATGGGCGAACCTAGATATGAGGAAGCACCATGCAACAAATGAGGTGTGCCACACCTACTATCGTCAACTCCATGATGTTATCATCAACATGCTGTGAATATCAAAAGAGGTAACAAGCAAATACATTCAAACAGTAATTTTTTATGCTAACATGCATTGCATTGAAATTTCAGCAAGGGCACAAAAGAAGAACATAGAATTGTTTGAGGGACGATATCACACGACAGAGGAAGATATTGATCTTCTCATGAAAGAATGGCCTTCATAGTATCGGGTCGAGATATTTGATGTCCAAAGTGAAAATGGGGAGGACAACCCAATATCGTGTCCCATTATAGAAGAAAGCTTAAAGAGGAAGGACCCCGAAATCCCACTGCAACAAAAGGGACCACAGAAAAAGGCCAAAGCAAATAAGGAAAAAGTAGATACAGTACTAAAAGAGGACGATTATGAAATGATCGCTTAGGCTATCAATGAAAAGATGGAAGACATGTTGATTGAGAAGGAAAAGAAGGAGAAGGTAATTCATGAAACCTTAAAGAAAAACATTAATAAGTTGGACGTGATCACCAAAAAATTTGAACAGGTACAACAGAGATTACCAGTACAGAAAGACTCAGGCTTAGAGGCAAAGTCGGGAGGCACTCCGCAGATACAAGCACCGCAGTGGACTCTAATGGCACCAACAAGGTCCCACATCGTCCATCTATAACCATTAGCAATAAGGCTGCCACTACCTGAATAAATAATCCTGGATACAAAGGACATAGACCGCGTAAAACTCGATCTTGCGAAGACCACATTATTGGCTCTACATTACTTGCCATTGCAAGTTTCTAAAGAAATGCATAAGAGAACCATGGATGCAATGAAAGGGCAAGCAGAACTGCAAACAAGCTACAAAGAGTTGCAAGAAGCTAGCTCGCGGAGAGCTATGGAGCTTCAAGATGAACATGATTGTTGGAAAAGGATAAAATCCACGATCACCGCAGATGCGGATGAGATACTAGAATTTGAAATACAAGCGGAGGCCATGGATACCGTCATCAAGATAGGCCAAATGGTGAATAAAATTAAGGAAGAAAAATATGATATAGACTTCACCTACGAAGTTGAGATATCTTCATTAAAATGCCAACTTCAAAACATGACAATACCAACTGAAATAGAGATAAGAGCAAAGGAAGTAAAAGCAGCAGTAGAAAGCATAGCCAGAGAACTAGCCAAATGCGAAATTTTATTAGAAGCTGTGTCTAAAGCATTCGCTACCCTTTAGGAGGGACCCATAATGGCTAGAAGCAAAGGATGCACTAAAAGCAAAGCAGATAGAATTCAAAAAATTGGATGGAGAAGTTAAAGCATTACCAGCACGGGAACGACTCCACAGATACAAGGAGGTCAAGGCGCTAAAGAAGGAAGTGCATAATTTAAGAGAGGAAGAGGCTGCAATTGGGGATAAAACACAACCCTTCCTAGAAAAAGCAAGCTTCATGTCACAAGAGATCGAAGAGAAACTGAAAGAATTGCGCGATGGTTAGCAACAGGTAGAAGAACAAGAAGGACAAGAGATAACACCTGAGATGCTAGACATAGTAATGCAAGTAAAAAGGGACACCAAGGAAGTAGTTAAGAAATTAATTGTCAAATACAATGAATTCGCTGCATTGATTGGACCATAAGAGGAGGAACAAGTAGGAGATGCAGAAATTGTAGGTGGCTCGAGGGCGAGCCACAAGTAAGTGTTAGGGGCCTGTTGGGCTTGGCCCAAGGAGATCAAATTTTGAACGTATTAAGTTTTGCGAACTATGAAGCTGAGCGCAACATGGATGGAGACTTTTTGTGGAAAACAGTTTTGGAAGCTGCAAGGAGAAGCACAGCACAGTTTTGGTATACTGTGACGGTGCACGCAGCACAGTTGTGGAAGAACTGCGAGGTCGGTGCCGCGAGGAGTATAGTGCCGCAATGTGCCACATCGACGGACATCCAGCTAAGTAGAGCATGGATGGAGGATGGTAGTTAATGTTGTTAGGTCACAAAAGACATATTTTTTGGCAAAGAGCATCAATAACTACCAAGCGGTGGGTAGGTACAGATAGAGATAGACAATTGGTTACACCACCAGATAACTACCAGTTGAATCAATTGTCTAAAGCCGTGATTCGAGCAACAGCTTGGCAGAAGCAAGCTATTGGCGCACATGACAAAGGAGCGAATGACAACATGTCTACACTGAGGTTGGTGTGCATATGACTGAAGATCCACCACCAAATATCAATAAGTCCGATTTTGGGAAAACCATGATAGTTTTGTAAAACCTAAGGGTTTTGCCTTGGTAATGTAAAGACATGACCTAAGGGCATGATCTATATATAGGGCAATTTTGTATAGGAAAAGGTTACTCTTCATTTTGTTATTTTTCTCATTGTTGATTGAATAGATATCTGTTAACAAACATTTTGTAAAGGCTCTGCAAGCTGAGTGCGTAGAGACCTAATCTTGAGAGAGAGAGAGAGAAGAGCGTCCACAGCTGAGTGCGCAGGGGAAGAACTGTTGTACCCCTTTCCAAGATAAATAAACAATAGTTCTTGTGGATGTAGCTTCCCATCCGGGGGGGTGATCCATGTTAAATAATTGTGTTATGTGTTTTCTATGTGTGATTGTCATTAATTGGTGATTTAAATTATTTACAGTACATGCATGAGATTATTAGTGCTTGTTATATGTTTACTGTGATCTGTATTCGCTAAGGAAAGGATGGAATAAGATGCTAAGTAGTTCATGTATGAAGAAGTATTAAACAGTAAGCACCTATAAGTCTCGAATGAATGGATCGACGAGATAACCACATAGTTACTTGTTAAGGGTTGAATCGCAGTAACAAAGCTGACCACACTTTGTGTCTCGTTCAAATTGCATAAGTTATGGTATTTACCAATCTAAGTAATGAGGAATGATTAAAGGATATCCAATAAATCCAAGTAGAAGGAATTAGACCTTGCAGACTGGCCTCCCCGTCTAGTGGAAGTGCCGTTCCATAAAGAAGTGCTGCGCTGTCTCACCGCAGTAGCCTAATAGTGTTGCGCAGATCCATTGATGCAAGATATCAAAGTCTGTATAGTCCCTTATTCGTCATGTGGAAGCATATTACCAAGCTGCGCAACTGTCAATTAAGAACTCGCATCACCAAGTTGTGGAAACTTGATTCCGCAACCACCCTATCTATTTTCTCCTTGGGTGAGACTTCACACTGCTTGAGATCTATTATCGAAAGGGCCAGTGAATAGGGGTTTTGTTGGTATCTCATACCGCGAAGTACCTGGGTCTACATAGGAAAACCTCTTGACCAGGAAAGCAAACCAACACCATCCCTTCTCTTTTTCTCTCTCTCTCTCTCTCTCTCTCCTCCCAAATCCACCTCCCCCTACAACTTACCATCCCTCTCTCTCTCTATATCCTTCTAACTAACCTCTCTCTCTCTCTCTCCCCCCTAATCCACTCCTCCTACAACTTATCGTCCCCACATCTCTCTCTCTCTCTCTCTCTCTCTCTTATAACCCCTTCTCTCTAACATCCTTAATATTTCGCTTCTCTCTTCTTATTATCTCTTACACCCCCTTCCCTCTAATACCCCTCTCTCTCTCGCTCTCTCATACTACCCCTCCCCCTATAACTTACACCACTCCACTCTTTCACTCTCTCTCTCTCTCTCTCCTCCTATAACTCCCCCCCATTCTCTCTCTTTATATCTCTCTCTCTCTCTCAATACTTACTAATCCACTCTCTCACTGTCACCAATCTACTCATCTCCTGCCTTTAACACCCCCTTCTCCCCCCCTCTCCCTCTCTCTTACTCTCTCTACCTCCACTTTTTCTCCCTCCCCCCTCTCTCTCTTATCATATCTCTCTCCCTCTCCCCTAATACTCCTCCCCTTACCACTTTACCACTTTCCAACCCCAATCTCTCTCTCTCTCTCTCCCCCACCCCTTCTCCTCCCCATACAACTAACGCCAATCCTCCTCCTCATCCTGCTTCTCTCTCTTCCCTCTTATACCTAACCCTTAATAACAACCTACTTCACTCTCTCACCATCCAGCTCCTCCTATCTTTCTCTCTCTCTCCTCTCTTCCCCTAATATTTATTAATGCCCTCTTTAACTATTTCTCTACCCTACTAATCCACCTTCACCTAACCATCAACCCTCTATCTATAATTGAACACCCCTAACATCCCCCTCTATGTCCCTAACCCCTCTCATACGCTCCCTAATATCCCTTCTCTCTCTCTCTCCTAGTCTCCCTAACCCTTTCTCTCTCTCTCTCCTAGTCTCCCTAACCCTCTCTCCCTCTCTCTGCCTAACCCTCTCTCTCTCTCTCTCCTACTCTCCCTAACTCTCTCTCTATCTCTCTCTTTGTCTCTCCTAATCCACCTCCCCTTAAAAATTACCACCCACCTCTCTCTCTCCCCCCTAAAACCCTAAAACCACTAGTTCTCCATCTCTCCCATAATTTCATACCCAAACCCCCCCTCTCTCTCCCCTAATCCTGCTACCCAAACCACCCCCCCTCTCTCTCTCCACCCTATATCCCCTACTACATAACTTCACTTATCTCCCCTAAACCCCAACCCACCTACCCTCACCATGATCTCTTTCTCTTTCTCTCCCCCAACACCGCTCCTCCTCCCCACCACTAATCACCAAGACCCTCTTTCTCTGTCTCTCTCTCCCCCCTATTCTTCTACATACCACTAACCCCTAAACCCATCTATGTCTACCAACCTCTTGACATCTCTCTCTCTCTCTATCTCAACCCTGCTCCTCCCCATACAACTAAACCCATTCCTCCTCCTCCTCCTCTCTCTCTCCCATCTTATCCCTAACCCTTAATAACACACCAATTCACTCGCTCACCACCCTACTCCTACCCCTACCTCTAATTTCCAAGCATACTCCTCACTCTCTCCTTTATTCTCCCTAATATTTATTAACCCCCTCTATAACTCTTTCTCTACCCTACCACTGCACCTACAACTAACCCACAACCCTCTCTCTATAATCGAACCCTTGTAACACCCCCCTCTCTCTCACTCTCACTACCCCTAACATGCCCTCTCTATCCCTAACCCCACTCATATGCTCCCTAATCCTCCTTCTCTCTCTCTCTCTCCTACTCTCCCAAGCCCCCTCTCTCTATCCTTGTCTCTCCATCCCCCTCATGTTACAACTTACCACCCACCCCTCTCTCTCCCCCCCAATCCCCTAAAACCCTTAGTTCTCTCTCTCTCTCTCTCTCTCTCTCTCTCCCCCATAATACCATATCCAACCCCCCTCTCTCTCTCCCCTAATCCCCCCACCCAAACCCCTCTCTCTCTCTTCCCTAATCCTCCTACCCAACCCCCCCTCTCTCTCACCCCTAATCTCCCTAGCCAAATCACCTCCTCTTTCTCTCTCTCCCCCTATCCCCCCCCTTATAACTTAACCCCACCTCTCTCTCTCTCTCTCTCTCTCTCTCTCTCTCTCTCTCTCTCTCTCTCTCTCTTATTCCCTATCCCCTATAACCTACCCCCATCTCTTTCTCTCTCTCTCTCCAACACTTACTGATCCTCTCTTACTCTATCACCACTCTACTCATCTCCTACCTCTCTCTCTCTCTCTAGCCCTTATTAACAATGTCTCTCTCACTCTCTCCCCCTAACCCCCTAATACCCCCCCCTCTCTCACTATAATAAACCCTAACTCCCCCCTATTGTCCCTTCCAATAACCAACCCCTTCTCCCCCTCTCCCTCGTTCTCTCTCTCTCTCTCTCTCCATCTCTCTCTTCCTCTCACTTAATACCCCTCCCCTTACCACTTTCTACCCCCAATCTCTCTCTCTCTCTCTCTCTCTCTCTCTCTCTCTCTCCAGCGTATATTTCCTTTTCTTTATATTCCCTTATCTCCCATAAACCCCTACATCCCTACCCCCACCATTCTCTCTTTATATTTCTCTCCCCCAAACCCCATCCTCCTCCCCACCACTAATCCCATAGACCCTCCTTCACCTCTCTCTCTCTCTCTCTCTCTCTCCCCTTCTTGTCTACATAACCCTAACCCCTAAACCCAACTCTCTCTCTCTCTCACTCGTTCTCCTCCCCCTAAAACTAACCCCACTCCTCATCCTCTCTCTCTCCGACCATATACCTGACCCCTTATAAAATCCTAATTCACTCTCCCACCACCCTACTCCTCACCCTACCCAAAATTTATATCCCTCCTTTATCTCTTTCTCTCTCTCTCTCGTCTTCCCCTTCTTATTAACCCCCACTCTCACTCTTTCTCTACCCTACTACTCCACCTACAAAAAATCCCCAACACTCTTTCTATAACAAAACCCATTAAAACACCACTTTATCTCTCTCAGTCTCACTACCCTTAACCTCCCCTCTCTCTCCATAACCCAACTAATATGATCCCTAAGCCCCTTCGTGTCTCTCTGCTACTCTCCCTACCCCCCCTTTCTCTTTGTCTCTCCTAATCCCCATCCCATTACAACTTACCACGCACCCCTCTGTCTTCCCCCAACCCCCTAAAACCCACAGTTCATGCTCTCTCTCTCTTTCTACCCCCACCCTCTACCCCCTTTTCTCTAACTTTCCTAATCTTACCAAAACCGCTTGTTGCCCCTCCCCCCTTTCCACACCATGTTTTCTATCTCTCTCTCTCTCTCCCCTCTAATACACCTCCCCCTATAAGTTGCCATCCCTCCATCTCTCTCTCTCTCTCTCTCTCCACCTCCACCTACAACTTACCATCTCCATATCTCTCTCTCTCTCATACCCTCTCCTCTCTAACATCCCTAATATTTACTAAACCCCTACCTTTATCTCCCCATCATGATCTCTATTTCTTTCTCTTTGCCAAACCCCATACACCCTATACACCTAATCACCCTCACCCTCTTTCCCTCTCCCCTGAACTTGATATCTCTCTCTCTCTCACTCACCTCTTTCTACTAACCCTTATTAATCACCTCTCTCTATCCTTCTCTCACCTCTTCCTCGTAACCTTTAATTTTAACCTTTGCCTCTCTCTCCCACCTCTCCTTCCTAACCCTTACTAATAACCTCTCTCTCTCTCTCCCCCCTAATCCACCCCCCATAACTTACCATCTCTCTCTCTCTCTCTCTCTCTTGTAATCCATCTCCCCCTATAACTGATCATCCCCAAATCTCCCTCTGTCTCTCTCTCTCCTATACCCATGTCTCTTTATTATCTTTAATATGTCTCTTCTCTCTTATACCTCCATCTATCTCTCGCTATCCCCTAATCCCCCTACCGAACCCCCCCTCTCTCTCTCTTATTACCCCTCCCCCTATAACTTACCTGAACTTTTCTCCCTCTCTCTCCTATTCCCACTCCGCCTATAAATTGCCCCACCCACTCTCTCTCTCTAAAGGCTTACTAATCCCCTCTCTCATTCTCTCACCACTCTACTTATCTTCTACTTCTAACACCCCCCACCTACTCTTTCTCTCTCTCACACACAACTCCTCTCCCTAACCCTTATTAAACCCCCCATCTCTCAATCTCTCTCCCATACTCCACAACATATATGTAACCCCCACCCTTCTCTCTCTACCAAACTCCCTAACACCCCCCTCTCTCACTCTTTCTACTCCTAACCCCCCACTCTATAACCCTTAACCACCTCCTACTCTCCCTTCCCATAACCACCCCCCTTCTCCCCCCAGCTCTCACTCTTTATTACACCCCCTACCTCCCCTCATCTCCAACCCCCCTTTTTCTCTATCCCCCCTCTCTCTCTATCACTCTTTCCTAATACCCCTCCCCTTACAAATTTCCAACCTCAATCAATCTCACTCTCTCTCTCTATCCCCACCCTATATTCCCTTCTCCCTAAATTCCCTTATCTCCCCTAAATCCCTAAACTCCTACGTCCCTACCCTCACCATGATATCTTTATGTTTCTCTCACCCAACCTCCCTCCTCCTCCACACCACTAATCACCAACACCCTCCCTCACCCTCTCTCTCTCTCTCTCTCTCCCCTGCCTAATCCTCCACATACCCCTAAACCCTAAACCCATACCTGTCTCCCAACCTCCTACCATCTCTCTCTCTCTCTCTCTCTCTATCCCTTGCTCCTCTCCCTACAACTAACCCCACTCCTCCTCCTCTCTCTCTCTTGTCTTATCCCTAATCTTTAATAACACCCTAATTCACTCTTCAACAACCATACTCCTCCTTCTACCAATAACATCCTTTCCTCCTCCTCTCTCTCCCCTTTCTTCCCCCTAATGTTTATTATCCCTCTCTCTCTCTCTTTCTCTACCATACTAATCCACCTACACCTAAACCCCAACCCTCTCTCTATAACCGAACCCCACGAAAACTCCCTTCTCTCTCTTACTCTCACTACCCCTAATATTCCCTCTCTCCCTAACCCCACTCATAGACTCCCTAAGCCCCCCACCCCCATCTCTCTCTCTCTCTCTCTCTCTTATTCTCCCTAACCCCTCCTCTCTCCCCCCAATCCCCTAAAACCCCTAGTTCCCTCTCTCTCACACACACTCTCTCTCTTCTTCCTAATACCCTACCCAACCACCCCCCCTCTCTCCCCTAGTCCCCCTACCCAAAGTACCCCCGTCTCTCTCCCATAATCCCCCGACCTACACCAGCCCCCCCCCTCTCTCTCTCCCCAACACTTACAAATTTGCTCTCACTCTCTCACCACTCTACTCATATCCTACCTTTAACCTCTCTCTCTCTCTCTCTCTCTCTCTCCTCTTACCCCTATCCCTTATTAACCCCCTATCTCTCACTCTCTCTCCCCTAATCCTTAATATCTGCCTAAATCCCACCCCTCTATCACTTCCCACCCTCTATCTCACTTTAACAAACCCTAAACCCCCACTCTCTACCCCTAACCCCCCTCCTACTCTCCCTTCCCATAACCAACCCCTTCACCCCCCTCTTCCTCTCTCTCTTACTCCCCCTACCTCCCCTATTCCCTACCTCTCCATCTCTCTCTCCCTCTCCCTTAATATCCCTCCCTTACCAATTATAAACCCCAATCTCTCTCTCTCTATCTTTCTTTATCTACCCTAATTCCCTACCTCCCTACCCACCATGATCTCTTTCACTTTCTCAACCAAAATCCCCCTCCTCCTCCGCACCACTAATCACCCACACCCTATCCCACAACCCCACCCCTCTCTCTCTCCCTCTCTTTCTCCCTCTCTCTCTCCCTCTCTCTCTCTCTCTCTCTTCCCTACTCCTCCACATTCCCCTAACCCTCAAACCCATCTCTCTCTCTCTCTCTCTCACCCCTACTACTCCCCCTACAAATAACCCCACTCCTTCTCCTCCTCCTCTCCCTCTCCCCTCTAATACCCAACCCTTAATAACACCCTAATTGACTCTCTCACCACCCTATTCATCCACTTACCTCTAACAGTTATTCCTCCTCTCTCTCTCTCTCTCCTCTTCCCCCTAATCCTTATTATCCCCTTCTCTCACTCTTTCTCTACCTTAATGCTCCACCTACAAATAACCCCACCATTTCTCTATAATCAAATCCTTCTAACACCCCCCCTCTCTCTCACACTCTCACTATCTCAAACCTGACCTCTCTCTCCATATGCCCCTCTCTCTCTCTCTCTCTTTTTTCTCTCCTAATCCCCCTCTACTTATAACTTTCCATGCACCCTAAAACCCTAGTTCTCTCTCTCTCTCTCCACTCTTTCTAAATTATCCCCATCTCTCTCTCTCTCTACCCCCACCCTATACCCCTTTCTCTCTAACTTTACTAATATTCCCTAAATCCTTTTCCACCCCTCCCCCCTTCCCACACCATGTTTTCTATCAATATCTCTCTCTCTCTCTATCCATCTATCTATCTCCCCTAATCCACCTCCGACTATAAGCTACCATCCCTCCATCTCTCTCTCTCTCTCTCTCTCTCTCTCTCTCTCTCTCACATACTCCTTGTACCCCTAACCATCTCTCTCTCTCTCTATCCACCTCCCCCTACAAGTTACCATCCCCACATCTCTCTCTTTGTCTCTTATATGCCCTTCTCTCTAACATCCCTAATATTTACTAAACCACTAACTCTCTCTCCCAATAATTATCTCTATGTCTTTCTCTCCCCCAACCCCCCACATCTAATCACCCTCACCTTCTCCCCCTCTCCCTCTCTCTCACCTCTTCCTCCTAACCCTTATTAATCACCTCTCTCTCTCTCTCTCTCTATCTTGCTCTCTCTCTCCCCAACCCTTACTAACCCCCTCTCTCACTCTCTCACCACCCTACTCATCCACTTACCTTAAAGACCCCCCCCCCCTCTCTATGACCCTTATAAAATCCCTCTCCCACTCTCTCTCCCATACTCAACCTACACCTAAGCCCCACCTCCCTCTCTATCTAACAACCCCCTAACACCTCTTCTCTCTCCCTCTCACTTCCCTTAACCTCCCACTTTCTCTCCCTAATCCCCCTCCTACTCTCCCTTCCTGTAACCACTCCATTATCCTCCCTCTCTCTCTCTCTCTTACTCCCCCTACCCCTCTCCTTACCACTTGCCAACCCCAGTCTCTCTCTCTCTCTCTCTCTTCTCCCACCCTATATCTTCCTGTCTCTAACTTCCTTAATCTTCCCTAAACCCCTACCCACATAACCCCGACATCATCATTTTTTCTTTCTCCCCCCAATCTCTCTCTTCCTCTTTATAACTAATATCCGACACTGTCCCCCCTTATCCCTCTCTCTCCCTCTCTCTCTCTCTCTCTTTATCACACACACACACACACACCCTAATCATCTCATTACCACTTAACCCCTCCTCCCCTCTCTCACTCTCCCACCACCCTACTCCTCTGATTATCTTTAACCCCCTCATATCTCTCTCTCACACATCTTCCCCCAAATCCTTAATAACCCCCTCTCCCACTCTCTCTCTCCCCTATTCCTCCACCTACACCTTACCTCCACCCCTAACTCTCTCCCCTACCACACTAACACCCCCCTCTCTCTCTTTAACACACTCACAACAACTAATCCCCTGCTCTCTCTCCCTACCCATCACAACTCCTTCCTCTCTCTCTCTCAGACACACACACACACACACACACACACACACATACATACACAACCATCTACTCCTACACCTACCCCTAATCCCCACCCCCTCTCTCTCTCTCCTAAACCTCTAAAATCCCCCACAACCCCGTACCCTCTGTCTCTTTCTCTTCCTCTCACTGCCCCCCTAATCCTACACGTATCACTAGCCCCTCCTTCTCTCTCTCTCTCTCTCTCTTTCTATTAGGAACCCATGTCAACCCTTCTCTTTACTTTGTTAGTATATTATTGTTGGATGCATATGCTTTGTAAGTAATCCCATAGTATTTGTTGATCCATAGTTTGTATTATCCCATGGTATTGATCCATAGTATTGGGCGCATATGCTTTGTAAGTCGTCCCATAGTATTATACGTCCCATGGTATTGACCCATAGTATTAGGCATAGACCTAGTATATAAGTGTGTGTTCAGGACAATGAAGGCACCGTGAAGTTATTTGTATTGAGCTTTCCCAAAGGAGGTTGCCCCCTTGAAGCGGTCTACGATTGATAAAAGTATTCTGTGATATCATATACTGTGCATTTTATCAATTAATTGTTACAGGTTGCTCACATCTGGTATCAGAGCACTTTATTGGGCTCTTTGGGTGGAATTTATACCAATTTTGTTTTGCATCTGTTGCAGGTTCGGATCTAGGGATAATCCCTATCTTCTTATCTATGGGAAGTACTTGGACATAAGCCTTAAAACTCATTGAGAGGAGTACCATGGGAACCCCTAAGTAGATGGCCCATTGAGAGGACCTACCAGCAAAAAGGGAAATGACCCCTACCTGATTGACTAGCTCCCACCCATGAGGTAAACCAAGAGTTGTCATTTGTGAAAAAGTGGTTATCAATTTTACCTGAGCCGTGGAGTGAGGCATACTGCCCCAATACGCAAGCCGTCATACAACATTTTTGGCCAATCGAAACCCCTGAACTATTAGGAAGCCGAGCATATATGGGGTCCATATCTATTTTCAACTAAACTGTTGTTGATCACTTCCGCGTCGTTGCAGATCCAACCAATTCCAAATCCATTCCGAAATTAATTTCAGATTCAACCATTTTTTATCCATTATGATCCCTTTAGATCCAGCCATTTTAGATCCATTCTGAAAGTCATTTCAGATCTAATCATTTTCGATCCATTCCTAGCTATTTTAGATCCATCCGTTTGAGATCCATTTTGAAAGCCTTTCAGATCCATTCTGAAAGTCAATTCAGATACAACCATTTTTTATCCATTCTGAGCAGGGATAATTTTAAAGACGCACACTTATTTAAAAGTGTATAAATCTTGGCGAATCTTACCAATTCTTAAAATGTCAACTATAAAATATTTGATGATATTTTTCTAAAATTATTTCAATTTATAAAAATTTTATATAGTTTATATAATAATCTGGCGATTTTTAGAGTGAAAAAAGTTTATGCCATCAAAATTGGGCGAAATGGGGCTTCAAAAAATGCAAATTGGCGAATCATTTTTTGGAAAAAAACATGCAAAAATAGCCCATGGGCTAAATTTTGCCCCTAAACTTATCATTGATTCCGAGCCGTTTCAGATCCATATCTCCTTTGTTTTAACTATGTTTCCCCTAAAACTTCACTGACACCCCTGCAATCCCATTTTGCATATTTCATTCCTGAGGACCCTATCTCAAATTCCACTTCCCAAAACCAGAAATCCCACATTTTTCTACTTTTATGGTTTGCCATAGCTTCTTCGATTTTCACCCAATCGCCTTCAAATTTTGTCACCATGTTCATTCCTTATTTCTGCTTCTTTGTCCCTCTCTGACAAATTTTCCCATTCTTTCACCTCACTTTTGAAATACTCATTTTCTGCTTCCCTATCCATTCGAAAGTGTCCAAAACCAATTCAAACCCCAATTACCCATAACAGTTTTTCCCAAATCCAAATTTCCCTTTACTATATAAGCTTTTCTTTGTGCTTTTCTACTCATTCACAAAAAAAAAACTTAGTTATGGTTGTCACCTGCAAAGGACCACAAATCATGGGGGAAGAACTTACAACCCTCAAAACAAAAATCCAAGATTTGGACGAAAAACTTCTCAGCTTCCATTTTCAGCATTCAACCATGAACAATGTGCTCTCTTCTTCCAGCAATTTTCATGGGCTGAAGCTTGATTTTCCTCGCTTCAATGGTAATGATCCGACTACATGGATAAACCAGAAAGATCAATATTTCAGTCTGCATAATACTTTTGATGTCCAAAACGTTCCACTTGCATCCTTTCATTTGGAACAGGAAGCCCTTCAATGGTACCATTGGTACATCAAGGCTCATGACAAGCCAAAATGGACATATTTTTGCCAACTCCTTTTGCAACGATTTGGTCCTAGTGATTTTGATGAATTCACAGGAGCACTCACTAAACTTCACAAATTTGGCACTGTGAGAGAGTATCAGACAGAATTTGAAAAACTAGCCAATAACACCGAAGGATTGTCTTATGAATTCTATAAGAGTTGTTTTATCAGTGGTAATAAGGATGAAATCCACTCAATAGTTAAAATGTTCTTCCCCAACATAATGGTGGAATTCCTAGGGTTGGCTAAGTTGGCGGAGGACAAGATCAAAACCCAACAACGCTCCAAATCCACTTTTGATTCATTCATAAATATGGTTTCCCAATGACCTCCCATCACGCCATCTCCTCACAGCACTCCTATCAAGCATTTTTCTGAAGTATAGATGTAGGAACATAGATAAAAAGTGCTTTGCTATAATTGTGATGAGAAATTCACTTGGGGACATAGATGTGTTGACCAACAACTCTATCTCCTAGATGTGGATTCTCCACCTGCCTCTGAACTTTGTGCAAAAGCTCCAGATACACTGGATGATCAATTCGACATTCACCAGTCTCCTGCTGACCCTCCGTCTCTGGATGACTACCCAGAGATATCTCTCCATGCTTTAGCTCGAGTCACCATCCCACAAACAATGCGAGTCAAGGGTTACTTCGAGAAGATCCCTCTTCCAATAGTCATTGATTGTGGTAGCACTCATAATTTCATTGACCATCGGATCGCCAAACAGGGTGATTGTTTTGTCTATCCTTGCTCCAACTTTGAAGTCATGATTTCCAATGGAGGCACCTTACCTTACAAGGGGAAGTGTCACAATGTTCGTATCTCTTTGGAAGATTATAACCTGTGCTTTGACATGTTTTCCTTGTCCTTAGGTGGATGTGATGTGGTTCTGGGTGTTCAATGGTTACACACAATTGGCCCCTTCTTTTGGGATGGTTCTGAACTTTGGATGCAATTTTCAATCAATGGGAAACAACACACATTTACGCGCTTACAACCATGGTCTCTCTGCATCATCAATTCACATAGCCTGGAAAATATCCTTAAGAAGAATTCACATGGTGTCATCGCTTAGCTCTATTCCATTCAGATGCACCCATCAATGGTCTCCACTACTTCCTTGGTTAGATATGAAAGTGTCTTTGCTGAACCAGTGGGCTTGCCGCCTTCAAGAGACCTTTCTGGTAAGAATTTAGTCACATCTACATCTTAGAAGGAAATGATGGCTATTCTGCATGCAGTACAGAAGTGGTAGCCATACCTATTAGGGAATTATTTATGCATCAAGACTGATCACCAGAGTCTGGAAAATTTCCTGGAACAATGGGCATCCTCCCCAGCACACTTGAAATGGGTTATCCAACTCATGGGTTATGCCTATGTGATCACTTACAAGAAGGGAAAGGACAATCTGGTGGCGGATTCTCCTTCTCGCACATTTGATGACCCAGTTTTTCTTACAACTATTGTTGATGTATTTGTAACTTCGAAAGATATTCTTCTATGTATTACATTTGTACTTTATTGTATATCCCACAAAGATGTATTATTCCTCTGATTGGAAGTGTCATCATTTGTATTTGTAAGTGTTGTCATGTGCATCGACAAATGTCATCATTTATATTAATGGGTTATTAGACCACCAGTGTGGGGTCGACCCTGGTTAACACATGTGGTTGGGTTATTAGGATTGATTAGCAAGTCATCCCTAGTGGATTATTGGCAGGTCAAGTCAGTGTATAAATAGAGAGGTTGTGTCTCTCATTTATCTCATCCACTCACTTCTCAAGCTCGCATAGCTAAGAGAGAATGTGGCACACTAGTGGAGGAGGAGAAGCATCGGATAGAGACATCTTATTGGGTTTGATCATTGTGATCTTGTATTGTGGCTTATCTTATCTCTAAGGAAGTTGTGGGGTTTTTCACCTTCTTGGTTTTCCTCGGTGAAACTCTGTGTCTCTTGTGTGATTGTTTTTATGTCTATGATTGATATGCTGAAGAGATATGTTGTACATGTTATTCTCTTAGAGATCCTTATGATAATGGAATGAAATTATCAAAAACTTAACATGGTATCAGAGCTGACCTAAGAAGAAGTCACTATTCAGCTACGGAAGCTAGGGATTCTTAATATTTGGCTCTCTTCATAGATCATCAAAGGCAGAAGGCTAGATTGACTCTCCTTGGAAGGGTGCATCTTTCTGTCGAGACAGAATTCAATTATGAGCTTTTTCAGTTTTGGCCCTAAAAATTAGGGTTTCCACAAAAATAGGAATTTCTAAAATCTGAGGACATAGCTCGAAGCTCTTTGGAAAAATCGAAGTTTAGAGCTTTGGATCGACCTTTTTGGTTGGGGGAAGCTTTGGGAAATGCAAGCCCTAATTCAGGGTCCTCCCTAGTGAATCTGGGATATTGAAAAGCATTTCTGAAGGGAAAATATTTGCAGTTTTCAATTTTTGAGTATACCAGGATGATCAACTCATCAAGACGCATCTTTGTATCCTTTTAGAATTTTAAAATTCAAATTTTTAATTTTTAGGGTTTCTCTAGCAAACCCTAATCCAGCTCGAGATCCAATTTTAAGCAAATAAAGTTGTAAGACCTAAATCTTTTCTATTTCCATTTGAAGTACTATTTAAGATGTCTCACCACACCAAGCTTGAGGATAAGCTTGAAGGGGTTTATAACTTCCGAGCATGGAAGTGTAGGATTGGGTTAATCCTAGAAGAGAATGAGTTGGACAACTACATAACGGAAGAGGTTCCAGTTCCAGAAGAAGAAGAGGCTAAGACCTTACACAAGAAGAACCTGGTCAAGGCTAGGAGAATCATTGCTGATTCCATAAAGGACCATCTCATACCCCATGTGTCTTCCCTAAAGACACCTAAGGATATGTTTAACTCCTTGACCAAGTTGTTTGAAGGAAGAACATAAATCAGAAGATGACTCTACGGAACTAATTGAAAGGGGTAAAGCTTTAGAATGGAGAGACCATTCAATCCTACTTTTCCAAGGTCTTTCAAATCAAGGAACAACTTGAAGCTATGGATGAAGTAGTAGAGAATGGTGAAATTGTAATGACCACATTGAATGGCCTACCGAGGTCATGGGACTCCTTCATCCAAGGAATTTGTGCAAGAAGAAAATTGGTCTCCTTCAGTAGACTATGGGAGGAGTGTTCACAAGAAGAGGCTAGGCTTGTGGCCCGAGAAGAAAAGATGGGAAATGAATATCAAGGTCTCACAACTCACACCAAGAAAGGAAAGCTCAAGAGGGAGCCACCTCATCGCAAGAAATTTTCTCACTACCATCCAAAAGAGAAGAAAGATTTGAGAAGCTTCAATTGCAATGAGAAAGGACACTTTGCCTCAGATTGTCCCAAGAACAAAAGGGGCAATAAAAACAACTTCAACAACAAGAAGAAGAGAAACAAAAGAAGAAATCATGCTCATGCTGCTGAGGATGATGAACCTCCCAAGAAGAAGGCTCAAGCAGAAACTGATAACTCATCAAGTGAAGATGAATGTGTTCTAATCTCTTCTCTCACAAGTTCTATCTCTCATGGATGTAATAATTATCTTATTGATAGTGGGGCTTCTAAATATATGACTGGGTATAAAGAATCTTTCATGGACCTATCTCAACATGAGACACCTCAAAAGGTGAAACTTAGGGATGACTAACAATATCCCATAAAAGGAAGTGGTGAAGCTTCCTACAAACTAGACTCTGGGAAGTCTATAAGAATGCAAGATGTTTTATGTGTATCTGGACTTAAGAAGAATCTTCTCTCCATATCATCTTTGGATGCAAAGTGAATGAGAGTTGATTTTGTGGATGGCCAGTTACAGATGTGGCCAAAAGGTAAGATCATAGATGATGCAATAGTGATTGGAGAGCAAGAGGGAGGATTGTAGAAATTGAAGGGACAACCTGAACATGTCATGGTACATGAATCCATGGAGCCAAGTGAACTTTGGCATAGAAGGCTTGCTCATGTGCACTATAGAGCACTACCAATTGCAAGTAAAGCTATAGAGGGTCTCCCTAAAATCAAGACAAAGCATGAAGGTGTTTGTAAAGGATGTGCAAAAGGAAAGAACATTAAGAAGGCATTTCCAAGCAGTGAAAGCAAAGCTAAAGGAATCTTGGAAATTATCCACTCTGATGTATGTGGTCCAATGTCATCTAGTTCTCTGAGTGGGTATGTATACTATGTCTCTTTCATTGATGATTTCTCTAGGAAGACTTGGGTTTACTTCTTAAAGAACAAAGATGAAGTGTTTGATAAGTTCAAGGAATTCAAAACCTTGATGGAAAATCAAACTGACAAGAAGATCAAGACATTCAGATCCGACAATGGCGGAGAATTCACTTCAGGTGATTTCAAGAAGCTATGTAGTGATTCAGGGATTAAGAGGGAGTTGACCACTCCTTACAATCAACAACAAAATGGTGTTGCAGAAAGGAAGAATAGAACTATCATGGAAGCAGCACGGGAAATGCTTCATGACCAAGATCTTCTGATGCATCTATGGGCAGAAGCAACTCGGAAAACTGTATATGTGCAGAACAGAACACCTCACAAGATATTGGACAACAAGACACCAAAAGAGCTCTTCTCTTGTAAGAAACCTAGAGTCAGCCATCTCAGAATATTTTGTTGTCCACTATATACACATATTCCAAAGGAAAAGAGGACTAAGCTAGATCCTTCAGGAAAGAAGGGCATCTTTGTGGGTTACAGTGAAAGCTCGAAGGCTTACAGAATATGCTTTCTAGGGTTCAAGAAGATTGACATCAACAGGGATGTAACATTTGATGAAGACTCAGCATACATCAAATCAAGGAAGACACCTGTTGATGACCATGAAGAACCAAAGGAAACCAGATTTCAAGACATCACTATGAATGAAGCAATTCTAGAAGTAGATTGTGAAATTGAAGATCCACAAGAACCTATAGATCCACCCCATGAGAAGAACTCTCACAAGAGGAAACCTGCATGGGCTAGAGAGCTCATTCAAGATGCAGAAAGGTTTGGCATTCCAGAAGAAGAACATAGAGAAAGAAAGAGGACTAGATCACATAGCAGTTATGTTTCCTTACTCTGTGATATTATGAACAAAGAACCTTCCAGTTATGAAGAAGTAGCGAAAAAGAAAGAATGGAATGATGCCATGGTCGCAGAGTACCAACCGATCATGAAGAATGATGTTTGGGATGTGGTCCCAAGACCTAAAGGGAAGTCAGTGGTGACTTCCAAATGGATCTATAAGATCAAGCATGCTGTAGATGGTAGCATAGAGAAAAACAAGGCAAGGTTTGTAGCTCGTGGCTTCTCCTAGAAAGAGGGGATAGATTATGAAGAAACATTTGCTCCTGTAGCCGGATACACTTCCATCAAAACAGTACTTGATCTGGCTGCAGTGATGAAATGGAAGATACACCAGATGGATGTCAAGACAACTTTTTTGAATGGTGTAGTCGAAGAGGAAGTGTATGTAGAGCAGCCACTCCATTTTTAGACACATGATAGGGAGTCATATGTGTGCAGATTGAAAAAAGACTTATATGGATTGAAGCAAGCTCCTAGGACTTGGCACGGTAGGATGGACATTTTTCTATCCAGTTTGGGCTTTACCAAGAGTAAAGTAGATTCCAACCACTACTACAAGGTTGAGGAAGGGAATCCTGTGATAGTACTCTTATACATGGATGACCTGTTTATTACAGGAGAGGATGGGTTGATTACCGACACTAAGATGAAGCTTGCAGCAGAGTTCGAGATGAAGGACTTGGGGATGATGCACTATCTTCTAGGCATGGAGGTGTGGCAGAGATGGGATCTTTCTTGGACAAGGGAAGTATGCAGTAGAGATCCTGAAGAGGTTCAGGATGATGGACTGCAAGGCCATGGCCACACCTATGGCATCAAACCTGAAGCTTCTATGTGATGCTTCATCTGAGCCGGTTGATGTCATGATGTATCATCAGATGATTGGGTCCTTAATGTACCTAACGAATACAAGACCAGATATTTGCTTTGTGGTAAATACATTGAGCCAGTTCCTAATGGATCTAAGAGGTGTTCACCTGGTTGCTGTAAAGCATATTCTGAGGTAGCTGAAGGGTATAGTTGATTATGGGCTCAAGTATGATGTGAATCAAAAGTTTAACATGCATGGTTATGTTGATTCAGATTGGGTAGGAAGTGTTGTAGATAGGAAGAGCAATTCTGGGTGTTGCTTCAGTATGGGATTAGGTGTGATCTCTTGGTTTAGCATGAAGCATTCCTGTGTATCACTAAGTATAGCCGGAGTAGAGTATGTTGCAACTTGTTCGGCTAGTTGTGAGGCAGTATGGTTGAGGAAGCTACTGTTTAAGTTATTTGATCTCCCATTGGTTGCTACTAATATCTTTTGTGACAACCAGAGTTGTGTGAAGCTTTCTGATAACCTGGTGTTCCATGACAGGTCGAAACACATTGAGATCAAATGTCACTATATCAGGGATATGGTGCAGAGAGGAGCAGTGAAGCTCCTGTATATTGCGATGGATGAGCATGTGGCAGATGTGTTGACAAAACCACTGGCCAGAGTGAAGTTTGAGTACTCTAGAGAGAGGCTTGGTGTTCTTCAGATTGATGACACTTCGAGGAAGAAGTGATGGACACATTTGCAGGAGCCAATCCAAGCATGGTAAGAGGAGGATCCTTCCCATGGCTGTGAATGTAAGTGCTATGTGATGAGCATCAGGACGATGCTCCAGTTACGGCTTTGTATATGCATTAGTTGGATGCTTTGATAAGTTTGATCATGTATTTGTGTATGCATCATGTTGGATGCTTGATATGATCAGGTGGATCATGTATTTGTATATGTATCAAGTGGATACATTGTATGATCAGGTGGATCATGTATTTGTATATGTATCAGGTGGATACATTGTATGATCAGGTGGATCATGTATTTGTGTATGTATTAGGAGGATACATTGTGTGATCAGGTAGATCACGTGTGATGATATGTATCAGGTAGATACTTGGTATGCATCAGGTGGATGCATTGTATGATCAGGGTGATCATGGATGACAAGCTTCAGGATGTTGCTCCAGATGACATGCATCAGGATGATGCAGTGACGATGATCAGGATGATCATGTGTGATGAGTATTAGAATGATGCTCTAGATGATATGCATCAAGGATGATGCAATGACGATGATCAAGATGATCATGTATGAGGAGTTCCGAAGACACAAATGCACATAGGCTTTTCAAACATGGTGTAGATGTGTTCTCCCATGGTTGTGATGTAATTGCTAAGCCATTCTTTACAAGGTGTAGATGTGTTCTCCCACAGTAAAGATGTAAGGGCTGGAGCCATTCTTTACAAGGTGTAGTTGTGTTCTCCCACGGTAAAGATGCAAGAGATGAAGCCATTCTTCACAAGGTGTAGATGTGTTCTCCCATGGTGAAGATGTAAGGGCTAGGGCCATTTGAGCATGGTTGAAGTTTGTCTTCCCATGGATGTGATATAAGTGTTGTCCCATTCGAGCATGGTTGAAGTGTGTCTTCCCATGGTTTCTATATAAGTGCGGTGCCATTCTCACATGGTTGAAGTTTGTCTTCCCATGGTGTAGATAAAAGTGCTGAGCCTTTCACGGATGGTTGAAGTGTGTCTTTTGTTACACCTAAAATCTACCCATGATGAGATTCAGTGTATACACCCCTGAAGATATCTTGACTGAGTAATTAACTTGGGAGGATTTGTACTCAATTGTACTAGGTTTTGAGAGGTCATCGGAGGTTGCACTCATGCAACATGCGACGTCGCAGCTTGCTTCATTGCAGGGTACGACAAAGTCAGTTAATGGGAAAAAATAGCTTCTTCAAGGTTCTTCTCGAAACTTGTGGACTTGGGGCCCTATCCCTGACCTCTAGGGGAGTTGGTACTCGATTCCTAATACCTTGGGAGGATCCCCTATCTCTCTCCTACCATATCTCAACCTATCCTATCCATACCCTTCCCACTTAGTCCTATATAAGAGAAGCTCTACCCCTATCCAAAGGGAGGAAGTCTATGGTGCCTACATGTTGGTGAAATCACTCTTGAGAGATCCTTACTCATCCTTGAGAGACTCAGGCTTCCATAGGAGGAAATGGAAAATTGCTTTGTGGGAGAAGGGATGCAGCATTAAGCCTCGGTTGTAGTTCTATATCTCTGCTATGTACTTCCCTATTTTTATAGTAATACAAATGCTTTCCACCAATATTGTTCATGTGTGTAATGATATTGAGTAGTTTACCTACTTAACTGTTCACTTAGATCTCTGATTGTATAGATACCCTTTACTTGTTTCTCTCATTTCTTGTCTTGATAGGTCTTGCAGCTTGGATCTAACGATCGTGAGACGTGGAGCAGCATTCAGGAGAAAGGATAGCGAAGTGAAAGGTAAGACATCAAGTAATCGATCCTTAAGTATATCTAGGAAATGAATTCGTAGCCTGTCTTATTTGTTCTAGAATCGCATTGATCTAGGGAGATTTGGCTCACGTCTGCTCGAGTGGATTGTCCGATAAACAAATCTAGCAACCATACTGGGGAAAATAGTCTAATTCTGTAATTGTCTGAGAGTCATTTTCAGTTGATTGTTTGACACAAGACTTCCATTTGTCATTTGCTTCGTGAGTTGATTTCGCTACTAGATATTTGTCTTGAAGACTCTGATCAGCTTCCTCTGAGTTTATACTACTCATTTCCAAACCATTCCATAGTTCATTGCTTAGAGATCTGACTCATTTTTGGACTTAGATCTCGCCCTTCACACCTGGTTAGTGGAAACAGAGTGACACAGTGTCATTTCTAGCCTCTGTTCTTTAGCTATTAGTCACTCATCGCAGCCTTTTCATTGGTATACTATGACATCATCGCACTTCCCGCATTGGTGAACTGTGACGTTGCATTGTGTACAAGGACAAAGTGCGTCGATTTGTCAAAATTTGACATGCAGGAATCCCCTCTCCATTTTCCAATTTTGAACTTTGGTTTGCTATATGAACTCCCTCTGTGCTGCAAGATCCATCTAGAGAACTCATTCCTTGATTCGTGTATTAGGTGTTTGTTTTTGTTTGGATTGATTTTGGGTTCCGTTTTGGACAAGTCTGAGGACTGGTAGTGGTGGGTACTCTTGTCTCCTCCACCTTCATCCGCTCACCCTTGCATTCCCTTCCTTCCATTCCTGATCTGATCATTACATTAGATCAGCTTCCAGACCTCGTTTACGTTATTTTTTTTTAGCTTTTCTTACTTGGTTTTCTTGCTACTGCTTGATTTTGAGTTAAGTGTGTCTTTCAGCTTGATGAAGTGCTTATCTTTTCTTGAGTTTTCTGAGTGCGCCGAGTGTTGCAAGTAGTGTTTTCTTTCTCGTTCATTTAGATTTGAAAGCTCAATTGTTATCAAGTTTATTCTTTGATGCATCTATCAAAAAGTTAAAAGGTGCTTCTTTCCCATCATTTCTTAAGTGTTTTTGAAAGTGAAAATGTTCTTGCATTGGAAAGTTTCCTTTATCAATTTTTTGGAAAATTGAATGAATGTATGATCATTTGTGTTTTTCTTGAAATATGAATCACTCATCTTCTTGAAAGACTCAAGCTACACTTCCAATTTTTCAAAAGTATTTCCATGCTAGGAAAAGATAGGTGCATTTTTTATTTTGCATTGCTTTTAGGCCATTGAAAGTGAAATTGAAAAGCTTGCATACTCCATCTTAGAATTCTCTCTTTTCATTACCTAGTATCATTTTCATTTTGAAAAGAAAAAGAAAAAAAATGTTGTGATTTGGATAGTAGTGTTGTGATTTTTTGTGTTTCATTGAAAAAGGAAAAGAATGTTTCGGTATCAGATTTGATAGAATTGGGATTGTGTTGCATTGCATTGCTTTGGCAAAGTCATTGGAAAGAAAAGAAGATTTCTCCTTCCCATAGGTAGCATTCATCAAAAGAAAAGCATACTTTTTGCATGTAGCTAGGGCTTGCATTATGTTTCCGATTATGTACTCACCTCATGCATTCACCTAACCGTCCAAGATAAAATTAACGGTAGAGCTAGGGTAAAATATTTAGAAACTTGTATGTAAGTTAGAGATGTGTTCCGGCCTCATTAAGCATGGCAGCTATTGTTATTTTCTAGCACCGTATCCCAGGGGTATTATAGTCTTCCACGTACTTATCGGTATATCAAGCTCCTTCACGTACCCACCAAGTATCATAATCCATACTTGGTGTATATCGAAGGGTGTATCACGTACTCAGTAGTATATTGGAATCTCTCTTGCCAAATGGTTGTGCATTAGACAGCACCAATACGGATTTGAGCTCCCACGTACCTTGTGTATATCGGGAGACACCATTAGGATTCCTGAAACCACCTGAGTTAACCATTTGGCCGTCTTGGAAAAGCAATACACTAAGAACAACACTCGGGGAGATTAGCACGCACATACTGTCTAGGTAATCATGTATGCAAGAAAGGGTAAAGTCTGAATCCTCCTTGTTGCACCATATTGTTGGACCCTGCAGTATATCATGGTTTGTGATGCCTTAATAATCCCGTGAGGTTCCAGAATTTTGAATCCACTCTGTCACATAAGTCTGTTTGTTGCCTTAGTTTGAGAAGGTTTTTCTGGACTGCTTTTCTTTTTAGTACACCCTTAGGAGAAATGTTGTTTCAGCCATCCTGGCTGATTTTCTTGACATTCTAGAGGATTTTCCATGGATAAGGTCCCGTAGGATCTTAAACTTATAACCCGAATATCTCCTTAATCCGGAGGTTATTTCGAGGGTAAGAATGGATCAGTGTAACATGGTCATAGTCACTAAAGTGGAAAACCCCACTCTGAATGTCGGAGGACTCTTGTTTCCTTCAAACTCACCTGCCTCTAACCCTACACAGGGTGAAGAGGTGGACACTTCTACTTCACAAAACCTATCTCTCATTTTACCGGGAGAGCCTAGATCGTTGGAATGTATAAACCCACCCTGGGATGACCCTACAGCAGCTGTTGGTCCTTCAACAACTTACTGGACATCTTCTACTGGTCACCCAATGGCTCATTTTTCCATCGCATCACCACCTAACTAGACTACTCCAGAGCTCTCTAGACCCTTCTACATGCCTGACCTCACCAAAATATTTGCACCCATTCATGAACGCTTGGATCGGTTGCGTATTAAGGATAATGAACTTTGAAGACAAAGTCTCGAGTAAATACCCAGACATAAAGATACCTCAATTCATTCGATATATTTTGGATCACTAGAACAATATTCCCACCGACCATTAATGAGACTGGTCAACCCTCACAAGAGTCTAGTCCTGCTCTTCAAGAGAACCAACCGGTGGAAGGACAGCAGTCCAACACACTTGTTACTACCACAGTTACTTTACTAGCTCCTCCCCCACGTCAAAATTTGTGGGGAGGATATTCCATCCCCATGGATTATCTCATTGGTAACATTATTACTATGGTAGCTAATCAACAACCTACGTTGGTTCAACCTTTGAATAGTGGTCAACCTATTGTGGCTTGGGGGAAACCCCAGTTTCCTAACTAGAACGTAGGTAGTGGAATCCCCAACAGACCTTCCGTTGGAACTTCTCAACCCGCTAGACCATCCACCATAGGATTATCTCATGTTGGGGAGCCATCCAATGTAACCCTACCCTCATGGAGTCAAGTGTATCCAGGTTCTGTTAACCCTGTGCTGGGCCAATCTAATCCTGAAAATGCACTATATGGGATACCTTATCCTGGGAATCCATACAGTCTATTGGGGAAACAGCCTATGTTGCAACATGGAACCCAACCAACTATCCCTCAAGCACCACCACCCCCAATCAGTCCTCCCCCACCTCCTGCTGGAGGCGACGAGTCCCCACCTAACTTTGGTGGTGTCCCACCTCATTTTACCAACCATGTCCGTCACCCTTCTGGCAGTGGTGGGAATGGTCCACCACCCCCTTCAGGTGAAGGCGACGGGGGACCACCCTATTATGGTGGAGGAGGACATTTCCCTTTGGGTGGTGGAGGTGGTCCACCACCCCCTCTAGTCAAAGGCGGTGGAGGACCTAATTACTATGGTGGCAGTGGTGGTGGTGGAGACCCTCATCCTTCTAGCGGTGAAGGTGGTGGGGTCCCCATACTTCTTGTGGTGGAGGTGGTCCACCACCCCCTCCAGGCAGAGGCAGTGGTGGGCCGCCTTATTATAGTTATGGACCCCCACCTCCTCCCGTTGGTGGTGGCGGACCTCCACCTCCTCCCAGTGGTGGAGGTGGACCCCCACCTTATTGGAATGGACCACTTTATGGTGGCAGACCCCCTTATGGTCCGGGAAGCACACCCCCTATGGCCAGTTTCCTCCTGGTACACCTTACAGTCATACTGGTCCTTACACACCTTATCTGTATTATCAATACACGCAGCCTAGTCCACAGTTGCCCTTTTTGGCTACCTTGGACCTACCTGACCTATCTCGTTTAACTAACAACCCCATTTACCATGGAACTAATTAGCCACCTATTCCGGTGAAACTTCCATCTAATATCCCAAAATTTGATGGCAAGCCAGGTGAAGATCCTAAAAACCACGTGATGACTTACCATTTATGGTGTTCATCTAATTCCTTAATGGACGACTCGATTCATCTTAGATTGTTTCAAAGGACTCTCACTGGTTCGACTACCAAGTGGTACATTGAGTTGCCACCCCACTCTTTTCCTTATTTTGGCTCTCTTGCCATGAACTTTTTGACTCATTTCCAGCTACCTATATGGTATGAAACTGGTACCAAGCTTTTGACCTCGCTCCGTCAGAATACTGCTACTCATATTTCTAATCATATCCATGAGCGGTGAAGGAGACATCATCTCATCAAAGCCCCCATTCCAGATCAACTCCTAGCAGACTAGTCTACAAAGTCACTCATCCCCATCATAGCAAGAGATGTTGCCATGCGAGGTGCTGTCACCGAAGAACAAACCATCACGAGTGCCCATGTATTAGACTTAGACCTAGTCTACACTCAATCTGGCACTTTGTTTGATATTCTTCCTAATGCATCACACCCAAGCCGATGGCATCATCGGATCCCTTCACACCCATCCTCCTCATCAAACTATTGGTTCTTCGAACCCCCAGGGTTTGTCCCCATTACCAACACAAGCTGGTCTCAACACCACCATATCATCCACTCCTACTGCTACTAACACTACTACATTTTTGGCCTTTAGGGGGGGTTGTCTTCCACCCCCAAAAGTGACCTATGGGGGGGGTTTTGGATTTGGGGGTGGTTTTTCCAAAACCGCCCCTAAAGGCACTGATGTTAAATTTTTTTCCCTTTAAGGGCAGTTTATGACGAAATTGGAACCGCCCCCAAAAGTGAGTTTTGCGGGTGGTTTGTGACCCCCCTCGTAGACGTCTACGGAGGCGATTTTAAACCCTCCTTGTAGATCGCTTCATAGAGACCTACGAGGGAGTTTTTGAACCCCCTTCATAGAGACCTATGGGTGTGGTTTTGAACCCCCCTCATAAGTCCCCTCATACAAACCTACAAGGGCAGTTTGGAATCCCCTCGTAGAGGACTATAGGGGCAGTTGCAAACCCCCATCGTAGAGGCCTATAGGGGCGGTTTCAAACCCCCCTCGTAGAGGCCAATAAAGGTGGTTCTGAACCTGCCTTGTATAGTCCTATAGGGGGGGTTCAAAACCCCCCTTGTAGAGGCCTATAGGGGCAGTTTAGAACCCCCCTCGTAGAGGCTTATAGGGGCAGTATTGAACCCCCCTCATAGAGGCCTATAGAGGCAGTTTGAAACCCCCCTCTTAGAGGACTATAGGGATGGTTTGGAACCCCCCTCATATATGCCTATAGGGGCAGTTTGGAACCCTCTCGTAGATGCCTATAGGGGCGGTTCAGAACCCCCCTCATAGAGGCCTACAGAGGCAGTTTGAAACCCCCCTTAAAATTTCCTATTACAAACATTTGGGGGCAATTACAAACCCCCCTCGTAGGTACCTATGAGGGTAGTTCTAAACCCCCCTCATAGGTACCTATGAGGGTGATTCTAAACCCCCATCATCGTACATACAAGGGCAATTTCATGTTAAGATTTAATATGCTAAGACAGAAAATAGCAGCATTACATTCCCTTTCACAATAATAGCATATACAGGATCACTAAAGAAACAATAAGCACAACATAAACACAAGAGACACAGATTTATCTTGGGAAACCCTCATGGGGTAGAAAACCCAGCAAAGCTTCCTCAATATAGATGACCAGCAATACACAAAGATGCAAACTAAAGACATGATCTCCTCCTACACCATAGCAGACCTCTCCTCCACTAGTGCGCTATATTCTGAGTGAGGGAAGTGTGTGTATAATGAGGAACACACCTCCTCTATTTATACACATCTCCGACTTGTAATTTATATTAACTAGGTCAGCCCCAACTTTAACACTAGGTTAAACACCCTACTACAACTGACTAATCCGACCCCACTAGGGTGGTCTAACAACCCTTTGACCCACATAACACATAGAGGGCCGACCCCCACTAGGGAAGTCTAATAACCCAAGTTACCACATTCCGACGGAGGAATAAACATCTTCGGATATACAATAAGATCTTCACGGAGGAATGAAACATCTCCAGAATAATAAAGTACAAATATAATATTCTTAGAAGTTACAATATCTCAACACTCCCCCTTAACAAGAAGGATATTATAACAACATCTACACGAGCAAGGAGTCATCAGCATGATACATCAGCATCATCATCACATGATCAGCAGCATCATCATCACATCATCTCGATCTACAGTATCTGGATCATCACAATCTACAGCATCTGGATCATCTCGATCTACAGCAACTGGATCATCACGATTTACAACATCACGATTTACAGCATCACGATCTACAGCATCTGGATCATCTTGAACTAAAGCATCTGGATCATCTCGATCTACAACATCTAGATCATCACGATCTACAACATCTGGATGATCTCAATCTACAGCATCTGGATCATCATCTCGATCTACATGATCAACAACATCATCATCTAGATCAACACGATCAGCAGCATTGTCATCTAGATCATCAGTACTAGTATCCACACCAATACAAGTATACACATCATCAATACAAGTATCCTCATCAATACACATCATCAATACATAGCAGCATACCCTGCAACACTCACGATCATATTACAGGATGATCAATCCCGCTCTCTTTAGGACATAGGTCCATGGATGATACAATCTAGATCAAGTTCCAGGATGATCAATCCTTATCACTTTAAGACAAGTCTCATGTCTAGGGATGATGCAATCCCATCACGTACATTTTGAACCCATTTCACAGATGATGTAGTCGTCTCATGTACATTTTGAACCCAGTTCATGGACGATGTAGTCCTCACATACATTTTCAACCCAGTTCATGGATGATGCAGTCCTCATGTACATTTTGAACCCAGTTCATGGACGATGCAGTCCTCACATACATTTTGAACCCAGTTCATGGACGATGCAGTCCTCACGTACATTTTGAACCCAATTCATGGACAATGCAGTCCTCACGTACATTTTGAACCCAGTTCATGGACGATGTAGTCCTCACGTACATTTTGAACCCAGTTCATGGACGATGCAGTCCTCATGTTCATTTTGTACCGAGGTCCAGGTGCAATGCAGTCCTATCTTCAATTCTCGGAGACATCAGTCTACAGATCAATTCTGGGACCAAAGTCTAGGGATGATACAATCCCCTACCTATTCATTCAAGACTTCATTATCGGAGACCCAGTCTACGGCTCAATTCTGGGATCGAAGTCCGGGGACGATACAATCCCCCACCTGTTCATTCAGGAATTTATTCTTGAAGACCTAGTCTATGGCTCAATTTTGGGACCGAAGTCCAGGGATGATACAATCCCCCACCTGTTCATTCAGGAATTTATTCTCGAAGATGCAGTCTACGGCTCAATTCTGGGACCGAAGTCTAGGGACAATAGAATGCCCCACCTATTCATTAAGGACTTTATTCTCGAAGACATATGTCTACGGATCACTTCTGGGACCGAAGTCCAGGGACGATACAATCCCCCACCTGTTCATTCAGGAATTTATTTTCGAAGACATATGTCTATGGCTTACTTCTGGGACCGAAGTCTGGGGATGATACAATCCTCACATGTGCACGAAGGACTTCATTCTTGAAGACATCTGTCTACGGCTCCTTTTAGAACATGTGTTCAAGGATGATGCAATCCCTCTTCTTTCTCGGAGACACCTGTCTACAGCTCCTTTTAGAACATGTGTTCAAGGATGATGCAATCCCTCTTCTTTGTCGGAGACATCTATCTAGGGATCCTTTTAGAACATATGTTCAAGGATGATGCAATCCCTCTTCTTTCTCATAGACATCTGTCTACAGATCCTTTTAGAACATATGTTCAAGGATGATGCAATCCCCTTGTCACCTTAGACCCTGTCTAAGGACCATCCACCAACCTCTCTATCGACATCACCAATATAGGTATCCACATCATCGACCTCACTGTCTATGCAAGCAATCTCATCATAAGTGATCACATCACTCCCCCTTTCAAAGAGGGTCCATCTGAACTATATTAAGTTTGTCTCGGAAAACATTACTTGAGGTAGAGGTTTGGTTAGTACATCGAAAACTTGTTCACTTGAGGTAGAGGTTTGTTTAGTACATCGGCAACTTGTTACAAATTCAAACTTTATAGTTCCTTTCTGCACCATATCTTGTCAAATCTCTATGTGCTTTGACTTATCATGGAGGACTGGATTCTCTGCCATCTTGATACAACTCTATTTGTCACATAGGATCACAGTTGGGTCTATCTCTAAGTCAAACAATCCTGAATCCATACTTCTTCGCAACTAGCAGAGAAAGCAACCATATATTCCACTTGTGCTGAGAGCCACACTAGACTGCTTCCTGCTAAACCACGAGATCATGGCTGATCATAGACAATAACATCCTCTCGATGTGCTCTTCCTGTCTGATACACTTTCTACTCAATCAACATCTGTGAAGCCATCTGAAGTCATGATCTCCAAGATAGCATGGATCAAAGTCTATCGTATCCTTTAGGTGCCTCATCACATGCTTTGCAACTATCAGGTGAACACGTCTAGTTTCCACTAGATACTGACTCAAGGTGTTCATAGGAAAGCATATATCTGACCTAGTATTCATTAGATACATCAACGACCCAATAATTTGTTTGTACAGAGTTATATCCACTAACTCTGATGAGTCATCTGCTAACAACTTCAAGTTGGAATTCATGAGAGTATCCATTCCAACACATCAAGTCCTTTTAATATTTCTTAGCATGCTTTCCCTGGTTGAGAAAGATTTCTTCTGAGCCTTGCCATACTTCCAGACCTAGGAAGTAATGCATCAATCTGAGATCTTTCATTTTCATTTCTGCAGCCATCTTCTTCTTGCTTTTCATGATCTATTTGTAAAAATATGACAGGTTCATCATTTGTAATGGATCAGCTTTACTTTTGGTGAAGCCCAAGCTTATCAAGAAACTATCAATTCTCCCTTTGTGACTGAACATCATTCACACTCTATATTGAGTGATCTTTTGCATATCTATCTGTGCCATCTCTCGTCAGATGGGTCTACTGATATGAGCCTCAATATCATTTGAACTCTGTGATGAGCTCCTTTTTGCATCCATGTCATCTGTGTCTAGAAACCATATTCAACCTTGTAGCAAAGGTTGAGATCCACATCACCCATGGTGATCATTAAGCTCATCAATTTGACTATCGATCTTGGGTACCCATACAGAGCTTTCTTCAATTGAATCCTTGATTCGCACTTCTTCAATTACATCATTAAGATAATGATCTTATCTCGCCACTTGGAGCAAACATCTCATCATGATTCTCTTCCTCTTTCTAAGAGAATCTTCTAGCCATGAGCCTTCTATATTTTGTTTGATTTGTAAATCTTATTGTTGAACATCCATTACTTGTTCGGTGTTCATCATTCTTCATGATCTTTCCTACAAATCAAAATTGAGTACATGATTAGTAATACTTCATAATCATGAAATCATGTTGACATGATAACCTATTATGCATACATATATGATTTACATAGTTATGCTACTATCTTGACCAATACTTTGGCACAACACTTTTCCATATCCTATATAAATACAGTGGCTATCTAGATTCCTTCCATCTCTACTAGAACATACTATGGAGAGTGTGCACAGCTCTCAGCATGTCAGCAAAGAGGTTTCATTCTAGAAAAGCAACAATGGAATGTTTGTCCAACTTACCAATCATATGCATATTAGTAGTATACTGTTCAATTCTCTATGAATGTTTACACTCAGCATGATATATTCTAGGAATACAAATATGCATACAACCTATTACAAGCAATATCATTTACTATTTCAAATAACAACTCAAATACTTATCTTTTATGTTTGTGTGGTTGCCTCCCGCTTGATCTTCTATATGTCTTTTGAACTTCTATTCATTATGTACCACTATGCATGCTCAAGTGTGCACTAGTGTCATCCTCATGATCTCATACACAAACATACATTCATTAGTATATTATAATCTTGAATATGTATATCCATGATCATAGATAATAAACATTAGTATTCATGGTTTTAGGGAAGTCTTCTTTTACTCATGCATATTCTTGTTTGATTTGGTTAGTTAACTCATCAATCAGGATAAGAGACATAATATTCATAAAGCCTTTATTACTAACTTTAAGAATAAGCATAACCAATCATACCAAGTATACTTATATAAGGGATCCTAACACAAGGTAAGATTCTAACTTGATATAGGAAAACATACCTGGATTTGTATACCTACTTAGTTATGTCTAACATACCTAATCAATATCTTCTTTGTTCTCTTCAATGATTTAGAGATCCCGTGTTGGAACCTGCATATCTCATGGGTTAAGCATAATAGAACAAAGTCATACATACCTCATAAGTAGAACTTTTATGTGATCAAATATTATGTTGTCATGGTCATGGAACTTGATTTGTCTTTCATGATGTACCTGTATCTTGTTAGCATACAACATCAACCTCATACAACACCACAGTGCATCAGTACAATCATATAGCCCTAATCAATGAATGTCTTCTATCATTCACATGCATTCATACTATTACTAGGGTGATAAGACAATTGTAACATTAATCAATATTGTACTAATAAATAATATGAAGACAAACATATTATGAACTTAATCAGGAATCAGATTTCAAGACATACCTGAACCTTCTTAAGTCATACTAGTAGAGACTTCTTGTAGTCTTCTTATGTAAGGCCTTAGCCTCAACTCCCCTTGAAACTTGATCTAGAGCTTGATTAGGATTTTCTAGAGAAACCCTAAAAATTCAATCTTTGACTTTCACAATTTTGAATGGATGGAAGGATGTGTCTTGCTGAACTGATCAAACTAGCATACTTCGATTTTGAAATCTCCAAAATTTCACCCCTCAGAATTGCCTTCGAAACTTATGGGTCTTCTGGACATCATCCCGAACTAGGGTTTGATGAAACCCACCCTTATTCCCAATCAAAAGGTTCTATCCAAGGCTCTAAACTCTTATTTTTCTAAGGCGCTTCCAGCCATGGTCACAAACTTAAAAAATTCCAACTTTTGCTGAAGCCCTAATTTTCCATCTTTCCGATCAAAATCCCGAACTGGGGTTTGATCAAGCCCGATCTTCTACCCAACCAAAAAATTCAATCTTGGTCTCTAAATTTTGATTTTCCTGGGTAGCATTCAGCCATGGAATCCGATTCCAAAAATTCTAACTTTCTCCTAAACCCTAAATTCCGGAAGCCATGAATGAAGGTGCTCCAAAAATAATTCTGTTTTGACATAAATATGTACCTGATTGTTTCTGCTATAACTCTGAACTCTTCAATCCACAGGGTCTGGAAACATTTTCTGTAGTAGCTTGACCTATCATCTTTCCATCCCGATAGGTCTGACCTCAATTGGATTTTCTGAGACAGAGGTATGCCAAGTTTCGCAGCGTGACCTGTTTATGGGATAAAACAGGAGAGTGAACATGTATGATGTTCCACGTGTCACTGATTCAGTTTCGGCCTCTAAAAAAGTTTCCTAAGATAGTACATTTTGTGTACTACTTGTCACTTTTTACAAAATTTCATTTGGAGCTTCCTAGCCCAAGTTATGACTTTTTTCCCAGGTCACTTGATTTTGACTAAGATCTGGAAGAGGACGAAACCCTAACTTGTACTGATCATAACTCACAAAGTACAACGAATCTGAGTGTTCCCTTTGGACACAAGGTACTCGGGGATGTTATCTACGACTTTGAGAGGTTTTGGATCCTGAAACTTTGCCAAAATGGATTTATAGTGAATGTTCCACAATGACTAGTTTTTGCTATACAAAACCCAAACCTTGAAATTGTCGCAAGTGAAGCAAGTGTCGTAAGGACAACAATAACAAATCTACAACAGTCAATCACATATGTCTTCCATTAACTAGAAGAATAAAAATACAATGCAATAGCTCAAATACCTATATGTATAATCATATGAATGATGAACCCCATCTCTCCTTTAGAAAATAGGATGCCTAGGGTTTACAATTAATTCCAACCATCCTTGTGGTGTTCCTAGGCTAGGCTAGGAAACCCTGACCCTAAATCTGCATAGTGCAATGTGACCAACCTATATGAGAGAATGTCTAGAGCAACCAACTAGAGAATATTGTCTGCGTGTGTGCATCTTTTAGCATTGGGAAAATTGCACCATCAAAATCTAGAAGAATCCTCTCTTGTTCATCTTGTCTAAAGTTAGAACAACTAACTAAATATTAAAACAAAAAACTTCTAATTCTAAAGAAGCATGCTAAAGAAATACAAGCATGCATGTACCCTATAAAAATGTCTACATGACTGCACCCTTCTCATTAATGGGGCTTAACTAACAGCCATCATGGTTGCATACAAAAACTAAGAGAGAGATCTGTTGAAGCATGTCGATGCTAGAGGAAAATCAAATTAGCCTAAACGTTGTTTCCATGGGTTGACAATTGGGTTTGTTTGTTTTCTCTAGATATATCGATTCAATTCATGATTTTGAGATGCTTCTCTGTGTTGTGTTGGTATTGACTAACATCAACTCTAGGTACTTAGAGAATTATACAAGAAGGATGCAAACTCTTAATCTTACTGCTTGTTTGGTCAATTATGATGTCACGGGATGTTCGCCACTCAATTTTGGAAATCTACTCAAGGGTGTTGGAGAGCCTAGCCTTCAATAGCCTATCACAAATGAATGATGTTATTCATGAGGATGATTTCATTAAGGCTTCACAGAGAAATCCAACAACTTTGTTCTCTGGAAATAATGATATTACAAATCCCCGTGTCTTCCTTCCTTCATTGAGGAAACCCAAAATCTCGAACCTAGATTGCTTCCACTTTCCATCAGAGATCCCTTCATGTACACTCTCTCTGAGCCTGATCATGATACCTGAACTAGGGCTACATCACCAACTAGATACATCCAAACTAGGTGCCCTTGTTGGGGAGGCTTTGCTCAACTATGTAAATAGAGAATCCTGCTTCTCAGAATCATATTACAAGGATGCTTTTGAGGAAATGCCTACTAGTGGAAGGAAAATCAATGTTCCTCCTATTTCTCCACGTTTAGCCAATGCTTGGTGTTGTGGTAGAGAAGTTTGTAGGAGTCTCTCTTGTACTAATTCTCCCTGACAACTATATCTATGGATGGAAGCATATTGGAGCTCTGAATTGGGGGATGTAAATAGGACAGCATAACCTAACCTATGTTTTTCATTCTATTTTCTTTGATGTCCATGTGATTTTCTTGATAGGAAATTTGTGAAATAAATGCCCTCCATTCATAAATATTTGAATTTGAATGCATTATGTGCACCAGGGAGGAAAACTACACTGTCATGAACAAGTGTACTACAAACAATCGGACGAGTCTGTATCATGTACAAAGACCATTAATGAATAGATAATTGGACATCGATAAGTTGGGATAATTAGTGTATATGATGGATAATTGTGCCTTGTAGTTTTTCATAATATTTTATGTATATTAGACATATACGTATACCTGATATAATTAATACAATATACTTATACGATATTTTGCATCATTCTTTAAGCACCTAAAGAATGTGGCTTTCATTCTCTTATGAATAAAAATACATTTTTTCTTTTAAACAAATAGAGGTTTATGTCGAATTGCCATACAACGCTGGATTTGTGGTTCATATTGCTTGAAAACGTGTTGCAGAGATCCAATTAATGTATCTAGTGCCAAAATGTAGCTTGTACACCATGATAGAAGAATTTATCCAAATTGGGTAGTTCCATATGGAAATTTGACCAATGATTAAATTCACTTGAATTTTTCCAATGTTTGGATTCAAATCATAAGACAATCATAACATGCCAACAAAATAATCAAGGTTTACATGTGATAGTTCATATGACCTTTGTTTGTTAAAAAGAATGTAGATAGATCAGAGGGGTTGAATTAATCATCAGCTCAACTTTGAGGCTGCCTCCATCACTTCACTAAAAAGGAAATTATGGAAAGCCTCGAGACCCTTTAACAAAAACCCCAATTGGAATTGTATTCCCTCACAACCCAAACACAAAACCTCTTGCAAATTAGAGCTAGGAATAATCCCTTGATCTTCCTATGATGACCCAATATTTGCACTGGTGGAGATCTCCTTCTATTGGGTTTTTTCTTCCGATCTCCATATACTGTGCTCTCAAGGTGCTCATAGCTATCCTTATAATGTTAGGAGCAATGGATTCCAATAAATTCTTCAATACATATGCATATGTTTATAACTTACCGACCTAAATAAATATGACATTTGTTTGTAAAAAAAAATGTAGATAGATGAGAATTCTATCATGTTCTTAACTCTATATATATTATGGAAGTATCATTTGAGAGAAGATACACATATTTGTAAAATAATTTGCATGTGTTTTTCATATTAATGAGATGTGCATTTAATATCTTTTACGAATTAGAATTTTTCTAATACTTCTTTTTCCAAATCATATCAAACTCAAATCTGCACCCAAATTCGTACATGGTAATTGTGTTGTATACCTACTAACTTTATGCAAGATTCTCTAGTGCCAAAATATAGATTGTACAGCTAATAACTTTCTGAAAATTAAATTTTCTGAAAAAAAAGGTCCTATTTTCTGAAAAAAAAGTCCTATCTTCTGAAAACTTCATTTCCAGTTCTAAAAAGCATCTCATTTAGGCAAATTTCAATCAAGTAGCAAGGAAAAAAAAGTATCTATTTGAAAATTTGGGCTATTGGTTCCAAACCTTTGGGTATCCTGCAAAAAAACCTATACATCCTCGAAAGATCAATTTCAATTCATAATCTTCATTAGAAGAAAGCATACTAGAAAAAGTAACTCACATTTTCACACTGTTCATGTTTCAAATTCATACCTTCTGGTCCTTTAGCAGGGAATAACACCTTGAATGTTCCTTATACAGAAGCTGGTTTTGATATTGGGAAAGGAGTTCATGCTCTACTTTCTACACATAAATATCCAAAAATACAAGTAAAAAAAAAAAAGTGAGAGATTGAACTAAAAAAGTCAAAACAATTTTGGTGTTCTATTACATGAACACATGAATTTTAAAATAAAAATGAGAGACTTGTTGACAACAAGTTATGCACTCACAAGAACTATTACAAATGGAATCTTACTGCTAATAACTTTTGCTAACTATCTGCATGTAAATAATGACTAACTCTTTCTTTCTCAAGATTCAAGCATTCTTCATCCTCTATAAAGATACACATTTTTGCATTAGCTTAAAGCTCATTTCAACAAGTGTTTACATAAAAAATTGCATGACAAAAACTAGGTTTAGGGAATACCTTGATCATATAATATTGACATAAATATTCCATAATCATGGCACTCTAAGAATCTTGTGCAAACCAAACAAACCCAGCAATCATGGCACTCCAAGAAATCAAGTCTTTGTCAGGCATTTTTTCAAACATATGGTATGAAAAATCGATCTTAAAAAATTAGGACACATAGCTACAAGGGAATTAATTACATGAGCATTTGATTCAAACCCATTCCTAATAGAATACCCATGAATCTTCCGACCTTGATTTTTCTCTGCATGGAAAGGACTAACAAGTTCTTGCTTGTATTATTAATTATTGTCACACTAATAGTATTTTTTTATCAACTTCAAAGATCAATTGCATAACAGAAACCAACAATGGTTGAATGGAGCATTGCTCAGAACGCCAAAATTTTACAGAGCCAAATAATAAGCATTCATGTTTGCTATAATAGGACCCCAAAAAACTTGCCAAGAATAAATAAGAATGCATAACACGTATCTGAATGCATGCACTCTCGTAAATTGAGATGCTTTCAAGTTATAGTACAACCTGACCTCTCCAAAAATTGTAAAAATTGATGGAATGAACACCACAATATGCAAAGTAAAGTTTTCCAATCTACAATGATTACGAACTCTAAAGATAAATTAATTCTTTGACTAGTACAAACAGTCAACCCCCGTCTGGTTTAAATATTCACAGATCATTGTCAAGATATGTAATTAGCAGCCATGATTGTGTCCCATCTCTCTTAACATGAATTTTAAGCAGAGGTTGTCCTAAAATGACCTGGGAGATGATTGTTGCACCTTCTTGAAGAGGTTGGAGAGAACACCATCTTTATTCACTCCATTATCATATATGACCTTCCCTTGTGATGTAATCCCACCACAAAAATTTAAAAATAATGCATTTAATAATTCTAACATGAAAATTTCAACAGGGCCTACCCTTTCTCTGACATATCTTGATGCATTATTTATAGTCCACAAAAATAATTCTTTGAAGGCTCTATAAAGAGCAGCTTGATCATCCAGTGAAGTAAGATACATGTAATTCCTTGCCCGAAGGTTTTAAAAGGAATCAATAAAGAATTGTTCTCCCAAAATTATAGGAGGCATAGAACCTAACATAGGCAGCAAGCAAGTATGCGATGTTGGTTGTGACCCATAGCAACCAAGTCTAAGAAAACCCCATAGTTGAGGTAATTTGACTTTTTGAATACTAGCATCACTTCAAGCTTCAACGAACTTTCTCTTAAAGAACAACAACATATCCCACATGGAAAAATGACAAGTTAAATCCTTTTCTTGAAACTACCCAAGGATAATACTTGCTAGAATCTTCATCTATCTTTCACTCAAAACCTAGGGATCATACCTCACAAAACTCAGCAATGATTGGTAGATAGTGGAACAAACTTTAGAACTACGTGACTTCAAAATTTCCTGAAATATTTGCGAGTATGGAAAATCCTCTCTACTAATGAGAAAGCTCTAGATCTTGCGTTTGCAACATTCCTTAGATCAAGATCAACAAAAATACTTCTATTTTCAGATGTTGATCCTTGTAAATAAAAAAATACATCCCAATAAAAACATTAAGGGGAGATTCTAATGCAAGGAATGAAGAAGACAGAACAAGCTCATGCATTAATTCCAAAATGATGAATCCAATATAATCAACGGTCTTAATAACCCCGGCGTTGCAATTTTGACAAGGACTGCAGTTCATCCATGCAAGACTCAACCATCTTCACCTTCACCAGGTAACACAACATCTGTTTTGCCAATCATATGTTGTTCTAAAAGTGAACTCCACAATGACTGCCAATTACTGCATCATAATTAACACAGTCAGGGGTCAAGCCTTTCATTTCCATTGCTTTCAAAATTCCCTTAATTGCGATGGAAGACACTTTGGTAAGTTGATCCTCGCAAACTTGCTTTCCTTTAGAAAAAGCCTTTGAAACTCCTTGAAGAGGAATCCATGTAATTGAAGATCATGGCTTGCCATCACAACAATTTTCTCACAGGCCTTTTTATGTTTCAATGGGAACATCTCTTCCAACATACTTGCCACCATCAGCTAATCAATATATTCCTCAATTTGCCGGAAGTGCTTTTAAGATCACTCATCTAGAGACTTATGAGGAATTGAAATTTGGTCCAAAAGGAACAAAGTTGGATTCACATGCAGATATTAGGACAATTAAATTAACTTTTGACACTAATACTTTGTCTGGAAAATATTCAACTTATAAACTTCCCCAACCAGGTCTCCATGTGGCAATCAGCAGTCCTCACAAACTGAATTTCAACCTAGCAATACTAGCACGATCATGTGGCAACTCAATTAATTTACATCAACAACCAAATACGTCACTTTTAGTGGAAGAGGTATTGTCATTAAGTGCTATTTCTGCAAGGTCTGATCCTGTACACACATCTTTAGGTCAAAATTTGTCAAACATGAGCGTGAGACAATCAAAACCTTCCACTCAGGATGAAGAAACTAGCCTCATTTCAGTGGATGTTCTACAAATAAATCTTGTTCAACATCATCTACCAATCAAAGAATTTATGGTTCAATTCCTTAAGTTGTTTCTGTGGCTGTCATTGGAGACTCATTTTTCTTTTGGTTCACAATCCACCAATATGATTGAACTGTATTATTGGCTATAGCAGACATTAAACTACACATGCTTATCCTGTCTACACCAGTGTTTTACCCTATCTACATTAACCATCAATTCAAGTTGCAAATGTAACATTGCTAGGAATAACACCATGCCCAAAGAGTTGTTCTATATGGTGAAGAATTTGGGGCATAAATGGATCAAAAGCTACCATTCCATCCTTAATCAAAGTAGCCACCCAAACACACAGGTTGGAGGGATTCAAGCTGTCTACCACAATATAAATGCATAGAAAATAAAATTGGGCAAGAGCCACCCTGATGATGATATGTCAAGATAAAAGGGTCATTCCAGCATGTTGGCAGAGGAGGTGGGAGATGAGAATAACATAACCCATAAATTAAAACTTTTCTTACTTAAGAAACAAGAAGAAAAATAGGATTTGGGACAAAAGCATGAACAGGTACTGTAGGATTTTCTAAGTCAACAGCTACAGAAGGTGTTTACTGTGAAAATTTGAAGGAATGGTTTGCTTTCATCTTCTAATGATACTTGCTCCGAGGTCACTGTCAATACTAGTGCAAGAAAAATTAAACCATTTCATAGTGTAGATGATGTGAGCAATAAAGAGGAAAATGATGAAACATAAAAAAAAAGCACCAGCTGAAGAAGTTGGCAATCTTACTTTGGCTATCCAGAAGGAAACAATGCAAGCTCTGAACAGAGATATTGTTATCAAGACTGCAGTTAAAGAATCAACCTCTGGCTTAGCTCCCAGAGATGAGAAGAATGTCAAGCATGCTTCTTACCCTCTTGATAAAAATGTTGTCACAAAGGAGATAGAGAATCCCTATTCCTTGAAATGTACTAGGTGTGTATACCTTTCATATTTAGCGGGCTCAGCGTCAAAGATGGAAACAAGTTGTAATCAAGTTGATACATATACAGTGGACAAATGCTTCAAGAAAGATGTGACTGGTGCACAATTCCAAATGTTGAATAATGTTAAAAAAAATCCCCATTCCAAATTATAGTAGTGTTTATAATAGTGTTGACAGGCTTGGAAAACATAGTTCATTCATTATATTTTACAAGGATACATGATCCCTCAGGGATTAATCAACCTCATCTAAGGGGGAAGTGAAATCCTTGGACATGGACACTAAAGGGGATCTATCAAGCAGTTCATACAAGTCGAAAAACAATGATAAAGTTATTCATCAGATGAAGAAGGAACACCTTCAAAAGTCTATTGCAAACCTTGAGGCCAAAAAATCTAGAAGGCTTGAAGCAATCTATAAGTGGTTATTTGATTTGTAATTCAGGAAATAAGCTCAGTGATGGAATCTCTCAAGCTGGTCCTACTGGATCCCATGTTTCCGACACAAGGAAACGGGCTTCATCTGAGACCACTAGAGTATGGTTTTCCTTAGTTCTTGATTATATTATTTATGGATGGAGTCACTTGCTAGTTGATAGAAATGTATCTAGCCATCAAGATTGAACATGTGAAGCTCAAATTACATATCCATCATAGAAAATGGGTGTGCCTATACTCATAGTTGAAGATTTTTGTTAGCAAGCAAAGATTTTTAGGGGTTGCATTCCATCATAGAAAATGGACATGCATCAACTTATGTATTTCTGCGACTACTACAAATCAACTTCCCACCCCAGCATTTCCCATGGTGAGCTACCCTTGCAATTTAATTTCCTTTCCTTTTTTTTTCTTTCCCCATTCGATCACAGCAGAGCACGGCTTGCTAAATTCATGGTGGAGGAGGTTTTAATTTTTCAAATACCCATTGTATTTGTTTCACTAGTGACATGCCCCAGGCGGATGTACTGCAAAGAGCATACTTCCATGGTGGCTTAGGGGCCAAGTCCAGGCACCCTATACTTGCACTAGTCCTTATACGGTTATACCTGTGAAACCTATGCTATTTCGGTGGGGCAAACAATAGTGAGAATGGAATCCTGGTGGATCGCCTAACATTTCATCCAAGTACCATTGAAAATGCTTATTTGAAATTCCATTTGGTTACTAATCTTTGACTAGAGGTCTAGGGCTCTAGTGCATTCATATATGTAGATTCGGTCAATGTATTCTTGGGTTAAATCTTCTTGTATTGGCGTTTAGTATTTATTTTCCCCTTTCGGTTGGTGTCTATGTTTGGTATTTGTAATTGCTTTTTCCTTGAGGAGCTATGTTTCATTAACATGGTACAGATTACATTTTATTGGCCTTATTGCCTAAACATGCCGATCACGAGGAACAATTTTTTTCACAAAGAGAAAATCCATGACTTTCACCAATTCAACTTATTTATATTGACCACAAATGGTTGGTGTTGAGAACATGGGGTTGACTTTATTCACTTGTGTATGCACAGGGAGTGCAATGCAAGCTTCATATATTTGACCACTGGTTTGAAGATGGGTTTGCAACTTTGCACAAAGAGAACCTATGGCTTCACCAATTCATCTCACTTGTATTAACTACAAATGGTTGGCATTAAGGAGAACAAGAGGTGGGCTTTGATCGACTTATGTGTGTGTGGCTAGTGCAATGAAAACTTCACACATTTGAGCACCACCTATGTTGCTAGATAAAGACAAAGCAAAGATAGAGGATAGCATAGTTTCTTTCACAGGTGACATCATCCAATACAAGAATCGATTAGCTTCATGGACTTCCTAGGTACATTGTTAGTGATAGAGATCAAAAGTTTATAAGCAACTTTTGGAAATAACTCTTTAGGATTAAGGGTACCATGTTGACCCTTAGAAATAGCTATATCCACATACAGATGATCAGATAGAGGTAATGAACAAATGTTTAGAGCAATAAAAACTATGTGACAGACTTGCAATCTTCTTGGCCTAAGTGGCTACATCTGTGCGAGAATTATACAATATCAATTACCATACCTCCATGGTTATGTCTCCCTCCGAGGCCCTCTACAGTTGGCATCCTCCTAAACTGATTGATTGAACCATGGAAGACACTCATGTACTTGTTCTATGAGATTTCCTTGAGAAAAGTCAACAGAGATTGCATTGAATTGAGGAGAATATCAAAACTGCTCAACATTGAATGAAGGCTTAAGAAGGAGCCCATTGAGGAAGAATCTGAAATGCTCTTGGTCACTTTTCCTTAAACAAATTTGAAGGAATACATCTTATCATATGTGCAAGCATACTTTCTGGTATTGTTCGAACGGAAATGCTTTTTTGCATATTGATCTGTATTTTTAATCTCTCATATCTCCTATATTTCCCTCTTTATAGTATAATTACAAAAATTGTTTTGTAGAGGGTGCATTTCATTAATATTTGGCATAACTTTTTAGACATTCTATTGGCTTGTGAGAAGAGAAACTTGGTTTGTTTATGTTCATTTCATGAATCTTGCAAGACTATAGCAAGTATCTGCTATGGACTTTGTAGTATTTCCATTACTTGCTAGACTACACAGCTATATAAAATATTTGTATTTTCTTGATTTTTGACGTCGATTTATGTGCAAGAGTTTCTTTTCTACTCTACAAACTAGCATATTTATTGATGTTTTCTTGATTTATCATGGCTATCTGTTAGCATGGTTACTTGTGAGCATAAAAATTGTGCAACAGAAGGTATGTAATATATTGTTCTTTGTGCAGGAGATAGTGTCAGGACTGATGCTCCAAAAGGATATCTATCAAGAAGTATGACATTGGAAGAAGCAACAGATACTATTTTACTATGCAGCTCAATTGTGAATGACCTTGTATATAAGGCTGCAACTACATCAATTCAGAAGGAAACTATTCTTGCCACTCATATCCCTACCGTGAAAAGAACAGGGATGTCCCATGTGGAGTGTAGGAAAGTCTGCAGGGAGGCTCCTATTCGACACACATTAAGATACCAGCATACCCCATCTATTAGAATAGAAACTACTGTAGAAGATCAACATCCTGTGATGCATGTAAAGATTGGAGAGAGGAATCGGTCTACAAGGCCGAAAAAGGAAAACCCAAAATGCTATTGTACTGTACTGTAAGTGTTCTATATCTATCCAGCCTTGTGATTCCTCTGTGTGGGTCTCCAGTCTCCTTGATCCCATCTCAAGAATGCAGAAAGAATAGCAGATAACTCATTCAATGCCCCATGAAAGGTTTGGAGGTTAAGTCAAGAGTTGAGTCCAGAGCTTTACGATTTTGTACATAGGTTTTGATATATAGTCCAATTGGGCAGAATATGAATGGACATGTGAGTACTTAGCCAAGATCCAAATATTTTGGAATTTACTGTAACTTGTAGGTTTTATCATTGTAAGCTATTACTGTACATTGATTATATGCCTTGATTTTGGAATTAAATGTATAATACATCTTCAAAAGTTAAAAAGAACCTTACTAGTAATAGATCGATACTATGCTATGCTAAGGTGTTTGATGTCCTTGAAGTTCAGAATAAGTTTGAAAGCCCTACCTTGTCTTCCTGTTGAAATTGGGAGAGCTGGGCATTATGATGGTCCAAAATTCTGATATTCCTATAAATTATCTGATCTCCTTTTTCCATTATTTTAATTTCAGATGATTTTAAAACCAATAACCTCAAATAAAATTATTTTTATTTTTGCAAGCTTCTATCATAGGCCTTTAATCAACATATCACCAAATTTTCCTTTCTTTATGTTACAATTTTTAATGTAGTTTCCAGTTGATGAGATTCTTTCCAGAAAACCTGATTTTCCGTTTCACAAACATATTATGGGATCTCCCAAGAAAAAGTGCAAACAATGAGAGTTTGATTGCCAACTCATATTTGAATTTGTTCTTCCTGATTTTGACTTCTTGCTCTTTTCTCAAATACCCTCAACTCACAAGTCAAATGGTTAGAAAAGTATTATCACTCGTTACTTTTTTCATCATGGAAGCAAAAGTAAATTGATGTCCAGCATTTTCCTATTCATAAATTTAAAATAGTGTGTACACATCCACTATGTACACAAATATGTTATCGTCCATGTATGTGTGCACACATGGTATACAAATATGTTAGCATCCATGTATGTGCACATGGATACATATAGATAGATATGTATACATGTATATTTTGTTTTCAAGGAAAACTTTGCTGGGAAATTCAAGGGATGCTTTCTCACATTTATGGATGGATTCTACTAAATTCGTCAGCATAGATTATTGTGCCTAACTCGGATTCCAGCCGGGAACCTGCTGGTATGAAACTAGCCAAATGTCCAACAACATTGAAAACAGTTTGTTAAGTGACCCCTTAGGCTTTGTGCACATGTATAGTTACCTACATGTCTGCAAACATACGTAAAAGCCATTCACCCCCTTCCCTATTGCAAGCATATTATTAACAAGGAATATGAAAAAAATTAAATATCATGAAACTAAAAGGAAAAAGCTATCAAGATAATAATTTATCATGACTATTGTGTCTATAGAGCACAAACCTATGACAAATAATTGCCATGATAATGAACTTTATTGGCATTATTTGAAGTTAACATAAGCTTTTAACTTGTTACATATCATCTCAATATCATTATATTAATTTCCTATGTATATATAGGTTAAGGATGTAGCAAGTGGTCATATACATCCCTACAAGAATGCATGCACACACATTCAAACTACTTGCAAATGAGTATCAATGAATGCTTGCAAACAAAGAAAATTATATTTTTACATTTGAAATTATACGAGAAGGAAAAGTAAGTGTATATATATATATATATTTGGAGGGATGTAATGTTTTAGAAATTATACGAGAAGGAAAAGTAAGTATATATATATATATATATATATATAGGGATGTAAGGTTTTAGAGTGTTTTATTGTGTGTTTTTTTGGTAATCGAAGTGCATAATCACAAATAAGATAGTATTCTTGTATAAACAAACTAGATAATACATGAATAGTAAATTAGAATTAGTAAATGATGCAGTAGCATCCTTGGGAAGAGAAATAATCCTGCATGAATTCCTATTGATGTAGATAGGTTAGTAATTTAACCTAAGCATGCATAATTAACCCTGGGCATGCATTTACTACAGTGGGTGTGCGTTTTCACTGATTTTAAAGCAGAATTGACTTAGCTTGTGACATTCAATACTTGTTTTTGGATTAGGACATAGGATATGAGCATATGGCAAGGTCAGAAATCTTATAGGCTTTCATTTTCATGCTTCAGTTCAACAATTGAGTTAATATTTTGGACTAGGCATGCATTTCTGTGAAGACTAGTTTACATTGTCTAAAAATGACAAAAATAGTGTAAGTATAATTTTGACAAATCCTAAGCATGCATAACTCTGGGCATGCATTTACTACAGTGGGTGTACATTTTCACTGATTTTAAAGCAGAATTGACTTAGTTTGTAACATTCAATACTTGTTTTTGGATTAGGACATACGATATGAGCATATGTTAAGGTCAGACATCTTATAAGCTTTCATTTTCATGCTTCAGTTCAATTTCATGCTTTAGTTCAACAATTGAGTTAATATTTTGGACTAGGCGTGCATTTTTGTGAGGACTAATTTACATTGTTTGAAAATGACAAAATTAGTGTAAGTCTCATTGTGACATATCTTTAACTTGTAGCTGAAAATAGTTTTGAAAAATATGGAAATGTATATTGATGCACCATGTGAAACACTACAACCATGTGTTTCTAGATGTTGTCAAAACTATTCATGTGGATTTTGGTATGCATTTCACTGAGCCTGTTTGAATACCTTGTTTTTGTGTGAAGATTCAATTTTTAAGCAAATAGAGTGCATTTTGAGCATTGGGTGAGTAACCTAAGAACATGGGAGATGACATTTCAGCTTTGCATCATAACTTTTCTGGCATACATTTTTAGGGCATGATGTGCACTCTTATGAATTTTTATAGAAAAAGCTATGAAAAATTTCATGTATTTTGTAATTAATGAGTTTTAATCTATCTTGTAATGCCGATAATGGATCCATGTCATTAGTACACGTAAGGTTGAGTTAGTTGATGGCTATAAATGAATAGGAAAGGTAATTGTAACAATTTGCCTTAATTCTTTCCTCAAATAAATGAGGAATTCTTTGAGGAAGAGAGGAGGGTGAATTGTATCAATGATACTGCATTTGAAAGGTTCGTTGTAGCTTGAAGTAGTGATATAGATTACAAAGAGGGAAAATCTCTATAATTTGTAATAAGGCCTAATAGCATTGTCCATTTGAATAATAAAGAATGACAGTTTTTTGGTTGATATTATTTATAATTTTGTTTATGAATATTTAAATATTTAAATTTTGTTGTTATATATGAGTTTCCGACAGAAGACTAACAAAGAGACCACATAGGCTTAAGAAGGAGCCCATTGAGGAAGACTAACAAAGCCAAAAAAACATTATAAATAGAAAATTACAAATTGTCCCATTCTAATCCTTGATAAGGACGACATTCACAAGCTTTCAAAGTCTAGGAAACAACCTTTCTCTCTCTTGCATAGGATTTCCATTGTTGATTGGAAGGGCATGTACTCATAAAAAAGGGCAAGTTTATCGAGAAAAGAATCAGCAATCTATTGGCATAAAGGTAGAGCACATCCACCCTATGCAGGAGCAACATTCTACCTCCAAATTGGGGCGTGAGTTTCCAGGAAAACGTGGACCCTCTTGGACCACTATCTTCTTATATAAGACAGTCACTTCTTGTTGACGATTATTGTAGGCAGTATTTGTTAAGGAGGAGCATTCTCCCATTTCGAAGCCTGAGTACAAATGGGGGTACATTCATGAAGGAAGACTTGCCATCCAAATCGTGGGCCCAAACTGAGTATCCAGTGAAGGCGTGGGAATATTTAGTAGTCTATCTCCAGTGAAGAAAACCACGATCTATGGTGTATGACAGTGTCTTACCCTTATTGGCAGCAAATCAATATTCTGACCATTGGAGCTTATTTCTATGTACTAGGCATCTACATAAAATAGTACTCCTATAGTCCACTCTATATAACATTGAAGTTGGCCCCATTAATAAGGGGAATAGAACATTTTCCATCAATAGATGCACAAGAAGCCAACACAGCCCCAAAAAATTTGCAGTATTTTCGCTGAAAACGTAGAAAGAGGAGAGCTCTGACTCAGAGAAGGGCACAGATATGCAAAGAAAACTCCCCTTAAATCTGCTGAAAAGACCAAGATGGAGGGCACAGGTGAAAGATTGGGTAAAACTCCTAGCAAACTGCTTACTGTCTGAAAAAGGAGTGCTGAAACCCTAGCGTCAAACCTAAAACAACAATAAAACAGCCCTCGAAACCCTAGTTTCAGACCTAAAACTATGTTGTAAAGAGAAAAAAGAGTCTGTAGCTTCAATACTCTATTGAGAGCATTAGATAGTGCATCTATGGTGACATTTGCAATGAATCTTCATCCAGCCAAGCAAAAAATATAGTGGAAATGAAATAGCACTATGTTTTTGGATTTCTCAAGATTATGGGGTATTTTCAGTTCAATTTTTATATGTGTAACTCTTTATTTTCCATGGATGAGAACCCAAATCATTTCTATGCATAACCTATTCCATGTTCTCAAAAACCTGAGAACTTACACGAAATACTGGCATTTTTAACATTGAATAAGGCATCAAAAATGATTTAAGCATACCTTCATAAATGATTGGAATGGTGGTGTGTAAGCAGGTGCATGCGTCGTCATTATCATATTAGCCAGTTAGTTTGGCAGGAGGCTGGAACCTGATATTACTCATCCATTAGTAGCCCACCATTCTCGCATGGATACACCACTTTTAACTTCTCCTCTTCTTTTGTAACTTTAAACGTTGCTCGGGATGAAGGGAGCTGAAACAAAAATTTTAATTTCAAAAGTGGCATAGTTTTGCATGAATCTAAGCCCGCCAAAATTTTGTTTTGGGAATAACAATTATGTGAAGGTCTTGTTCACCCTTTAATCATCCTGGCCATGTGAGGGTTTTCCCAATGGTTTCGAGTTCTATGTGAAGGTTTGTAAAATGGTTTCTTAAATTTAAATTAAATTTAATGTAATGACATTTTTTTCTATTTTTAATATAAATATAGTGTAATGGTTAGTTTTTGGTTGCATTTTCATCATGAGCCTAAAGGAAAGCTAATCCTAGCTCCATTCTTAGGATTACATGAAGCTAAGCTTCCCATGCTTCTTTCCTCATCAAAGGGGTACATTAAAGGTATTTGAAGACTTCATCAAATTATTTTTGAGTGGATTAGTTGCAATTATGTTGAATGAATATAATTTGTTGACCATAACTCTATAAAAAGATAATATTACAAGAAATAACATATTACTACTAGTTAATCCATTGTAATGCAGACATCATCTCCATATGGTCTATTAGGGTGCTCGTGTTGGAGAGAACTCCCGCAGCATTTAGAAAGCTGCTAATTTTGGAAAAGATAACCATTTTTGGGAAAAGTACCAATTTTGGCGACAAGGCAAAGATATCTCCGTAGCGCAAATTCCGACGGGAATTGCGGCGATATGTACAGGAAAGTCAAAGCATGTGGTACAAGGAAGAGTCCGAAGGGAGAGCTCAACCACCATAATAAAGGCGCCAAAGATGAAGAGAGGGTTCAGCTACCCTCATTAAGAAGAAGGACTACAGTCAGCGTTGCTTGAACCAAGAAGAAGCAACGGGTCGATGAATTAAAGACTAAGGACTGCAAGAAGCGGCGACGAGACAGGAGGCGGCCATGAAAGTACAGCTAGTTGACTGTAAGTGGTTAGGGATTGAGTCACTGTTGGGATAAGGCCCACAGTTTTGTAACTGCGATGAGACCTTCGGGCCATCTATATATAGGAGTCTTTTTGTATGTAAAGGGGTTGGACACATAGTTACTAAAGTTATTAAGTAGAGAGTAGTCGAGTCTTTGATGATACAGAGTCTGAACATCTTCCAGAGATCAGGGGCCGACTCATTGAGCAGAGTGTGCATTCCACAGAGATTGAGAGAGAGAGAGAATACATTGTAAGAGTCAGTGGAAGAGTAGGAAGGAGAGGAAGAGAGGTCTATAGAGAAGGGCTCCCACAGGAGTGGAGTTTCCCAGAAGACCTCTGCTGCAAAGAGTTGTGGCGGAACTGTGTTTTACTCTCTCAAGTTGTTAACAGGAAACACAGTTCCCGTGGACGTAGCTTCCCTCCTGGAAGTGAACCACGTAAATATCTGAGTAGTGTGATTGCATTTGTGTAGTTGTTGCTCTTATTCGTTTATCTTTATTGTTACATGAATGCTCCCTTCAGTTTATAAGTAATGTATATGGTCATCAGTTAGTTTTGGTTGATGCGTAACAATTGTGGAAATCATAGTTGACTCTTAGCGGAATAGATCTCTGTTCAATAAAGGATAATGCTTGAGTATTGAATGAGTATAATGCATGAAGAGTTCAGTTAGAGCATTGCTCAAAGTAATATTTTATACAGTCACATCGTTGTGAAGTATTAAGGGTTAAGCACATTAGTAGGGATTAAGCTTAGAGACTAAGTGATATTAATATCTCTTAGTAAGTGGATAAGGGTGTTTGAGACAACGTATTAAACCAGGAAGTGGCTAAGCGTCACATATCGCAGGGACAGAAAGGAGGGAGATATCGCATCCGCGATATCTTAGGTATCGCTAGACAGGATCATATAGGGGAAGGCTTATCGCACCGCATGTGTAATGCGATAAGACAAAGGTATAGTCGGGTAATAGAAATAGAGAAGTCAGCCCTTTTGGAGAGGACTAAGGGGGGTTGTAAGCACCCTGGATGCCTCGGAACCTGGCTGAGGACACTTGAGTCTTCTGCCACCCCATTAGAATCACTTCGGGTGAGACCTCAGGTTGCTGCTGCGACCTGTTGCCGAAAGGGCCAGTGAGCTAAGGGTTCTGTTGGTCTAAAAAGTATAGCTAACCCGGGTTTGCCCAGAGGAAAACCAACAAATGGTTCCGTTTCCGGTTTGAACACATTGAGCTGATGTTCTGTTGGAATCCTACCAAGAAAGAACTTAACCAGTGGGTTGAGTCAAAAGAAAGAGAGTTTGCTGTAAAAGAAAACAAGAATCCTAGACTGAGCACTGAGGCTTGGCTACAGAAGCACATTTTTACAGATCTCCATGAGATATTCTTTGTAACCTATGCTATTGAGTTATATGATTGGTTATCAAAGCTTGCTGACAACAACGGTTTCAAGAAGAATCGAGAAGTTTTCTGGACAGCAGGGCTGATTCAGACCTTGAAAGGTGTTGATAATCCTATCTCACGCGCTGTGGACTTCTGGCTTGCGATTTTGCTGGAAGGCTTCATCACAGAGTTCGCGGTTGATCAGAGAAAGAGTTTCAGCGCAGCAGAACGGTACTTCTTCAAGGGTTATCGTGGTAAGTACCTAAATTCTCTGAATCTGTCCATTAAGCAATTACTATATGAAAAAGGAGTACTGGATATACTCTCAGATGAATAGTAGTATGATATTGTAATGTCAGTAGACTCTGAGAGTGATTACGAGTATCTTGGACATACACGTAGTGGTAAAAGATACAGAGTAAACGATTCATCTTCTTCTGAAGAAGACAGCTCAGATAATCCTAGACAACAGATTCAGAACCCTAGGACTCCTCAAAAACCAGTCGGGACTCAGAGTAATCCCGCAGGAACCCCATCCAGTAGCTCTCATACAGCGCATACTACCACTACACCCTCTACATCTACACCGCCGAGTGGTAGTAATACAGCAAACCAGAACCCACCTCCTAGAAACAGAATGGGAGATGATATGAAGTTACCGACATTTAAAGGTACAGGGTCGGAGGACCCTGAGCAGCACTGGTTCTTATGCGAAGCCATATGGACCATTAAGCAAATACAAGATGATAATGTCAAGCTTGTCCAGCTGGCCACCACATTCAGAGAAAGAGCATTAACTTGGTATATGAAGTATACCGCTGGACATAACAGAACGCTTGCACAGGTTAGAACTGCTATGATCAAAGAGTTTAAAAAACCTAAATCTGAGTCACAGTGTATAGCAGAACTTAAAGACATTAAGCAATTGCCTATGGAGACTGTTTGGGATTTTGACCAGAGATTCAAAACCCTCATTGATCAGGTAAGCTTTGAGCTTGCGCCTCAACAACATAAAGAATGGTTTATCGCAACAATGTTACCACACATCAGACTTCCACTAATGCAACAGAAATTAAATACACAAGATGAAGCATTAGAAATGGCAATGAAACTAGAGGCTTCACCTCTAGCAGAGACTAGCGCAGGTATCACTAATCTACAAAATCAGCTAGCTAACCTCACCTTATAGCTGCATGAAATTAAGAAAGGAAAGGAGTTTGAGCATGAAATTTGGTGTACTAAGTGTAAAGCGCAGGGACACAGTAAGGATAACTGCCCTGTCTTTGTTGACTATATCGCCAGTGGAGCTCCTAACCCGTTGATACAGAATCAGGGGCCATGGTGTGAGATTTGTAGAACTAGAGGACACAGACCTCAGGAGTGTCCTCTCCTTCAGAAATATGTGCAGACACCAAAGAACCTATATTGCAATTTTTGTAAATCTGTTGGACATGATGAAAACAACTGTAGAGCTTATGATTTAATGATAGAAAGAAAGCATGACTTTTACAGAGTCCAATCAGAAGCATCTGGACCATCAGCAGGTCCACAAATTGATCCGGCTCAGGGAGGCTGTGGAGGAAATTTCAGAGGCCGAGGACGTGGAGGAGGCTATGAATTTGGCCGTGGCCGTGGACCTATTACCTGTTATAATTGTGGAGGAATAGGACATTATGCTAGGGACTGCGAGAACCCTACTACAACATGCAAGTATTGTAAATCTTATGATCATACAATAGAGGAGTGTCCCATATTGATAGCCAAGATCAAGGACGCCAAGCCAGCAACCAATCAGACTATCCAGTTTATTGCTGCTGAGCAGAAAGAACCAGAACCACGAGTTAATGTTGTAACTCGCAGTGGTCTCTCTACTAGTAACATATCGCAGGATGTGGAAAAGACGACAGGAACGCAGTGGGTGCGCAAAGCTCCAGAAAAATCTATCCCACTTGACCTACAGAAGAATAAGGAGGCATTTCAGCAAGCTAAGACCTCCTCTGCTGAACAGACACATTCCAGATCACCGGTATTACCATCACAGGGTATACCACGACAGCCACCATATGATGTTGGTACTGTGCAGATACCACAGGCTAGCACATCTGGAAGATGCGATGAAGAGGAATTGACAGGAAGTGTACAGTCCTTCGTGCAGAGTTGTTTGAAACTTCTGAGAAATGGGAAAGCTGTAGAGGAACTTCAGAAAGTTATTGATCAATGTCAACAGAGTCCTTCCTTGAGCAACGCACAACGAACTATTCACCATATAATGGGCCATACAAGGACAGGAAGAGAGATGAGGCTCACAGCGCAGATCGGACTATTTGAAATGGATGAGGTTATCCTAGACTTAGGATCAGAAGTAAATGTCTTGACTAAGCAGACATGGGAACAGATGGGTAGTCCAAAGCTAAGCAGATCCCCTATCCATCTGAGACTAGCCAATCAGCAGAGAGTATCACTGATGGGTCGCCTATCGCATGTCCCAGTTGACATCGATGGAGTTCACACGTATGCAGATTTTGAGATCATAGAAATTATTGGTGATACCAAACCCTATCCAGCTCTATTAGGTATTGATTGGGCTTTTGATAACAAGGCTGTTATCAACTTGAATAAAAGGCAGATGACATTTGACGATACTCAAGTTCGGGTTATCGCACCACTGGACCCTTTACAGGGTCCTCGCTACATTGAGCCGATCAAAGCAGAAGAGGAGGTGCATAACATGGAAAATTTGTATCAGATGACTTCTAATCAGACAGATTACATCGATCCTACAGCCGATGGACATATTAGCTGGAGATGCGATAGTTCATGCACATCAGATTCAGATGTCGGCTTAGAGAATTGGCAAAATAGACTCCATGAAGTTTCTACTCGCAGATGCGCATTCATGACTAAATCACTGCGATGGATTGGAGCAGAGAACAGGTATATTCCAACTTTTGATGGATTAGCAGATGTCAATGATTTTTTACAGCAGTTTGAACAAGAGGTTCCTCAAGAGAAGAGGATGGAGGTTTTTGACCTTGCAGTTAGAGCTACACCTGCAAGATGGTGGTACACACACAAGGAACATATCGCATCATGGTATGATTGTAAGAGATTGATGCGTATCAGGTTCTCTAAAGAAAGAGACTGTACACAGCAGAAATACACAGGAGAAAGTGATCCCAGAGCACACATTATGATCTGTGAACAGAGTTGGCTAAAAATTCCAGCAGATGAGTTGGTTCATTTGTTTATCCACACACTGGATACAGTTCCAAGGAACTGGTATACAGCAACAGAGCTAAGAAAAGGAACTATCTCATGGCCTATTATGATAGAAAGCTTTTTGCTTACTTTCAGTTTCGAATCTGAGTATCCAAGCATTGATCGGGCCTTGAAGATCATAAAGACTAAAATATTTGATGATTGCACATTACCAGTGTATTCGCAACCCGAGTGGGCTATACAGATGGAACATGCTTTGGAATGTTACAACTTTGCACAAGATTCAGGCGATGAGGATGAAGATCCTCGCAGTATCAATATCGCAGAAACAGAAGGTACGCGTGAAGTTAAAGGACCACACTTAGAAATTCCAGTTGTAACAGAACCAATCAAGATTAAAAAGAGCAATATTGGCACAGAAACAGAACCTAAGTTTGCCTCTATTGGAGATTATTGGGATGATGAGACAATTGGCCAAATCACAGATCTATTACATGAGTATCAGGACCTATTTCCTACCAACTTTACAGAAATGAAGGGAATAGTGGGTGACTTAGGAGTCATGAGAATACCGCTTAAGGAGGATGCTAAGCCGGTTAAGCAGCGTCCATACAGGTTGAACCCGCGGTATAAAGCAAAAGTAAAAGATGAAATAGATAAGATGCTAGTAGCAGGCATCATTGAGCCTGTTGAAGAAAGTGAGTGGGTTAGTCCCATGGTAGTACAAGAAAAGAAAACAAAAGGAGACATCAGGATCTGTGTCGACTTGCGTAAACTGAATGATGCATCGCTGCATGACCCATTTCCGACACCCTTCACTGATGAAGTCTTAGACAATGTTGGAGGACAAGAAATATATTCATTCACTGATGGCTTTTCAGGCTATCACCAGATAAGAATCCATCCAGACGACAGGCACAAGACCACATTTGCGACAGAATGGGGCTCCTTTCAGTATACGGTAATGCCCTTTGGTCTTAAGAATGCCCCAGCAATTTTTTCTAGAGTAGTTGTTGATGTTTTTAAGGAATACATCCATCGATTTCTAAAAGTTTATTTTGATGATTGGACTGTATTTGGACTAATCAAGAAGCACATAGGAGATCTGAGATTAATGTTTGAAAAATGTAGACAGCACCAGATTTCCCTTAACTTGAAAAAATGTATATTTTGTGCGCCTTTTGGTACTTTGTTGGGTCACATTGTTTGCAGACAAGGCTTGATGGTAGATCCTGCGAAGATCGCCATCATTGTCAATTTACCAGCACCCAACTCAGTAAAGCAACTGAGAAATGCACTTGGTCATACCGGGTACTACAGAAATTTTATTAAAGGTTATGCCAAGATTACCGCACCAATGGAGAAATTATTGAAGAAGGATATCAGATTTCAGTGGAATGAGGAATGTCAGAAGAGTCTCGATACTCTTAAAGAAAAAATGGTTACAACACCTATTTTGGTATTTCCAGATTGGAACAATCCTTTTCATGTTCATGTGGATGCATCTGGCATCGCACTAGGCATTATTCTCACGCAACCAGGAGAAGGGGGTATTGATCACCCTATCGCATATTCAAGCAGGAGATTATCGACAGCAGAGAAGAATTACACCACCACAGAGAGAGAAGGGTTAGCAATGGTGTATGCTTTACAGAAATTTCGGCACTATCTGTTGGGTGCCCCGTTCAAGATGTTCACTGACCATTCTGCATTAAAGTACTTGGTCAATAAGCCAGTGTTAGGGGGAAGAATATGCAGATGGCTATTGTTGTTTCAGGAATATGATTTTGAAATCATTGTCAAGCCAGGAAAACTAAATGCAGGACCTGATCATCTGTCAAGGATAGACTCAGGTGAAGAACCAAGTAATTTAGAGGACAACTTGCCTGATGCACAATTGTTTTCTATTCAGGTCGCAGACGAATATTACGCAGACATAATTCAATTTCTCACTACAGGGTGGGCACCGTCTGAGTTTACTAAGCAACAAAAGAAACAATTAGTGGTGAAAGCAGCAGATTTCACCTTGATTGCAGGACATCTCTATAAGTTGGGTCCAGATGAAATTTTGCGCAGATGCGTTATGCCCAATGAGAAACAGACCATTCTTAAGGAAGCACATTCGGGCATCGTGGGAGGTCATTTCGCAGGAAAGCCTACTGCTCAGAAAATCCTATCAGCAGGATTATGGTGGCCTACATTACATAAAGACAGTAAAGAGTTTTGCAGATCATGCGATATCTGCCAGAGGATAGGAAAGCCCTCCAGAAGAGATGAAATGCCGTTGCGACCACAGATAACGCTACGCGCATTTGATAAATGGGTTATAGACTTCGTGGGTCCTATTAACCCACCAGGAAAACGAACTGGTGCGAGATATATTATTACAGCAATAGAATACCTCACCAGGTGGGCTGAGGCAAAACCAGTAAGGAATTGCGATGCTGCCACAGCAGCACAATTTATTTTTGAAAACATCATCACTAGATTTGGATGCCGAGTGATTTTGATGAGTGATCAAGGCACACATTTTTTGAATCGCACCATAGAAGCCTTGACAGAAGAATTTGAAATCTAGCACCATAAGAGTACACCATACCACCCTCAAGCTAATGGTACGGTGGAGGCTTTTAATAAGATATTAGAACATGCTCTTACAAAGATTTGTAACAGTCAAAGAGATGAGTGGGACCTTAGAGTTAATGCTGTATTATGGGCTTACAGGACCACATGCAAGAAATTAACAGGACACACACCTTTCAGCTTGGTGTATGGACAAGAGGCTGTTATGCCTATGGAATACATTTTACCCAGTCTAAGGATTGCTCAGCTTACAGAGATAGCTGATTCTGATACTTTAGAGGAGAGATTGGCACAGCTGCTCAATCTGGAGGAAGACAGATTTATCGCAGGATTTCATCAGAAAGTGCAGAAAGCACGAGAAAAAGCTTGGCATGATAGGCATATCAAGAACAAAATCTTTCAGCTTGGAGACTTGGTACTCCTTTATGATAGTAAGTTTATCAAGTTCCCTGGAAAATTAAAGACTCATTGGTTAGGGCCGTATCAAATTCAGCAAATAACAGATGGAGGTGCTATTCAGCTTCGTACTTTGAGTGGGGAGCTTCTTCCTACCTTGATCAATGGCAGTAGGCTTAAGCTGTATTATGAAGGCCATGCCACCTCCTAGCCCTAGCCCAGAAAAGAAGCACGAGTGGTGCAGATGCCCAGTGTAGTTGAAATGAGGCATCGCACCCTAAGGAGTCTACACCGGGAAAATACTTTAAGTAAGAGTTCGCAGCAAGTTTTTCTGGTTGTTGCGATAATTTTGATGCGATGCGAGTTTTTGTACTTTGCATATTCCAGGAAACGCGATATCGTATCGCAGGAGACAGAAAACAGATCGATGCGATAGCAATTTTTGAATTGATCAGAGGGCTAGTCACTTCGCCTTCTGACAAGCATTAAGTGTACGACTGACAAGTATCTGTTGTACTAAGATTTGGCAGCAGTACGACGATTCTTCTAAGATTTGGAAAATTCGATGCGACACCACTCCGGCGCACAGTTTCCCAGCGAAATTTCAAACGACGTTTTTCAATAAATGGGCGCGGGGTGCTGTCTTGTCTATGCATTAAATGCCGCCAACGGGTCCAGCTCACTGGTCCGTTGCCATTTGAAGTTCCCGCCTTATGATAAATACACGTCTTATTCAAAGAAGGGGGTTACTTGTTCATCTTTATTGAAAGAGTTTAGAGCAATTGAGAAGAGCAGAGCGTATTTTCAGCAGACTTCTTAGCAGAGAAGTCAAAAACAGTTGCAGACCTTGATTTGTCTCAGAATAGCAATCATAGGAAGTCCAGAGTACCGCAGGGGAAGGTTCCTCGTGCCAGACGAGCCTCTCGAAGAAGTGTTGCAGAGATTTCAACGGGGTGGAATTGAGTTTGCTATGACTTCGGCCGCGGCTAAGAAAGGAAAGAAAGTTACTGCTGGTTCTCCATCCATACGACAGTCACCAAGGACTTTAGCTAATATGGAGTATAGCGAGACCCCAAGTAGCACAGAGTCAGAAGAACAGGAGCAGGAACTTCCGGAAGAAGTCACAGTCGCTACTGTATATTTCCCACCAAGGATAGAAAACGCACCAGAAATTGTCCTTCCGAAAGACTTTAGATATGAACTCATACTCCCACCACTGGATAAGCGAGTGAAGGAAGAAGGTAACCTGTGGGGGAATATGCATGTTGTTAAGTTTGCTGATTATAATCTGGGAGATTATAAGCTTTACCCACACTTCCGTCGTGATCGTTATATGACAATTCAGAGGAACCCAAGGACAGAGCGAGATGAGTTCATCCCCATGGACCATGCAAGCCATTTAGCACCGTCGGGACTGCTCAATCTCCTGGAGATTCCACACTTTGGACGGGGTTCAGAGGTAAATGCTATAGTGCGGATGCTACTTTCATGTGTGCATGGTGGTTACTTATGGTTGGGTAACCGGATAGATGTTAATGTTGACCTTATTCACCGCATTACCGGTCTGTCGAAGACTGGCCTTGACCCTCAGATAAATATCGATGGCGCCACAAAGGATACCAGGCTCTCAAGCAAGCAGGTTGCTGAGTATAAGCTGCAAAGAGGAGGTCGCGTCTACGATGTCAACTCAATACAGGATGACGCCTTGCGATTTACTGTTAGTCTGTTGGCAGGAAAGCTCCTCCTCAAGGTGAGGCCAAAGGAGGTCACAGGCTCAGTTATCCGCCTGGCGATTGAAGTTATAAAAAGTAAACCTTACAATTGGAGCTTATTTTTGCTGAATAGTTTCTTTCAAGACTGTGCACAGGCGCAGCAGGATCCACTTCACAGCTTCCACTTCTCGTGGCTACTGATCCTTATGGCTTTTATTGGATGGAAAGAGCCGCCCAATTCGCAGTTTCCACAACTGGAACCAGTGGCGTGCAGAGGCACGAGGTATTCAAATCTTTGGGCGAGTAATCACCCAGAGAAGCAAAAGAACAACGCAATGGTATTCCATGACTATTATATACTATTGCTTGAGACCGTAGCAACGATTCCGCGTGTCGACTCGCCGATCGTTGATCTTTATCATTCCAAGCTGGAATTTAAAGTCGACAGGGATAAAACATATATCAGACCCAGGGGATTCAGGAAACATAAGGAATGGGCCCCTGGCCCATATCGCATGGAAATCCAGCAGGTTGAAGACACCATTAGAAACTGTTTTGATGAGGAGATGAAACAGATGTATGATGATCTATCATCTGGCCTAGTTCCAGTTGATGCTCCAGTTGATGATCTAGAAGATGTTCCGGAGATAGATCCTAAAGATAAAGCGAAAGAACCAATAGGTTCTAAGAGAAAGGGTACTGAAGGCCCTTCTCCACTGCAAGAAAAGAAGAAGAGAACGAAGGCAGTTACTTTCGAAGAACCGCAGGCACCGATCATGACAGAGGATGAGTATGATCTCATCGCCAGCCGAATACATGAGAAGATGCAGGAGAGATTCACTGCGATTCAGTCATCGCAGGATCTGCTGCGCAGAAGCCTTGACAAGAAGTTGCTAGAGCTGAAGGCAATAACTGAGAAGACTGCTTCTATGCAGATTCAGCCAGCTCCAACCACAGTAGGAGGAAGTTCGCAGCCCCCTTTGCAGACCAGAGAAGAAAGTATTGCAAGGGACCGCACGAACATTGTTCGTATACCGCCAGGAAGCATTAAGTTTCCTGCTCCTATGGAAGTGCAGATGGCTCATCCTCTTGAGGTGAACCTACCAGAAGTACCTGTGGACCAGTTGTACGAAATTTTTCAGCAGATAGGCACGGAGCTGAGGCACAGAGAACGAGTCACATATGAGCATAATGTTTTACTTTCCAACGAAAATGTGCAGCTCATTGCACAGCATGAGGCAGAGAGTGCCCAGTTGACGCAATATGTTCAGCGAGAGCAGGATGTCTCTCTTGTTTTAGAGAATATCGCAGCAGAACTTCCACAGTGCGATATCAAGCCTGAGTTAGAAATAACTCAAAAGATAAGAAAAATAGCAGAAAGAGCAAAGGCTCTAGATGAAGAGAAGAAAAAGATGGAGGAAGAATACGAAGCGAGGATTGCTGCACTTGAAGCAAATAGGCCACTAACTCCAGAAGAAATCCAAGAAGCACGAGTGCAAGCTATCAGAATTGTACAGACACAGATGCAGTGTCGAGTGGAAGCAACAGAGGCTATCCTAGAGGATGCATCAAAAACATGGTTGGAGCTAGAGGAGCTCCCACAGAAAGCAGAACTCAATCAGCATATTAAGCACTTTGAAGATGCGATATCGAGAGCTGAAGAAGAGTACAAGGGCTTGAGTGCTCTTGCAAAGATAAGGAAGAAAGGAGAAATAACGCAATTTCAACAGCAAGTGCAGAAGTACAGAGAACAGCAGATCAACCTGGCTAACGCAGTTATCCCGCATGAAAGCAAAGTCGCACACCTGGTTGATGAACTGGAGAAAAAGGTGAAAAGCTTCACCTCAAGTAAAGGAGTCATTGAGAGCACAGAAGACTCCTTGGTAACAACTGAGCTGCTAAGCGCAGCGCAGGAAGAAGTAGCAAGCATGGATGAAAGTATTAAAGCGCTTAAGGCACAATTCACAACAATCTCACGGGCAGCAAAGGATAAGCTTAAGCAGATGAAGCAGGCTGATGTTGCGAGTGGCTCGGGGACGAGCCACAAGTAAGTGTTAGGGGAGTTGTTGGAGAGAACTCCCGCAGCATTTAGAAAGCTGCTAATTTAGGAAAAGATAACCATTTTTGGGAAAAGTACCAATTTTGGCGACAAGGCAAAGATATCGCCGTAGCGCAAATTCCGACGGGAATTGCGGCGATATGTACAGGAAAGTCAAAGCGTGTGGTACAAGGAAGAGGCCGAAGGGAGAGCTCAACCACCATAATAAAGGCACCGAAGATGAAGAGAGGGTTCAGCTACCCTCATTAAGAAGAAGGACTACAGTCAGCGTTGCTTGAACCAAGAAGAAGCAACGGGCCGATGCATTAAAGACTAAGGACTGCAGGAAGCGGCGACGAGACAGGAGGCGGCCATGAAAGTACAGCTAGTTGACTGTAAGTGGTTAGGGATTGAGTCACTGTTGGGATAAGGCCCACAGTTTTGTAACTGCGATGAGACCTTCGGGCCATCTATATATAGGAGTCTTTTTGTATGTAAAGGGGTTGGACACATAGTTACTAAAGTTATTAAGTAGAGAGTAGTCGAGTCTTTGATGATATAGAGTCTGAACATCTTCCAGAGATCAGGGGCCGACTCATTGAGCAGAGTGTGCAATCCACAGAGATTGAGAGAGAGAGAGAATACATTGTAAGAGTCAGTGGAAGAGTAGGAAGGAGAGGAAGAGAGGTCTATAGAGAAGGGCTCCCACAGGAGTGGAGTTTCCCAGAAGACCTCTGCTGCAAAGAGTTGTGGCGGAACTATGTTTTACTCTTTCAAGTTGTTAACAGGAAACACAGTTCCCGTGGATGTAGCTTCCCTCCTGGAAGTGAACCACGTAAATATCTGAGTAGTGTGATTGCATTTGTGTAGTTGTTGCTCTTATTCGTTTATCTTTACTGTTACATGAATGCTCCCTTCAGTTTATAAGTAATGTATATGGTCATCAGTTAGTTCTGGTTGATGCGTAACAATTGTGGAAATCATAGTTGACTCTTAGCGGAATAGATCTCTGTTCAATAAAGGATAATGCTTGAGTATTGAATGAGTATAATGCATGAAGAGTTCAGTTAGAGCATTGCTCAAAGTAGTATTTTATACAGTCACATCGTTGTGAAGTATTAAGGGTTAAGCACATTAGTAGGGATTAAGCTTAGAGACTAAGTGATATTAATATCTCTTAGTAAGTGGATAAGGGTGTTTGAGACAGCGTATTAAACCAGGAAGTGGCTAAGCGTCACATATCGCGGGGACAGAAAGGAGGGATATATCGCATCCACGATATCTTAGGTATCGCTAGACAGGATCATATAGGGGAAGGCTTATCACACCGCCTGTGTAATGCGATAAGACAAAGGTATAGTCGGGTAATAGAAATAGAGAAGTCAGCCCTTTTGGAGAGGGCTAAGGGGGGTTGTAAGCACCCTGGATGCCTCGGAACCTGGCTGAGAACACTTGAGTCTTCTGCCACCCCATTAGAATCACTTCGGGTGAGACCTCAGGTTGCTGCTGCGACCTGTTGCCGAAAGGGCCAATGAGCTAAGGGTTCTGTTGGTCTAAAAAGTATAGCTAACCCGAGTCTGCCGAGAGGAAAACCAACAGCTCGACACAATTTTGATACGGAAAACAAAATTAAGAATTTTAATCTGAGAGATCATATAACTCTTATCAAGAAAATATCAAAACAAAGTTGCATGGCCACCTCGCACTCTTCTGAATACCCTTAAGATTGAACCACCATCATATAACAATAGAATACAAACTCATGCTAAACCAATGCTTGGTTAGTCACTCAACCATCCATTTTCTTGAAACCATCCAATTTCTCACCAACATCCTTTATTGTGAAAGATTTAAAAAGGCCTTGGTGGAATTATGTCCCATATAAAGCCATTATACCTAAGCACAAAGTTGAGTGTCACTAGCATGATGGATTTCATCCTTTCTTAGGATGAGATGAATCTAAGATTCTCATGCGTGCTTTCCTCATAAAATTATTTTTGAGTGCATTAGTTGCAATTATGTTGAATGGTCATAATTTATTCTTCATCACTCTATAAAAAGGTAAATTACAAGAAATAACATATTACCATAAATTACAAGAAATGACATATTACCATTAGTTAATCCAGTGTAATCGAGACATCATCCCCATATGGTCTAATAGGGGGATCCATAAAGTTTTGATATGGAAAAACAATTAAGTATTTTAATATGAGATTCATTTATCATATATTGCATTATATATATGCACTTTATGAGCAACCCAAATATAAAAGTGACAAACCATATAGGTTGGCGATAAGATAGAGTTGTGGTGACATCCACTTGCACCAACCACCCCCCAAAAGAATCAAAATATAAATAATTCTATATTGATAGATTTTATATATAATCTCTACATAATTTTCTCTTATCCCTTGCAAAATTTATACCACATAAGTTATACCAAATGGCTCTTCTAGCGTATTTGAAATCCTACATTAATGTCTTTCAAATTGGCACATTTTCTGTTCTTCTGCCAAAAAATATTTTACCTCATTTTTTAGTACCTCACATATTTTCAAATTGTCAAAGGAAGAAGAGAAGAACATCGAATACATTATACATAATAATAACTATTGTTATAATAAAAATGAAATGAAAATTTTTATAATAAAATAAAATAAAAAAACACTTAAGGATTGAACAACTTTGATGAAAAATGCAACCTTGGTCAGGTATTGATGGGATATCTTGTCACCACACATTACAAATAGTAGACAATGAGATAACATCATCCTTGAAAACAAATTTACACCTAATATTTCAAAGGAAGGATAACATTGAAATTCTCAAGTAATGCAAAAGCCTTATGAAAGCAAAACAAGCCAAGGGCCAACATTCACCAAACAAAGCAACACAATAATAATCCTTGTACTGAAACAAAATTCAATACTAATCCTGCAAATACCTCCACCTAAGAAAAATGCAATCCTAGAAGATGTGTTTCATCCTACACACATATAGACAAAGCTCCACTTGATGATCAACCTACACACATATAGACAAAGAAAAACCTTCATCGAACCTTTCTATAAACATGTATAAAATATGCATGTAATTGACATATAATACTATATCTATACTAGATCTAAGCTAGATCTGTCAAGTGATTATTCATTACTGTAGTGATACTTGATGTGTGGTCAATCACACTAGCATTCTTTCATTTAATACTTTATTGGCTTAACCTTGAATAAACATTTGGAATCTAGGTGCTACTTCTGTCAATGTGCCTGGAGCTTTCCCTAGCACAACATTGGAGTTTTCCTGGTGCAATTCCTTTCAAAATTCTTGGTTCTATACTTGGCTCTATACCTGGCGCTATGTCAGAGGATTTTCCAGGTGCAATTCCTGGCATAATCCCTGGCTCTAGACTTGGTGCTTTTCCTAGCGCTATTCTAGAAGCTATGCTTGACACTATTCTAGAAGCTATGGTAGACATTATTTAGGAAGCTATTATGGATGCTATTCTAGAAGCTATGCCTGACACTATTCTAGAAGCTATGTTGGACGTTATTCTGGAAGCTATTATGGACGCTATTCTGGACGTTAATTGGGATGCTAATTAGCGTCCAAAATCACGTCTACTTTAAAAAAAAGACTCAAAAAGCACCATTAAAAGCACCATTAAAAGCACCATCCTGTGGAAAAGCACCAATTTTATCCAAAAAATGATGAAAAATACACTAAAAGTGTTGGTGGACGCAAAAAAGAGAGCTAAAAGAGGCACTAAACATAGGTTTTTGTTGTAGTGCAGGAAGGCCAGTGCCACAGTGAAAGAGAATTTAAAGTTGATGATTCCATGAGTGCATATCCTGCAACCATCACATTCCATAACACCACATTTCGTTCAAACATTTCGCCAAATAGTTAGCGTGCATATGGAACAACATTGAACAACAAGCATTAGTTCAGTAAGATTGATGCCATTATCCACTTCTGGCTCAGTATCATTATAACCTCTGTACTGAGTTGGAGGTAGGAAGGAAGAAGCTTCCAGCCCAATCTTGTTGTAGAGTATCTCCATGTCAGGAAGGAGGGAGTTCTCGGATCTCCTCGTCTCCTTTTTTTTCTACAGTTAACTTGCGGTCCTCCTTGGCCACGATTTTGCATAGGACTGCATAGAAATGTTAAGGGGTTTAATACAATAGTAGGCATAGTAAATTAATGATCTAAGTCATAGCATTTTGTGTCGAGGAACTTTATCTGGAAGTCACAAAACTTTGAGGGTATATTGATTTGTGTAATACCTTGATTTTATCTCAAGCAATCTCTTCAAGTGATATGAAGACAGATCCATTCAACGAATTGTTTGGCCTTGAACACAACCATGCACAGATAGATCACCCTTGAGATCACCTTGAAAGGTATAGTGATTTATGTTTCAAAAGAGAATATCTGCAAATTCAAACCAACGATTTGCCTCTACAACACCTAGCGATGTTCTTAAGGATCGAAGGATCAATCTGAATAAAAAATCCACAAATTGTGTGAGAAAATATAGACTTGGCCATGGATCCAACTAGAAAGAGTCTTCCACAATCTTCCCAAGAATCCATTCTAGAAAAGGGAGACAAGATCTCCAATTCCACTTGGGGTTTGAAAATGAAGGGTAAACAACAATAGAATAAGGAAAGCACTTTGATCTCCTCAAGCCATTGTCATGAAATTTTCACATTTTAGCACAAAAAATATTAGATTTTTCCCATCTTGGCATGTCTTTTATTTTGGTTTTGTTTTTTGGCGAGTAAGTTTATTAAGTTGTTATAAGAAAAGAGCCATGGAAATATTGTTTTTTTAAAAGACAAATTTTAAGAAAACTTCCAAAAGCTTCATATCAAGAAGAGTCCATTTCTTTTTCTTGGAATTAACTAATTTCCAAAGATTGTTTAGCTGACCCTCAAACAAAATCGAGCCATCCATAACAAGGTCACGGTTGTATTTAGTGATGGGTGTCTCATTTCCCCATTTCTAATGCCTCCACCATGTCAAATGGCCTTGCAAACCCAAATTAAGTATAAGATCATCTAGAATCAATCCTTGAGATAAGATTGAGTGATTTGGGATTTCGAGTCGATTTCTAAAGGCCACAATCACACTTACAATCGATTGAATATGGACACAATCCATATCACTATTGGAACAAGGGTTTCATATCCACTTTTGTGTTTCAATTTTAAGGACACGTATTTTGAGCTGATACTTATGGCCAAGTGGGAATTCAATGTCTATGATCCTGAGATTTAAGAAAATCAACTATAGATGGGATACTTTAATAATGACACAACAAAAACCCTGCAGTCCATTCACTAAAGTCTAAAAACACCAGTCCTATAAATGATGGAATTTACCTTCATGACTAGTTTGGCGCTAACATCACAAAAACATTCATACATAGATCAAAGACATAAATAAAAGATTTCATAAAACAATTTCGACCTAATTATCCTCATAATCTTGTACCAATTATTGTTCACGAAGGAAAGTGGGTGGATAGAACTAGGATTGGACTGTAATGAGAAACCCTCCACCTATTAAAAGGCATAGTGAAATGTCTTAAGAACCCACCATAGTCTAAGCCATGACCTCAACAAGAAAATGGATCCTTGTGGCATGTGGGATTGCAAAGAAAAAATGTGAGTGCCTTCCAACTAAAACCTCGTACTTCCAATCCCCACAATCTCGCAATATGGCACCAATTTTTTCTTACCAAGGAAAGTGGGTGTATAGAACTAGAGTTGGATCAAAATGGGATTCAATTCAAAAGATCATGAGAGTTTTGCCATGTTTTCCATCTTCCTTATGAACCAAATAAATCCAAGTAGAAGCGGAGAGGGAGAGAATGGTTGAACAAATAAATAAAAAGGACAACAAGGAATAATGAACTACCCCCCACTTTTAAAATGACACAGTACAATGCTCTAACCCGCCATAAGTTAAGTCAGGACCTCAACAAGAAAATGGAGACTTATTACCTATGGGATTGTGAAGAAAAAAGGTGAGGGCCTTCCAACTAAAACCTCTTACCACCCATTCTCACAATCTAAGCACTAATCCCTATTCCCTAAGGGGAATAGTAAAAAATAAGGAAAAGGAGTGACAATCCTGTAACATGATATTATCACTTCAAGGCCAAAGGAATGGATAGAATGCAGAAACTTGTTGTTTGAGCAATCAAAGGCCACATCAATAAATTTCAAAGACTCACACAACCAAAGATGTTGTGCAAGTAAATCGAATGCCCATACATAGCTTTACAACATGGGGAAATAATTATGTAAAGAAATTTCCGTGTTCCCACAATGGAGAATAAGTGATACCCTAGACTACTAGGAATAACAACCCAACATGGGTATTTGTCAATTTTCATTCTTCTAAGCTAATGTCTTACAATGTGTTTGTTTAATTGTGAATTCCACATATATTTGATAGTGACTATATTTGGTTCCACTAAGTTGAATCTTGTTTGACTAAGATGTGGCTTCTCTTTTGAGTTTGACAAGTGGACTTTTAATTTTTTACAAGTAAGAGGTTATGTCCATTCACTTACCTAGAACCATAAATTGCATTATTTCAATAATTCTCTACACTATATGTTATGTGATGGTCTAGGTCAAGGTTAACGACCCCATAAGTAATTGGTATTGAATTAGGCCATAAATTTGAATCATAAACCATGGTGTGGGCCAATATATCTATTATTGGTGTTACGGAGCTCAAAATTACCAACATATCCCACTTTTAGATGAAATATTCCCTCTATAGAGATTATGTGATGTCTCAAGGCCTTGTGCATCACTCGTGAGTCACAAAGGGAATTTTTACATCCTAAACATTTGTCTTTTGGAATTGAACCATGGCGTGGATTGTGAGAATCATATATGGTTTTCAGGACGTACCTTGCCCTTTCAAGGTTCTTCAATTCTACCACGCCAATTGAATGGATCCCTTGGTTTGAGAGTTGTCCCCAGTGCTAGCTTCTATGGTAATGTCAGTCCCAGATCTGAATGCAGTTCGAGCACTTGGTATGAAGGATCCCCTAGTTTGAGAGCCTCCCCAGAGTGCGATCAATGAAGGATACCGAGTGCTCATAGAACTAGTCTGTCGAAATCATGCGGGATTGAACCAATTTATTAAAAAAAATCACAAAATGGAGTGGCGGGAACCAGTATTCCAAATGGCATGGGATTCCTAAACATGATTTTGATTTTGATTTCATTCCCATGATGAAAAAGTTAATTAGACATTTAGTACAATGCTAGGCACATCACATATTAAAATACATTTATATGGATTCACAAGAAAGCTACTAAATTCAATAAATTATTAAATACATTGTTTAAGTAAATAATTATGATTCCACTTTAGAACTGAGCGGAGTGATGGAGGATGCATCTAGTACATAAGCTTTTCGGGTCTCTTTAGGGTTTTTTCTGGTGTTTTAGAAGTGCATGAATACTTTCTCCATTTAGCTGTGTTTATGTGGACGAATGGAGAATTTGTTATACGTGGAATGGGAGGCGGAGACTTGTGTCACCCTTCACAAAAAGGGGAAAACAATGAGAAGAAAGGGTGATGGAATGAAAATTACTAGCATGTTGAAATTGGCAGGAAATTTTTCATTTTTGGTGTTACAGATCTAAAAATTACCAACATATCCCACTTGTAGTTGAAATTAGATTCACTCTTTAGAGATTATGTGATGTCACATGGCCTTAATCATCACTCAAGAGAAAGAGACGGAATTGTTACATATAGGCTACATATTCCTTATGTAGGTCATATGTAGTAGTCTAGGTTAACATGCATGGACCATCAACCCCATAGCAAATTATTATGATATTAGGCCCTAAAATTAGTTTATAGGCCATGGTATAGGCCACGAGAACCATCATTAATGTTACACATATTGAAATGGACACAATATCTTGCTTGTAAGGTAAAGTAATTATGTGTAGGGCCCTACACATGGACCATGAATCATATAGTAAATTTATTAACCATGGACCATTATTTAGGTTATGAGAACCACTATTGCTTTACATAACCTATAAATATTAAACCATGGTTGTTTTATTGGTTTACATAACCATGGAAAAACCAACAACAACAATGACATCGACGATGGTGACAATGATGATCATGACAACCTCACATGTAGGCTAGAGATTCTTATGTGGTAATCTAGGTTAACATGCATGGACCATCAACCCCATGGAAAATTAATATGGCATTAGACCCTAAATTTAGTTCACATGCCATAGTCCAGGCCACGAGAACCATCCTTTATGTTACAAATATTGAAATGGCCACCATAAATAATGCCACTAATTAGACACTGACCTAACACAACCAACCCATGTAAATGGCTCATGCACTTGGCACACTTGATCCATGCAATGAATTCATGCACCTAGGAAGCTTCAACCTCTAACCCCCTCACCTCATACCTAACCTTAACATCTAGCCCCAAATCGAATAACATGATAACTTATAAACCACTTAACCACTAGTACCAACAAAACCAGAACCCCTTTCCCACTAACCCACTAATCCCTTAGGTGCCTCGCTTCTAATCCAAAAACTCCCAAAAGCCTACCACATTATGAAATTGTAGAAAATATCCCCTTAAGCCAGTGTCCCTCTAACCCTAACCCACCACCCCCTAACCCAATCACTAACATTCCTACTGCACCAAATAAACACACTAACACAATAAAATTTGACCTTGGGTTATTTATAACCAAGGTTTTAGATCAAATACTTTGACATCAAGGTTTGAATGATCACTGTAATATGGAATTTTATCAAACCAAAATTAGTGCAAAAAAAACACAAGAACTTAGACTATAAACAAAATATTCCCTATCTAGGGTATGTATGATGACTCAAGTCCCTATGCATGGTCCGTGAGTCTCAAAATACAGTTTTATTTCCCAAGAACCCACATTTTGGCCCTAGACCATAACATAGGCTCCTAAAACCATCCACGACATGTAAATACTAAAAAAAATGACAATGTGTTACTCAAAAGCTAAATATTCCTTTCCTATGGCCTATGTGGTGGTACAGAGAAACACCCATAGGTCACAAGACCTTGATGTAACTACCAGTCATTATAAACTAGATTTTGATCTAACACCATGGACACCATGGATTAGGCTTCAAGAACCATCCATGATGTTGTAAATATTGAAATGGCCACCATACCCACTTGCAAGCTAAATAGTCCTTGTGTAGGAATCATGTGGTGATTCCTACACATCACCACATGGCCCATTAGCCATAAAGGATAATGTTATGGCACACGAGTTTGTTTTTTGACAATGGATCATGGAAAGTTGGAATGTGAGAACCATATTTGATGTGAAAAACCTAGCATGTCTGCCTCAGTTGTAGAGCTCTAATGGGATATGGTGTTGAATGATGATGCACACCCTTCCTAACACTACAATAGCTTGTGTGCGCTTAGCTCCAATGTTTCGATGAGATGCATTATTGAACCCATGTGACACGCCTAACCCACGTACATAAATGACTTTTAGGGGGTTTTCAAGAAACTTCCTTGAAAATTTCAATTCGCATGACTTTTAGGGGGGGTTCAATAAACCACCTCCAAAAGATCAATCCTTATTTCTTTTAACGGGGGTTTCACAAAACCGCCTCCAAACATTCAATTATCATGACTTTTAAGGGGGGTTTTAAACAACTGCCTCCAAATTTTTAATTTGCATTACTTTTAGGGGGGAGTTCAACAAACTACCTCCAAAAGCTCAATTCTCATGACTTTTAAGGGGGGTGCCAAAAAACCACCTCCAAAAGTTCAATTCTCATGAGCTTTAAGGGGGGTTCCAAAAAAACTGCCACCAAAAGTTCAATTCTCATGACTTTTAGTGGGGATTTTGACAAACCGCCCCCACAAGCTATGAGAATTGGGATTTTAGGGGGGGTTTTCAAACAACCGCCTCCAAAAGTTCAATTCTCATGACTTTTAGGGGGGGTTTTGAAAAATCGCCCCCAAAAGTTATGAGAATTGGGATTTTAGGGGGGGTTTTCAAACAACTGCCTCCAAAAGTTCAATTCTCATGACTTTTAAGGGGGGTTCCAAAAAACCGCCTCCAAAAGTTCAATTCTCATGACTTTTAAGGGGGGTTCCAAAAAACCACCTCCAAAAGTTCAATTCTCATGACTTTTACGGGGGGTTTTGACAAACCGCCCCCAAAAGTTATGAGAATTGGGCTTTTAGGTGGGGTTTTGACAAACCACCCCCAAAATTTATGAGAATTGGGATTTTAGGGGGGTTTTCCAAAAACCACCCCCAAAATTCAAATTTCAGGACTTTTGGGGGCGGATTTAAAAAAACCGCCCCCAAAAGTCCAATTTCCATGACTTTCAGGGGAGGTTTTAAAAGACCGCCTCCAAAGGTCTAAAAACACTTTCTGGGGGGGTTAACCAAGACCCCCACAAGCCAAAACCGCCCCTAAAGGGCTATTTGTTGTAGTGTGGAGAAGTGAATTCTGTCTCATCAGCTTCACCTCAGAAGTCTGGCAGTATGAAGAAAAATAAGGGAAAACCTAAGAAATCTTCTTCCCAGTAGGAACAAAAAAGCACTCCTGATGACGCCAAACAGAAACGGAAGCTAAAATATCCTTGTTTACTATGTGGAGATGATCACTTCTCTAAAGAGTGTCCCCATAGAGATGAAGTCCAAAAGTTTCTTAGGGGTAAACCCACTCCCGCAGTCCTCAATGACCCATTTCCCGCTCAAAACCAGCAGATGATTGCTCAACCTCCCCCAACCCAGGTGGAATCATCCAATACCGCGCATGTTCTCATGGTGCGAAATTGGATGATCAATTTCAACACTCACTCACGATCATATGACACGGTCCCTTCAAAGGAACTTGTTGGGAGTAATGCTGAAAAAGCTTCCAACTCCTTACATGATGTCACTATACCATGAAATTCTCTCACCATTGAGAAGCCATCGTTCGATTCGATATTGCGACTACCCAAGGGCACTATTAGAAAAGCTATTTTTAATCCTAATGCTCGGGCGGCGCAGAAATACCATATCGTAGAAGACTTGGCACAAGCCCTTTGCGCCATGTCCACGCTGGAGGTTTTGCAGAATTGTCCCAATCAACGCAAAACTCTCCTCGCAGCAATCAGTGCATTTGACCCTAATTCTTCGAACACCATCATGTTCCGACTTGACCATTTCAAGCCGAGGCTTTCCCATTAGCTCTCATTTAAAGTAGTTGCAAACCTTGCTGGGAAACTTGTCCATCGTACCCTTCTCAACGAAGTCGCCTCTACGTTTGTCATGTCGATCACCTATAGGAGAGCCATCGGCTCTCCCGAATTGAATCATTCTCCCACCACATTGAAAGCATTCGATGGGCATGGATTTCAACCTCATGGGCTCTTACAAGCTCTCACAGTCGAGCTAGGTGGAAAGACCATAACCATCAATGTAGAAGTGGTCTTCGACCCAATAGACTATAATATCTTGCTTGGTTGCAATTGGTTGTATGCCATGCAGGTGGTAGCATCTTCAGTCTTCTGCACGGTACAATTCCTGTTAAGATTTAATATGCTAAGACAGAAAATAGCAACATTACATTCGATTTCACAATAATAACATATATAGGATCACTGAAGAAACAACAAGCATAGCATAAACACAAGAGACACAGATTTATCCTGGGAAACCCTCATGGGGTAGAAAACCCAGCAAAGCTTCCTCAATATAGTTGACCAGCAATATACAAAGATGCAAACCAAAGACATGATCTCCTCCTCCACCATAGCAGACCTCTCCTCCACAAGTGCACCTCTCTCAAATGAGTGAGTGTGTCAAATGAGGAATACACCTCCTCTATTTATACACTACTCCGACTTGTCTTTTACACAAAACATGTAGGCTCATATTTAACCAATGGGTTAAATACCTCACTACAACTGACTGGGCTGACCCCTCTAGGGTGGTCTAATAACCCTTTGACCCACATAACACATACAGGGCCGACCCCCACTAGGGAAGTCTAATAACCCAAGTTACCACATTCCGACGGAGGAATAAACATCTCCGGATATACAATAAGATCTTCAAGGAGGAATGAAACATCTCTAGAATAATAAAGTACAAATATAATATTCTTTGAAGTTACAATATCTCAACACTCCCCCTTAACGAGAAGGATATTATAACAACATCTGCACGAGCAAGGAGTCATCAGCATGATACATCTATAAATCATTGGAAGCTTTCTCAACATCATCAGTAACTCAATCAGTTACTGGAACATCTTCAATACTGGAACATCAACATCTTCATTACTGAGTCTTTCTCTTCTGCAGCACTTGAGCAGCTACAACAACATCAACATCTGGATCCTCACGATCATCAGCATCGTCATCACACGATCATCAACATCGTCATCACACAATCATTAGCATCGTCATCACACGATCATCAACATCGTCATCTAGATCAACATGATCAGCATCGTCACATCATCTTGATCTACAGCATCTGGTTCATCACGATCTACAGCATCTGGATCATCTCAATCTATAGCATCTGGATCATCATCATCTAGATCAATACGATCAGCAGCATCGTCATCTAGATCAATAGTATTAGTATCCACACCAATACAAGTATACACATCATCAATACAAGTATCCACACCAATACAAGTATACACATCATCAATACAAGTATACACATCATCAATACAAGTATTCACACAATACAAGTATACACATCAGCAGCATACCCTGCAACACACATGATCATATTACAGGATGATCAATCCTACTCTCTTTAGGACATAGGTCCATGGATGATGCACTCCTATCATGTACCTTTTGAACCGAGGTTCAAGGATGATCCAGTCCTACCATGTACCTTTTGAACCGAGGTCTAGGGACGATCCAGTCCTATCATGTACCTTTTGAACCAAGGTCCAGGGATGATCCAGTCCTATCATGTACCTTTTGAACCGAGGTCCAGGGACGATCCAGTCCTATCATGTACCTTTTGAACCGAAGTCCAAGGACGATCCAGTCCTATCATGTACCTTTTGAACCGAGGTCCAGGGACGATCCAGTCCTATCATTCAATTCTCAAAGACCTCATGTCTACGACTCAATTCAAAGGACCAAAGTCTGAGGATGATCCAATCCCCTTACCTGTTCATTCAGGATTTGATTCTTGGAGACATCTTGTCTACGACTCAATTCACAGGACCAAAGTCCAAGGATGATCCAATCCCTTTACCTGTTCATTCAGGATTTTATTCTCGGAGACATCTTGTCTACGGCTCAATTCACAGGACCAAAGTCCGAGGATGATCCAATCCCCTTACCTGTTCATTCGGGATTTTATTCTCGGAGACATATTGTCTACGGCTCAATTCACAGGACCAAATTCCAAGGATGATCCAATCCCCTTACCTGTTCATTCGGGATTTTTTTCTCAGAGACATCTTGTCTACGGCTCACTCACAGGACTATGGTCCGGGACGATACAATCCCCTTACCCGTTCATTCAGGATTTTGTTCTCAGAGACATCTTGTCTACGGCTCACTTCACAGGACTATGGTCGGAGGACGATACAATCCCCTTACCTGTTCATTTAGGATTTTGTTCTCGGAGACATCTTGTCTATGGCTCACTTCACAGGACTATGGTCGGAGGACGATACAATCCCCTTACCTGTTCATTCAGGATTTTATTCTCGGAGACATCTTGTCTACGGCTCACTTCACAGGACTATGGTCCGAGGACGATACAATCCCCTTACCTGTTCATTTAGTATTTTGTTCTCGGAGACATCTTGTCTACGGATCACTTTAGGACTAAAGTCCATGGATGATACAATCCTCTTGCTCTCGGAGACATCTTTCTATGGATCACTTTAGGACTAAAGTCCACGGATGATACAATCCTCATATGTCCACTAAGGACTTCATTCTCGAAGACATATGTCTACGGATCCTTTTAGAACATATGTTCAAGGATGATGCAATCCCTCTTCTTTCTCGGAGACATCTGTCTATAGATCCGTTTAGAACATATGTTCAAGGATGATGCAATCCCCTTGCCAACTTAGACCCCGTCTAAAGACCATCCACCAACCTCTCTATTGGCATCACCAATATAGGTAACCACATCATCGACCTCTCTGTCGATGCAGGCAATCTCATCAGAAGTGATCACATCACTCCCCCTTTCGAGGAGGGTCCTTCTGAACTATATTAAGTTTGTCTCGGAAAACTTTACTTGAGGTAGAGGTTTGGTTAGTACATCGGCAACTTGTTCACTTGAGGTAGAGGTTTGGTTAGTACATCGAATCGGTAGAAGTTTGGTTAGTACATTGGTAACTTGTTACAAATTCAAACTTTTAGTTCCTTTTTGCACCATATCTTGGAACACTAGATTCTCTGCCATCTTGATACAACTCTGTTTGTCACATAGGATCATAGTTGGGTCTATCTCTAAGTCAAACAATCCTGAAGCCATACTGCTTCATAACTTAGCAGAGCAAGCAGCCATATATTCTTCTTGTGCTAAGAGCCACACTAGACTGCTTCCTTCTAAACCACAAGATCATGGTTGATCCTAGACAATAACATCTTCTTGATGTGCTCTACTTGTCTGATACACTTTCTGCTCAATCAACATCTGTGTAGTCATCTGAAGTCATGATCTCCAAGATAGCATAGATCAAAGTCTATCGTATCCTTTAGGTACCTGAACACATGCTTTGCAACTAATAGGTGAACACATCTAGTTTCCACTAGATACTGACTCAAGGTATTTACAGCAAAGCATATATCTGACTTAGTATTTATCAGATACATCAGTGACCCAATAATTTGTCTATACAGAGTTATATCCACTAACTCTGAAGAGTCATCTGCTAACAGCTTCAAGTTGGAATCCATGAGAGTGGCCATTCCAACACATCAAGTCTTCTCAAGATTTCTCAGCATACTTTCCCTGGTTGAGAAAGATTCCTTACGAGCCTTGCCATACTTCTAGACCTAGGAAGTAATGCATCAAACTGAGATCTTTCATTTTCATTTATGCAGCCATCTATTTGTGCCATCTCTCATTAGATGGGTCTACTGATATGAACCTCAACAGTATTCGAACTCTGTGGTGAGTTCCTTCTTGCATCCATGTCATCTATGTATAGAATCCATATTCAACCTTGTAGCAAAGGTTGAGATCCACATCACCCATGATGATCATTAAGCTCATCAATTGACTACCGATCCTGGGTACGCATACAGAACCTAATTCACACTTCTTCTTTAATTACATCATTAAGAGAATGGTCTTATCTAGTCACTTGGAGAAAACATCTCATCATGATTCTCTTCCTCTTTCTAAGAGAATATTTTAGCCACGAGTCTTCTATATTATGTTTGTAAATATTCTTGTTGAACATCCATCACTTGTGCGGTGTTCATCATTCTTCATGATCTTTCCTACAAATCAAAATTAAGTACATGATCAGTAATACTTCATAATCATGAAATCATGTTGACATGATAACCTATTATGCATACAGATATCATTTACATAGTTATGCAACTATCTTGACCAATGCTTTGGCACAACACTTTTCCATATCCTGTATGCATATAGTGGCTATCTAGATTCCTTCCATCTCTACCAGAACATACTATCGAGAGTGTGCACAGCTCTCAGCATGTCAGCAAAGAGGTTTCATTCTAGACAAGCAACAATGGAATGTTTGTCCAACTTACCAATCATATGCATATTAGTAGTATATTGTTCAATGCTCTATGAATATTTACACTCAGCATGATATATTATAGGAATACAAATATGCATACAACCTATTACAGGAAATATCATTTGCTATTTCAAATAACAACTCTAATACTTATCTTTTATGTTTGTGTGGTTGCCTCTCGCTTGATCTTTTGTATGTCTTTTGAACTTCTATTCATTCTATACCACTGTGCATGCTCAAGTGTCATCCTCATGATCTCATACACAAACATACACTCATTAGTATATTCTAAATGTTATCAAAACATTATAGTTCTAAATAATCTTGAAAATGTACAGTCATGATTATAGATAATAAACATTAGTATTCAAGATTTCAGGGAAGTCTTCTTTTACTTATACAAATCATCAATCAAGATAAAAGACATAATATACATAATCCCTTGATTACTAACTTTATGAATAAGGATATCTAATCATACCAAGTATAGTTATATAAGGGATCCTAACACAAGGTAAGATTCATAGGAAACATACCTGGATTAGTATATCTGTTTAACATACCTAATCAATATCTTCTTTGTTCTCTTCAATGATTTAGAGATCCTGTGCTGGAACCTACATATCTCATATAATAGAACAAAGTCATACATACCTCGCAAGTAGAACAAATATTATGGATGAGTCTTTGTCTTCATGATGTCATGGTCATGGAACTTGATTTGTCTTTTGTGATGTACCTGTATCTTGTTAGTAGACAACATCAACCTCACACAACACCATAATGCATAAGTACAATCATATAGCCCTAATCAATGAATGTCTTCGATCATTCGCATGCATTCATACTATTACTAGGGGGATAAGACAATTCTAACATTAATCAAGATTGTACTAATAAATAACATGAAGACAAACACATTAAGAACTTAATCAAGAATCAGATTTCAAGACATACTTGAACCTCCTTAAGTCATACCTGTCGAGACTTCTTGTAGTCTTCTTATGTAAGGCCTTAGCCTCAACTCCCCCTGAAACTTGATCTGGAGCTTGATTAGGGTTTGCTAGAGAAACCTTAAAAATTCAATCTTTGACTTTCACACTTCTGAATGGATGGAAGGATGTGTCTTGTTGAGCTGATCAAACTAGCATACTTCAATTTTGAAATCTCCAAAATTTGACCCCTCAAAATTGCCTTCGAAACTTCTGGATCTTCTGGACAGGAACCCAAAATAGGGTTTGATGAAGCCCACCCTTCTATCCAATCAAAAGGTTCGATCCAAGGCTCTAAACTATTATTTTTCTGAGGAGCTTCCAGCTGTGGTTCCAGACTTCAAAAATTCCAACTTTTGCTGAAGCCCTAATTTTCCATCTTTCCGATCAAAATCCAAAACTGGGGTTTGATTAAGCCCGGTCTTCTACCCAACCAAAAAATTCAATCTTCATCTCTAAATTTCAATTTTCCTAAGTAGCATTCAGCCGTGGATTCCAATTCCAAAGATTCTAACTTTCTCCGAAACCCTAAATTCCGAAAGCCATGAATGAAGGTGCTCCAAAAATAATTCTGTTTTGACAGAAATATGTACCTGATTGTTTCTACTATAACTCCAAAATTTTCGGTCCACAGGGTCTGAATACCTTTTTTGTGATAGCTTGACCTGTCATCTTTCCAACACAATAGGTCTGACCTGAATTGGATTTTCTGAGAGAGAGTTATTCCAAGTGTAGAAACGTGACCTATTTATGGGATAAAACAGGAGAGCGAACTTGTACGGCGTGCCATGTGTCACTGGTTCAATTTCGGCCTCTGAAAAAGTTTCTTGAGATATTACAGTCTGTGTACTACCTGTCACATTTTATGAAATTTCATTTGGAGCTTCCTAGCCCAATTTATGACCTTTTTTCCTAGGTCACTTGATTTTGACTTAGATTTGGAAGAGGCAGAAACCCTAAATTGTACTGATCATAACTTACAAAGTACAATGAATCTGAGGGTTCCCTTTGGACACAAGATACCTGGAGATGTTATCTACTACTTGTAAAGGTTTTAGATCCTGAACCTTCACCAAAATGGATTTATGGCGAAGGTTCCATGATGACTGGTTTTTTCTATATAAAACCCTAACCTTCAAATTGTCGTAAGTAAAGCAAGTGTCGTAAGTGCCATACCTTGCCTTCCTTCACGTTAGCTCTGATACCATGTTAAGATTTAATATGCTAAGACAGAAAATAGCAGCATTACATTCGATTTCACAATAATAGCATATACAGGATCACTGAAGAAACAACAAGCATAGCATAAACACAAGAGACACAGATTTATCCTGGGAAACCCTCATGGGGTAGAAAACCCAGCAAAGCTTCCTCAATATAGATGAACAGCAATACAAAGATGCAAACCAAAGACATGATCTCTTCCTCCACCATAGAAGACCTCTCCTCCACAAGTGCACCTCTCTCAAATGAGTGAGTGTGTCAAATGAGGAATACACCTCCTCTATTTATACACTACTCCGACTTGTCTTTTACACAAAACATGTAGGCTCGTATTTAACCAATGGGTTAAATACCCCACTACAACTGACTGGGCTGACCCCTCTAGGGTGGTCTAATAACCCTTTGACCCACATAACACAGACAGGGCCGACCCCCACTAGGGAATTCTAATAACCCAAGTTACCACATTTCAACGGAGGAATAAACATCTCCGGATATACAATAAGATCTTCAAGGAGGAATGAAACATCTCTAGAATAATAAAGTACAAATATAATATTCTTTGAAGTTACAATATCTCAACAATTCCCCCACCAAGGATGAATCATTACCATCGACCAATTAGATTTTTGCATGCCGAACACTACTACGCATCCTGGTGACCATGTTCCTTCCATTGGACAAACGTTAAAATAGTATGAGAGTATAGGGGTTGGCCTTTTGAAAGATTCATCTCTCATGAGAATCTTTCCCATTTCGGACCCCCCTAATCATGTTGCCTTGGTGAACATGATCTCCACAGAGATTTCATCTCGCTCTACTGATACTTGGATTGTATCAGATGAAGCCACAACACACCTGATTGGAGACACAATGCCTCTTTCACCCGCTGAACATATTTATGAGGCTATCCAATTAGCATCGGAGGACCACCTAACCATGACCTCCCCATCTTGTTCTCTACAATGGGCATCATCCCTACCGGACCTCTTACTTAAGACTTTTCATTCAGATGAGTCCATCATGGAAGTTATGAATGTTGATGATGGCCCATGGGATGACCGTCACCATAGGTCCTCTTTTCTTCGACCTTTGAAGTACATAGAGAACAACATTCACAACATCTTTTTCCTGGATATATACCCATTCCCTCATTCTCCCATATTTGCATGTCTTTCAGACACGGAGGGTAACTTGGCCAACATCGAGCCTACCACCCTGCTAGACATCTCAGTAAAACTTGGTGTAGTGGAACACATTTGCATAGACTAGAAGTGTTCCCCTGAAGAAATAGTTATTGGTATGGTCTTATTCAAGCGATTTTGAGATGTATTCGCTTGGTCCTATGAGGATATGCTTGGGATAGACCCCACTATTTCTTTTCACGAAATCAAAACCTATCTCGACATCAAACTTGTATTTCAAAAGTTGCGACCGGTACACCCCTGAAAGGCTGCAGCGATCAAGGCAGAAATTGAAAAACTTTTAAAGGATGGCTTCATTTACCCTATCCCATTGATGGATAGGGTCTCAAACGTCATCCTTGTGAACAAAAAGTAGGGCACCATTCATGTCTGTGTCGATTATCGAGACCTTAACAAGGCTTGTCCAAAGGACAATTACCCGACCCCATTCATTGACCAGATTATCAACAATTGTGGCAGAAGTGTCATCTTTTCATTCATGGATGGCTTTTCTGGTTACAACCAGATTGAGATCAACCCAGCCAACCAACATAAGATGGCTTTCATCTATCCTTGGAGGACATTTGAATATCGCAAACTCCCGTTTGGCCTTAAAAATACTGGCGCCACGTTCCAGCGAGCCATGTTGTATGCCTTCCATGATATTAAGTACTTTGTGGAACCTGACCTGGACGATCTCCCTACTCATTCAAAGCAGCGTGAGTTCCACATGGATCATCTGACGACCATTTTCCTTAGATGCAGACGCTACAATATCCGTCTGAATCCTCATAAGTGTATCTTTTGTGTTGAATCTGGACGCCTCTTAGGATTTATCATCTTGAAGGATGGGATCTGCATCGATGCCTTAAAAGTGGAGGCTATTGTCAACCTCCCACCTCCCACCACTGTGACGGAACTTCAAAGTCTCCAAGGGAAGGCGACTTATTTAAGATGTTTTGTTTGTAATTTCGCGGAAAATACTAAGGGGTGCATGAGGTTTCTTAAGAATGACATCCCATTTATTTGGGACGATCAAGCTCAAAAATCCTTCGACAACATCAAACATGCCATCACGCATTCCACCGTAATCCAACCGCCAAATTTTTCGATATTACATCTTATATGTCGCTAGTTCTGCTACCACCATCGTCATGGTTTTGGTACAGGAAGATCAAAATGCCTAGGAACATGTAATATATGATGCAAGTAAGGGTCTCATTGACACTGAAACTTGATATTCACATGTCAAAAAAATTGCTTTCGTGGTGGTCATCGCCGTCCAAAAGTTTCGACACTACATCCTGCTCCGGACCACCACCATCATTGCAGATTCAAACCCCATGTACCATGTATTGACACATTAGGGGCAAGTATTCACGCTGGATTGTGATACTGCAAGAATTCGATCTTCTTTTCGAGAAAGCCAAGTCCAAAAAGTCCTTGGTGTTTGCTGAGCTGATTTGTGACTTTCCCCATGCTAATGTAGAAGTTGAGCACAATGACTCCTTTCTAGATGAGTCACTATTTCTCATCAGTATGACCGATCCATGGTATGGAGATATTCCTTTATATCTTCAAACCCAACGCTTCAAACCTCAACTCTCTTGCGATGACCATCGTCGAATTCATCACCGTGCAAAGTATTGTCTGATCATCAGTGATACTTTGTACCACTGTGGCATCGATTCCATTCTTTGACGTTGTCTAACTCACGATGAGGCTGAACACATTCTGAATGATTGTCACGCTAGGGCGTGTGGTGGTCACCTCTCTGGGATGGCTACAGCCAGAAGATTTTGTGCGCAGGATATTATTGGCCTACTATCTTCAAAGATTGTATTGAGGATGTGCAAAGATGTCCTCCATGCCAACACTTCCATTCGAAGAAGCACACCCATCCCGACCTATTACACCTAGTTATTGCCATGGGCCCCTTTGCAAAATGGGGCATTGATTTTATGCATTGTAAGCCTACCTCGTTTGGGGTGCATAGTTACATCATTGTAGCTATGGATTACTTCACGAAGTGGGCCGAGGCAATGCCTACATACCAAAACGATGGCAAAATCTCCGCACTCTTCATGTTCAATCATGTAATAACACGGTTTGGAGTTTCTCAGGCTATAGTTACCAATCACAGTTATCACTTTCAGAACCATATGGTTGATGAACTGAGAGATAGATTGGGTTTTTGACATGAAAACTCAACACCTTACTACCCGCAATCCAATGGATAGGTCGAGGCCATTAACAAGGTCTTGAAAACTATGGTCCAACAGATGGTAGGTACGCACAAGTCCAACTGGCACAATATTCTCTTTTCAGCATTATGGGCCTACAAAACCTATGTTAAAACTGCCACAAGTTTTAGTCCTTTCCAACTGGTGTATGGATTGGAAGCTGTCCTTCCTATAGAGTGCGAAATTCCATCTCTGCAACTCGCTGTCGAAATTCTTCCTAAAACCACTGTCGAGGAACAACGTTTCATGTACTTAGCAAAACTTGACGAGTCTCACCGAGATGCTGCTCTTGCTAATGAAGCACACAAGAAATGCATCAAAGCTCAATACGACAAGTATCTTCAATGAGGGTGATCTAGTCCTCACATACGACCGGAAGCATGACAAACTAGGAGCAGGAAAGTTCAAGTCCATGTGGCATGGACCTTACATCGTCAAACATGTTTTGGAAAAGGGAGCTTACGAGCTTGAAGATTATGATGAAATATATTTGGGTGAACCCCGTAATGGGCTTTACCTGAAGAGGTACTATGTCTAACCCTCTCATTCATAGATTTTCTTGTATATATTGTACATGGCATGCTTGTGTGTTTTTGTGTGGTGTGATGCACTTATTTTTGAGTGTCCTTAGATCTTGTTTTCGCTTCTCATACCATGTTCTATCTGCGTGTGCAGACGGCGATGTGCTATGGATTCACAGACTGTACCAGCTGGCATACCAGTAACCTTGCCTTGGCAGCCTAGGTACTGTAATCCCCAACAAGTGAGCTCATCAGTTCAGGAGGAAGTTACCTTGGATTCACAACCAATAATACCACAGAGTATCTGTCGGTAGTTGGAATGTTATCGATGCAATTTCCTTGGGTATGAACCACATTATCATCCACATGGATTCTTAGCTGGTGGTTTCCCATCTTCATCGAGTTTGCACTATCCATGATCCTACCCTACTCCGTCTCTTTAGACGGGTTCGTCTCTTGGAAAGGTCATTTAAAACCATTCAATACCTGCACATTCCACAAGAGTTAAACACAGTTGCTGACTCAATGGCCAAGTTCATTCTAGATTGGTACATCGCACACACTTGATACTTATAACATGTAAAAGCATTCACAACATGTAAATAATGCATTGTATAGAAGCAAGCATACAAACAAGATCACATCATTATTTTTTGAAACACATAATATATAAATCGTCGGACAGTCTGTATATATATATAATCTCAAAAAGGTAGTGTTGATACAAAAATCTGAAGCCCGGTAGCTTTTAGTAAGTCTCTACAAAATATGAAGCTTCATAGCTTTCAGTAGTAAAAAATCTGAGGCCTCTAAGCTATCAGTACACACACAATGACAACATGTGGCCTATCATCTGGCTCGTACAACCCTAGGTGGTCTACTATCCCTAGTCAGCTGAGTCTGGAAATAGTCCACTGCCATCGCAACCTTGCGAAGCAGTGCGTTGAAGCGCGCAGTCACTCCAACCGTGTGCACCTGCATGGGCCGCAACACCTCATCTTATGTCAGCTTAGGAACAGCCAATGTAAACACATGTAGGCTGCCATAGACTCTGTCCATCTCGATGATGGAAGCATGCACAGCTAGATCCACCATCACTCCCTCTACTCTCTCTGTCCTTGCCAGAAGAGAATCCCCACTGGTCGTATAGGCCCCACATCTGCACACACATGTTGTCCACCTATCAGCACTATATCAAAAAAATCATAAATGCAAAAAACTTAAAAAGTTCAAGGGTCGTTTGTTCTTACCAAGGTCTCCCCATGATGATCCCTTCAGAAATGACAAGTTTGGGTCATCTGTGAAGTCGGTACCACTATATGGAAAGTCGTCCACCATCAGTAACTAGCCTACCAACCAAGTGAAGAACTCAGGAGGGAATCTGATGATAGGACCCCCACCATGCCGAGCCATCACATCGGTCTACCTAGACATGTATGGATCTCTGAGGTCCCTATCCTCTAGTGGTACCTGAGGATGCAAAAGGAGAACCCATTCTAGCAAGAACGAGATCACTATAGAACCATAGATGAACTATTTGAGCTTTCCCCGTCGACACTTTGACAGCTGAGTTCGCACATTTGCAAGGACCCCCTCGCACCAGTTGAAGATCTTTGGAGACAAATAGTCCTCCACATAAAGCATTTGTGCTCTGGTGGCTAGGTGAGGAGCCTGAATCCCCACCATCCTCGTAATGGTGAATGAAATGGCTCACAATGGGAACTCCCGTACATCTTTAATGCAAATTTTCCCGCTAGATGCATGGGCATTGGGACCAAAATGCTGTCGGATCAAATCTTCCACGATTTGATCACTCCCACATGATCCAGTGAGTGTCACATTGTCTCCCCTTTGGGACAAACCAGTCAGAAAATAGATGTCCTCGACATCTATGTGAAGCTCATGCTCGCTAATCAGGAAGTACTATTGCACGCATCCCAACATTGGAGCATAGGGTCCAGTAATGGAAGTTGGGATCTCATCCCCTGAAAGTGGAAGAACTTGAGAAGCCCACAGTTTCTCAAAGCTTCCACACAATGTGGATCATTTGCAGCTTATTCATCATCTAATTCATGTTCCCTTTCCCACCATTCCAAAACCATTTTGATGCTTGGAACCTGTCAACAGGAAGTTTTTAAGAATGTTAGGACTTGCTTCACCCACTAGAAGTCCTTCTTTTGAGTTTTGTTTGAGTTTGGGGATGGACATCGCCATTGTCGCACCCTATTTTTGCAAATAGGGCGATGTCATCACAGTCCATGTATATTCCATTTACGACAACTCGGTCTCGTCATAGTTCCTGAAAAGGCCAATTGTGACGAGCCAAGGGTGCAATGGCCCTTCTTAAATCAACCCAAAACCCAAAAATATGACTGAAAATCAAAATTGTAAACCACTACAATTTTACTGGTTGAAGTTTAGGGTTACTTGTTCCTGACGGCAGGTGAAATGGCTGATCATAGCTCCTGGAATCGACAAGTGAAGATCTAGCAACAAATGGCACTATTCCTACCAATTTTGGCAAATAGAACAATGGTGACTATATTTGGCTTTTATTTCTATTTATAAAACAAAGTGGAATATTCCTTTTTCAAATATTTGATGACGTTATGCTATTTTCTATAGTTTGGATCAGTTTTATTGTATTTGAACATTTGGTTGACTATTTGACCTAGTTTCCGAGTGTGTAGGAGTTGTGAAGTGCCTTTCTATGCCATTTTCATATTGGAACGGTCATCTCAGGTATGAACACCCCTTGTGATTTTTTCTTGTTTACCCATTTTTTCATAGATTGCAATTAATGAGCTTACTCTTTGTTCTTTCTCGTGCCCTTGAAACTATGAGAATACATTACCGAGTTATGATTTATCACCTTTATGGGCTCGTTAAAATCCTACCGAAAAGGAATCCCCCGAAGTCTATCTTTAAGCTCTTTTCAGGCTCTCAAAATACGAAAAGATTGCCAAGCAAACTTGTCACATTCATGATTGTAAAAGAATTTGAATGGTCATCTTCCTGGTGATAGTTTACCCCTTTTTCGGACCAGGGGGCACTAGTTATGAAAAATATATACTCCATCCAATCATGATTGGAAGAGTCCTCTCCTGTGTTGTTTTACCCTTTTTTCGGGCGATGAGGCTAACTTTACGAAAATGGACCATTGGAGTCTTCTTTAGTTCTTTTCAGACTCTCTAAATATGAAATGATGAACGAGTTTACCTTCTATGGACTCGTTAAACTCTTGCATTGAAGGACCTGCCATGGGACATTACCCTCCTATCCCAGGTTCAAAAAATATTTGGGATTGGACTCATCTATGAGATGAGCTATACCAAGCATCTAGTTACCCTCATCAAGCTCGTAAAAAACACATGAGGCACTCATCGTTCATGATGGGGAAAAAGGAAAGCTTTTGTGTTACGTACCTTGTTAGTGGTAGTATGTATTCATTCTTAAACATGGCACTCATTTGCATTTGCATACAACACATGGATCATCTGTTTGTCCTCGAGCTCCACTTATTTCTTGAGTCTTGTTACTCCTTTGAATCATTCAAAGAAAGCTTCCATAATTAGTCGCCTTAGTAATTTGTGTCGCACTCGTCATGTCAATATTGCCAAGTCATGCCATGCCCATGTTCAAGAATATGTCCATCATTTATCATCTGTAGTCAATACACCCACCATCATGTTAGTCTCGTCTGAGTCAGTCTTTCATGTTACTGTACCATCCGATCTACTCTATACATTTTTTTCGTGTTTCGTGTCGATTGAGGGGGGATTCATCATGGCCCTCCTTCGACGGATTCATCCTTGTTGACTTCAACTCATCATCCGAGGATTGAATCTAGAAACCAACCAAGTACCTTGGCGCTGCATGCCTCAATGGCAGGTTACGTCGCTTTCAACATGAGTTTACATCATTGACTCTTGATTGAAAGATTTCGTCTTGCGTTCGAATTCAACTCATTTATTCATGCTTGATCATATGTACTATGATACCTTGGGAATCATTGACATCAATGGTGATCTCCCTCGCGCTTGTTAATGGTTTACATCAATGGCGGGTAATCAAGTGGTTTCTACCATGTTTGAAATCAAGACGTTTGTAATCACATGGATAGATTCGTATCATTGCGGGTTTAGCTTGAAGACCCTGGGAAGTCATGTTTTACCCAGGCTGCGATGGAGTTTGTATTGAGTTATATTACACGAATACACATTTGTATTGGTCATGGCTGTGTTCTCATATCATGGTGGATCTACACTTGTGTCTAGTAGCCATGATTGTGTTCAGTTGGTCATTACTACCATGGATCTGCATTGTATTGGTCGGAAACCATGTTGTACTTTATATGAGATTGTCAGTTCAGAGTCAGTACAACTGCAACAGTGTCCTTCGTCCGACAAGTCTATTGCCATTTCTTCTATCAAAGCACTTCACCTGTCTATCTTCAACAACTTCATCCTTTAGGGGGCATTCTATTACACCTAAAATCTACCCATCACGAGATTCAGTGTATACACCCCTGAAGATATCTTAACTGAGTAATTAACCTAGGAGGATTTGTACCCAATTGTACCAGGTTTTGATAGGTCATTGCAAGTTGCACTCATGCAACATGCGACGTCATAGCTTGCTTCATTCCAAGGTGCAACGAAGTCAGTTAATGGGAAAAAATAGCTTCTTCGAGGTTCTTCTCGAAACTTGTTGACTTGGGGCCCTATCCCTAAACTCAAGGGAAGTTGGTACTCGATTCCTAATACCTTGGGAGGATCCCCTATCTCTCTCCTACCATATCTCAACCTATCCTATCCATACCCTACCCACTTAGTCCTATATAAGAGAAGCTCTACTCCTCTCCAAAGGGAGGAAGTCTATGTGAAAATCCTCACAGCAGATCTAAGAGATGATGTATAACTCACAAGAGTAATTATGATTAAGCAGGAAAATAGAAAAAGAGTGAACAATATAGTATAATGAGCAACAGAATAATATGGTACACTAGAACTCAGATAGAAGCAATAATACTTCACACACAGTAGTTAATTAATCACAATATGGACAAATAAATAGTACAATGGTAGAGAGGATTCGAATGCCTAAGGTGGAAATTCGAATTAACCTCTCAGAGTGATCATAATATCAATAGAGTGTCATCGGAGCACAACTGGAAGTCTTCATCATCATCAGTGGAGTCATCAATGCTCAAGTAACTGTCAACCATCAGTCAAACTGAGTCTGGTAGGTGTAACTAAGTGTAACTCAGTGTAACTAAGTGTAACTGAGTGTAACTGAGTGTAACTAACTGTAACTAAGTGTAACTGACTGTAACTAAGTGTAACTGAGTGTAACTAAGTGCAACTGAGTGACAACTGGATTGGTAGGTGAAGAAGGGCGAGTTGCTCCCTAAAATCAAGGAAGAAGGGTGCATTAAGCAACTGGAGGGCTAAAACTAAATAGTGAGAAGATTCTGGGGGCTGGCTAACTGAGGGCTAGGTGCTAGACTGATGACTGGGATGCATGCAAAATGCATGAAAACCCTAGAATGCATGCAAACCCTAAAGGTGCATGCATGACTGAAAATGAAAAGGATCAAAATACTGGTGGGACTAGGATGGAGTATAGGAATATCCTAGCACCCCCCCTTAATCCATCCTAGGCCTTGGTAACTAAGACCAAAGGTCACCCAATACCATGAATAATAACAGTCAATAAACCAAGGAAGTGGGAAAATTTCATGGGAAACATACCCCCTCCTCAAAAAATAGACTATAAGGCACACATAATAATAAATGCTCCAAACTCAAGCAGGTGTGATGCTTGGTCATATGTCTGGAGGTATCTTCTTCTTGGGAAGAAGTGGATCATGCTCAAAAAGCATGTGCTTGTACTTGCTCTTCAGATCGAATGTGATGAGAACAAATCCAATAGTATGAGAATGATCCTTGAACTTGTGATTCGAATCAGCTGAGGTAGGATCAAATCTGTGAAAGTGCATATAGTATTTTGTCTTCTCCTTCAAACCACCATGGGTGAGATTATGCCAAAAATAACTATTACATGTTTGCTTGAAATCAAAATCAGATTTAAGACTTTCAAAACAGTTTCTTGAGATCTCCTTTGAACCAGCAGGGGTGAGATCAAAACTATCATATGCATGAGAAATATTCCCAAATGAATGGCAATTGCCATATTCTTCAATGACCTTCTGAAAGCATTGGAATTATGATCATATAGTAGTATAAAAGAGGAGATAGTTGGAGAGGAGTGCATGCAATACCTTCAATAGCTGTTTTGACCTCCAAAATAATCATGTGATCATGATGCAAACCAACAGACTCTAGTGCAAGAGAGGATTTAGGACCTTCTCCAATATCTAGAGTGTGAGCTGGCACAGAAAGAGAAGAAAGTTTGAGCATGAGTGGAGAATGTGCAAGTTCTTTGTCAACAACTTCAATATGAGATGATACTGGTTCATGATCTGAGATACCATCAAGAGGAGTGAATGCATCACTTTTCTTGATTTTGAAGAGGTTTGGACCAAAACCTTGATTCTGTTTGCCGAATCTTTCATCCAAATGGTCCCATAGCTCTTGTGGAGTTTCAATATAAATAATGATTGGGAGCAATATGTAATCCAGCATAGCAAGCTTGATTCTTCCAATGTGCATGTCACCTTTATTCAACCAGTCAATCTTCTCTTCAGAGGATTCAAACTCTCTTTCAAAATAAAAATCAAAGAGATCATGGCTCTTCAAATATGCTATCATTCTTGGTTTCCATTCATCATAGTTGAATGGAGAAAGAGGAGTAATTTGTTATGAATTCATTTAAGTTGTAGAAGACTTGCAAAAACAATATAGAATAACTACAACTACTACTGCAGCAAAAATGCAGAAACTACTGCAACTGCTACACTCGAAATCTTGGTAATAACCTACAAAAAACTCTCAAGAATGGAGATAAACAATACTCTCAACATGCTCTAATACCATGTGAAAATACTCGTAGCAGATCTAAGAGATGATGTATAACTCACAAGAGTAATTATGATTAAGCAGGAAAATAGAAGAAGAGTGAACAATATATTATAATGAGCAACAGAATAATATGGTATAGTAGAAATCAGATAGAATCAATAATACTTCACACACACTAGTTAATTAATCACAATATGGACAAATAAATAGCACAATGGTAGAGAGGATTCGAATGCCTAAGGTGGAAATTCGAATCAACCTCTCAGAGTGATCATAAGATTAATAGAGTGTCGTTGGAGCCCAACTAGGTGTCCTCATGATCATCGGAGCACAACTGGAAGTCTTCATCATCATCAGTGGAGTCATCAATTCTCAAGTAGCTGTCAACCATCAGTCAAACTGAGTCTAGTAGGTGTAACTGAGTGTAACTCATTGTAACAGACTGTAACTGACTGTAACTGACTGTAACTAAGTGTAACTGACTGTAACTGAGTGTAACTTATTGTAGCTAAGTGTAACTGAGTGTAACTGAGTGACAACTGGACTGGTAGGTGAAGAAGGGCAAGTTGCTCCCTAAAATCAAGGAAAAAGGGTGCATTAAGCAACTGGAGGGATAAAACTGAATAGTGAGAAGCTCCTAGGGGATGGCTAACTGAGGACTAGGTTCTGGACTGATGACTGGGATGCATGCAAACCCTAGAATGCATGCAAACCCTAAAGGTTCATGCATGACTGAAAATGTAAAGGATCAAAATAATGGTGGGACTAGGATGGAGTATAGGAATATCCTAATAGTCTATGGTGTCTACATGCTGTTGAAATCACTCTTGAGAGATTCTTACTCATCCTTGAGAGACTCAAGCTTCCTTAGGAGGAAATGGAAAATGGTTTTGTTAGAGAAGGGATGCAGCGTTAAGCCTTGGTTGTAGTTCTATATCTCTGCTATGTACTTCCCTATTTTTACAGTAATACAAATCCTTTCCACCAATATTGTTCATGTGTGTAATGATATTGAGTAGTTTACCTACTTAACTGTTCACTTAGATGTCTTATTGTATAGATGCCCTTTACTTGTTTCTCGCGTTTGTTGTCTTGACAGGTCTTGCAGCTTGGATCTGACGACCGTGAGATGTGGAGCAGCATTCAGGAGAAAGGATAGCGAAGTGAAAGGTAAGACATCTAGTACTTGATCCTTAAGTAGATCTAGGAAATGCATTCGTAGCCTATCTTATTTGTTCTAGACTCGCATTGAGCTAGGGAGATCCGGCTCGCATCCGTTCGAGTGGATTGTCCAATAAACATCTTCCCATGTCGGTGAGTGTAAGTGCTTTGTTATGTGCATCTGGGTTGTGCTTCATGAACGATGTTATGATCAGTATGATCATGAGTATCAGGATGATACATCATGGCCATGGATAGGTTGTACAGTGGCATGTAAAAGGTCCTGGGAGATTCGATAGGTTGAGCTGTGTGCTCGTAATCAGTCTTGGTATGCTCTTTCGAGGTTTTGTTGACTCACGTAATAAGTCCTAGGCATTCCATAGTATGTACAGTGATGATGAAGACCTACAGGTGGTGGGCCTACATCCAGCATGAAAAAGGGCTGTCTCTGTAGAACTTCCTATGATGAGCAGATTTCAGAGATAGCCCAGTGATCGAGATGTCGAGTACAGCAGCTGTGATGATGATGATGCTTTGTGATCTAGTGATGATGATCCAGCTCCAGAATTGAAGACTTGCACCAATATGTATTGATGACCTATGACAAAAGAATACCTTCATAGTTAAGAGGGAGTGTTGATGTATTTGTAACTTTAGAACATATTCTTCTATGTATTAAATTTGTACTTTATTGTATATCCCATAGAGATGTATTATTCCTCTGATTGGAAGTGTCGTCATTTGTATTTGTAAGTGTCATCATGTGCATCGACAAGTGTCGTCATTTGTATTGATTAGACAACCAGTGTGGGGTCAGCCCTGGTTAGCACATGTGGTTGGGTTATTAGGATTGATTAGCAAGTCGTCCCTAGTGTATTATTGGCAGGTCAAGTCAGTGTATAAATATAGAGGTTGTGTCTCTCATTTATCTCATTCACTCACTTCTCAAGCTCGCATAGCTAAGAGAGAAAGTGGTGCACTAGTGGAGGAGGAGTAGCATCGTCTAGAGACATCTTATTGGGTTTGATCATTTTGATCTTGTATTGTGTCTTATCTTATCTCTGAGGAAGTTGTGGGGTTTTTCACCTTCTTGGTTTTCCCTGGTGAAACTCTGTGTCTCTTGTGTGATTGTTTTGATGTCTATGATTGGTATGTTGTAGAGATATGTTGTACATGTTATTCTCTTAGAGATCCTTATGATAATGGAATGAAATTATCAAAAAATTAACAACTATTTCTCTGCTTGTTCCTAATGGGTTGCAATATGTTAAACAAGACTATGTCTTTTATGAACTCTATGCTTCTCCATCGGTAGGGCACTCTAGGTTCCTCAAAACTTATGACTGGGAACAATGTAACTTCTTTTGGAAGGGACTGAAAATGACAATTCAAGAGATGGTGGATGACTGTGATACTTTCCAGGTCAACAAGGATGAAAGGACACTCCTTTCGTGACTGCTCGAATCCTTGCCCATCCCTACACAGATTTGGACAGTTATTCCTATGGATTTCCTTGAATCAATCCGATGGTACAATACTACATATAAAATGACACCATATGAATCAATATATGGGCAAGAACTACTAGTTCTTCTTCCATACACCCTCAGCAGCTCCCCAGTTCAGGCAATTGACTTGGTTCTTCAAAATCGTGATCAGATTCTTCTCATTTTGCAGGACAAACTTCACATGGAAAGAATTCAAATGAAACACCAAGCCATCCAACATCATTCTCAGTGCATTTTTCAAGTAGGTGATATGGTTCTTCTTCATCTACAGCCTTCCAAGTAATCATCCTTGGAACTCAAAAGGCGTCAGCTTCTCTCTCAACCTATCATAGAGGTATTAATTCAGTGGCACAGAATGCAACCTGAGGATGCTACAAGGGAACCACTCCTTTAGATTCCTCCTCAATTTCCACATCTAATGCTTTGAGGACAAATCTTTTTCTAAGGGAGAGGGGATGTTAGGAACCCATGTCAACCCTTCTCTTTACTTTGTTAGTATATTGTTGATGGATGCATATGCTTTGTGAGTCGTCCCGTAGTATTTGTTGATCCATAGTTTGTATTAGCCGATGGTATTGACCCATAGTATTGGACTCATAAGCTTTGTAAGTCATCCCATAGTATTATGTGTCCCATGGTATTGACCAATAATATTGGGCATAGAATTAGTATATAAGTGTGTGTTGAGGCCAATGAAGGCACCATGACATTATTTGTATTGAGCTTGCTCATACGAGGTTACCCCTCGAAGTGTCCTGCGATTAATAAAAATATTTTGTGATCTCATATATTGTGCATTTTATCAATTAATTGTTGCAAGTTCCTCACACTCTCTCTCTCTCTCTCACCCTACACTCACTAAACCTTTATAACACCCTCTATCACTCTATCCCAACACTACTACTCCACCTACACCTAACTCGCACACCTATGTTTTTCTATTAACCCCCTAACAAAACCCCTAGTCTCTCACACATACTCCTGCTACCCTTAACCCCATCCGTAACTCCATAAACCCACTCATATTATCCCTAATCCTCTCACTCTCTCTTCATATACTTTCATAAATCCCTCTCTCTCTCTCACCACCACACTCCTCACCCTACCTTTAACCCCCTTCCTCTCTCTCTCTCTCTCTCTCTCTCTCCCTCTCACACACACACACACACACACACACACACACACACACACGCACACCTCTTCCTCCTAACCATTACTAATCACACATATCTCTCTCTCTCTCTCTCTCTCTCTCTCTCTCTCTCTCTCCTCTTCTGGTAACCTCCCCCCTCTTTCCTCCCCTCCCCTTAACACTTACTATTACCTTGTTTAACTTTCTCTCTCTCCCCTACGCATCTTCGTACCCCTACACCCTAAATCATTAACCTTTTCTCTCAGTCTCTATTCCGCTACTTCACCCCTTACCTACAAGCCCCCTATACTCTCTCTCACACCCCCCCCCCCTTATCCTCCACCTACCATAACCTCCCCCTTCTCCTCTCTCTCTCTATATATATATTTATCATCATCTCCTCAACCCTTACAAAGCGCCCCTCTCACTCTCTCACCCCCTACTCATCGCCTTACCTCTAACACCCTCTCTCTCTCTCTCTCTCCCCTAACCCTTAATAACCCCCTCTCTCACTCTCTCTCTACCCTATATCTCCACCTTCACTAAACCCACACCCCTACCTCTTTCCCCCAACCCCCTAACACACCCCCATTTCTCTCACATAGTCTAACTACATATAACCCCCTGTTAACTCTCTCACATAGTCTTACTACATATAACCCCCTGTTAACACTAAGTTTTTCACAATGTAAATAATGGTGTGTAATAGGAAAGTGGTTTGAAAATTTTATGATTTGATGAAAGAGGTCCCAAAATTGTCTTTGGTTTCATAATTCCAAGATCAAAAGTGACCAAAATGGTGGATAAAAGTACTAAAAGAAGACAACAAAAAAAAATTCAAAGAAAGAAATGTTAAAAACAATAGCCTGAAAACAAGTATTGAAGGCGTTAAACATCATGCAAAATACACCATTAATCGATGGACAACAGAGATCAATGGTCCATAGTTCATCTCGCATCACCAAAGTGCGCGAAGGGAAAAGGTAGAAAGTGGTTATGAAAGGCCAAAACCGGTAGATAGGTGGCGGATCTACAGCGCTTCGCAAATGATAGAAGTGGCATGGGAAACCACTTTGGAAGGACGCAAAACCATTTTGGCGGGAGATGTGACGTTGAAATCAACGATTGATATTAATGGAGGAGCGATCCAACGACTAAAGAAGCATTCTTAAAAAACATTGCAAGTTTGAGAAAATCAATGGTTCAAGTTGCATCCGAAAGAAATTGATGGTGATGATTTCAAAAGAGGCATGAAGGTTCATAGAAGGAACCCGTTAGTGGATAAAGAGCATAAGATTAAACATGGTGCATATTCTATCATCGATCCACAAGTGGGTAAGTGATAAACGGTTACAGGAGAATCCGCAATACAAATAATATAAAACCAATAAGTGGAAAAGTGGTTGCTAGAAGTGAAACCAGTGAACACGTGGCAACACCACAGTCCTATGCAAAGGCAGAAAATGGTATTGCAAACCATTTTGGGAGTTGCGAGACCACATTGTGCAAGATAGTGCTAAAATCTAATGGTTGAGATTTGAATACTGGAGGATGATCAGATGGTGAGGGAATCCATCGAAGCCTTAAATGTAGGTAAGATCTGATAGTTCAGATCATCACACGAGAGATCAACGGACAAGGAAAATGAGTGCTCGTAAAGATGCTTGAAAGATAAGGAAAATGGGTTATATATAGCAAAGAAACACATACAAGTTGACATTTTTCTTTGCACTATCAGTGCTAGAAGGTTCTGGACAGGTGGGCACCCCAGAAAGCAACAGATCAGGACAAAGTGCATGATTGTCAGTGACAGGTAGGGCCTTGTAACCCGAGATAATAATATATTAAGCTTGTTTATAAGGGGTAAAAATTGAAACAGTCCAGAATGTAGATGATGATAAGGATAGGGATGCTTTGGAGGATAGAGACAGGGATATATTTGATACTTCAATTAGGTTATAATTTGCAGAGATTAAGGTTAAATTGAAGAGTTTGCAAGAGGAGGGTTTGGATGTGAATAGAGTTAACCAGTCGTCCCTCCTATCATTTTTACCTCACCAAATTGTTTCGTTCCCGGAGTTTGTGTCCTGGTGCGCATCTAATTACTCAGAAGTCGAATGAGCTATTAGGAATGCCCAAAAAACCAGAATAGTTTGCTAGATAGAACACTCACTTTTAAGATATTCCCTAGAAGTCCCTATGTCCCAAATGCCCGAACTAGAAATATTTTTTGAGAAGTCAATTATAGACCTATATCACTAGTCATCCCCTGAGAATAAGAAAATTTTCATGACTTCTTTCCTTAGACCAAATTTGGAAATTACTGAGACTCCTTATCCTATAGATGCTAGTCTCTTTAGTGATAACACTCAGCTTGTTCTTCCTGTTAAAATTTGAGCACTAATTCACAATACTCTTGGATCCTTACTGAGAGAATAACATATACAGTATATCAATGCATAACAATCACAATAAGCATGACAAGCATCACAAGAATCAAAAGCATGAGAGACAAGAGACACAAAGTTTCCATGGGGACAACCCTAAGGTGAAAAACCCCACAACTTCCTCAGAGATAGCGAGGGAAATGGCTCAACCAAAGTACAACCAAAATACACTTGAGATAGTCTCCTAGAGCAGATGATCCTCCTCCTCACTAGTGCACCACTTTCTGAGTGAGAGAAGTGTGTCTTTCCGAATGATCCAAATAGAGATCTCCCGATCACTATTTATACTTAACCTATTTTCCCAATGACCTTATGGGACTGACTTGTCTAGCTAGGTACATCAACCATATAATATGTATTTCGGGGTCGACCCCACACATGGTGGTCTAATAATCCATCGGCAAGTACACACACTTGCGACACTTGTCAATACACATGATGACACTTCCTTATAGAGGAATAACACATCTCTTATAATGGTACAATAAATATATATTAAATACATAGATGAAATACATTTCGAAGTTACATATACATCAACACTCCCTCTTAACTAGGAAGGTATTTCTCGACACAGATCTGCTAGACAAGTCTTCTTCTCGGGATCATCATCATCGATGCATCGTCATCATCATCATCAATGCTGCTGCTATCTCAACCAATCTCTGAGTCTACTCGTCATAGGAAGTTCTACAGAGCCAGTCCTTTTTCATACTGGATGTAGGCCCACCACCTGCAGGTCTTCATCATATGTGCGAACGGTCTGATAGAGGTGGCCTCTCAGGACTAATTTTATGTGCGGATGCAATACCAAAAAGAGTATCCTAGGAACATTTATGTGCCTAAGCATGAACGGCAAGATCTCCCAGGACTGATTACATGCATCTCCCCCACAATACCTTTAAAGAGCATCCCGGGAGCATTTATGTGCCGCAGTACGACCGACAAGATCTCTAAATAGCATCCCAAGACTTATTACGAGCATACAGCTCAACCTCTTGGATCTCCAGGACTGATTACATGTGGATATAGAAAACCTTTAAAGAGAATCCCAGGAACATTTATGTGCCACAGCACGACTGACAAGATCTCTAAAGAGCATCCCAGGACTAATTACGAGCACACAGCTCAACCTCTTGGATCTCCAAGACTGATTACATGTCTCCGTAGTAATACCTCATCCCAGGACTGATTACGAGCACACAGCTCAACCTATTAGATATCTGAGCACTGATTACATACTACATAGCAATACCGAAAAGAGTACCCCAGGAACATTTATGTGCCGTAGCACGACCAACAAGATCTCCCAGGACCGATTACATGCTATTTTCACAACCTGCCACTTATCATCTCCGATCTCTAAGTATCAACCTGATACTCATGATCCAACAGATCATCATCGCACAAGGCATCATCCTGATGCCCATGATCATACTGATCATCATCACTTGTAACATCCTGGTACATATCATCTAGAGCAACATCCTGAATCTCATCATCATGATCAACCTGATCATACAATGCATCCACCTAATGCACACCAAGTATCTACCTAATACATATCATCATACATGATCCACCTGATACAAATACAAATACATGATACATATCAACATACATGATCTACCTGATCATACAATGTATCCTGCTGATATAGATACATGGTCCAAGCATCCAACATGATGCATATACAAATACATACAAATGATCCAACCGATCATATCCAACATCCAACATGATGCGTACATACATATAAATGATCCAATTGATCATATCCAGCATCAACACGATGCGTACATACATACAAATATAAATGATCCAACTGATCATATCCAGCATCAACACGATGCATACATACATATAAATATAAATGATCCAACTGATCATATCCAGCATCAACATGATGCATACATACATACAAATATAAATGATCCAACTGATCATATCCAACATCCAACATGATGCATATACACAGCAGTAACTAGAGCATCGTCCTGATACTCATCATCCAATGCTTACATCCACAGCCATGTGAAGGATCCTCCTTCCAACATGCTTGGGATGGCTTCAGCAAATGTGTCCATCACTTCTTCCTCGAAGTGTCGTCAATCTGAAGAACACCAAGCCTCTCCCTGAAGTACTCGAACTTCACCCTGGCTAGTGGCTTTGTCGGCACATCTACAATCTGCTCATCCATTGCAACATACATGAGCTTCACGGCTCCTCTCTGCACCATATCCTTGATATAGTGATATTTGATCTCTATGTGTTTCGACCTGTCATGAAACACTGGGTTCTCAGACAGCTTCACACAACTCTGGTTATCGCAGAACATACCAGTAGCATCCAATGGGAGATCAAATAACTCAGACAGTAGCTTCCGTATCCATACTGCCCCACAACTAGCTGAACATGCTGTAACATAGTCTGCCTCAGCTGTACTCAGTGCTACGCAGGACTGCTTCCTGCTGAACCAAGAGATCAAACCTGATCTCATACTAAAGCAGCACCCAGATGTGCTCTTCCTATCTGTAGCACTGCCAGCCCAATCTGAATAAACATAACCTTGCAGGTTAAACTTTTGATTCTCTTCATACTTGAGCCTATAATCCACTGTACCCTTCAGGTACCTCAGAACATGCTTTACAGCAACCAGATGAACACTCCTCGGATCCGTCAGAAACTGGCTCAATGTGTTCACTGCAAAGAAAATATCTCGTCTCCTGTTCGTCAGGTACATCAAGGACCCAATCATCTGATGATACATAGAGACATCAACCGGCTCAGATGAAGCATCACATAGAAGCTTTAGATTCGATGCCATAGGTGTGGCCATGGCCTTGCAATCCATCATCCCAAATCTCTTCAGAATATCTACTGTGTACTTCCCTTGACCAAGGGAGATCCCACCTGAATTCTGCCACACCTCCATACTTAGGAAATAATGCATCATTCCCAAATATTTCATATCGAACTCAGTAGCAAGCTTCCTCTTAGTATCTGCAATCAATCTATCATCTCTTGTTACAAATAAGTCATCCACATACAGTAGTAGAATCACAGGATTCCCTTCCTCAACCTTGTAGTAGAGGTTGGAATCCGCTTTACTCTTGGTAAAGCCCAAGCTAGATAGGAAACTGTCCATCCTACCATACCAAGTTCTGGGAGCTTGCTTCAAGCCATACAAGGATTTCTTCAATCTGCACACATATGACTCCCTGTCGTGTATTTCAAAACCGAGTGGCTGCTCCACGTATACTTCCTCTTCAACTACACCATTCAAGAAAGTAGTATTGACATCCATTTGGTGTATTTTCCATTTCATTGCTACAGCCAGGGCAAGTACTGTTCTGATGGAAGTATACCTAGCTATACGTGCAAAAGTTTCTTCATAATCTATTCCCTCTTTCTGATAGAAGCCACGAGCTATGAATCTTGCTTTGTATTTCTCTACACTGCCATCTGCAGCATGCTTGATTTTGTAGATCCATTTGGAAGTCAATACAGACTTCTCTTTAGGTCTTGGGACAACATCCCAAACATCATTCTTCATTATTGATTGGTATTCCTCAACCATGGCATCCTTCCATTCTTTCTTTTCCGCTGCTTCTTCATAACTGGAAGGTTCTTTATTCATAATGTCACAGAGTAAAGCAACATAGCTGGTATGTGATCTGGTTCTCTTCTTTGCTCTATGTTCTTCTTTTGGAATGCCAAATCTTTCTGCATCTTGAGTGAGCTCTCTATCCCATGTAGGTTTCCTTTAGTGAGATTTATCCTCACGGGGTGGATCTACAGGTTCTTGCGGATCTTCACACTCACGAACAACTTCTGGAATTGCTTCAGTCATGGTAGTGTCTTGAAATCTAGTTTCCTTAGGTTCTTCATATACTTCGATAGGTGACTCCCTTGATTTGATGAATGTTGAGTTTTCATCAAATTTTACATCCCTGCTGACATCAATCTTCTTGAACCCTAGAAAGTATATTCTGTAAGCCTTCGAGCTTTCACTGTAACCCACAAAGATACCCTTATTTCCTAAAGGATCTAGTTTGGTCCTCTTTTCCTTTGGTACATGAGTGTATACTGGACAACCAAATATTCTGAGATGGCTCACTTTAGGTTTCTTACCAGAAAAGACCTCTTCTGGTGTCTTGTCGTCCAATATCTTGTGGGGTGTTCTATTCTGCACATATACAACTGTTCTAGCTACTTCTGCCCATAGATGCATAGGTAGATCCTGGTCATGCAACATTTCCCTTGCTGCTTCCATGATTGTTCTGTTCTTCCTTTCTGCAACTCCATTCTGTTGAGGATTAAAAGGAGCAGTCAGCTCCCTCTTAATCCCTGAATCACTGCAAAGCTTCTTGAAGTCACCTGAGGTGAATTCTCCACCATTGTCGGATCTGAATGTTTTGATCTTTTTGTCAGTTTGATTCTCCATCAAGGTTTTGAATTCCTTGAACTTATCAAATACCTCATCTTTGTTTTTCAAGAAGTATACCCAAGTCTTCCTGGAGAAGTCATCAATAAATGAGACATAGTAAACATACCCACTTAGAGAAATGGATGACATAGGACCACATACATCTGAGTGGAAGATTTCCAGGATATCTTTTGCCTTGCTTTCACTGCTTGGGAAAGCCTTCTTAATATTCTTACCTTTTGCACATCCTTTGCAAACACCTTCATGTTTGGTCTTGATTTCAGGAAGACCCTCTACAGCCTTGCTTGCAATTGGAAGTGCCCTATAGTGCATATGAGAAAGTATTCTATGCCAAAGTTCACTTGGCTCCATGGATTCATGCACCATGGCATGTTCAGGTTGTCCTTTTCATTTATATAAACCTCCCTCTTGCTCTCCAATCACAACTGCATCATCTATGGTCTTTCCCTTTGGCCACATTAGGACTTGGCCATCCACAAATGCAACCCTCATACCTTTTGTATCCAATGGAGAGATGGAGAGTAAGTTCTTCTTGAGCCCAGGTACATAAAGGACTTCTTTCATCTTCAAAGATTTTCCAGAATCTAGGTTGTAGGAGGCTTCACCACTTCCTTTGATGGGATATTGATAATCATCCCCAAGTTTCACTTTATGGGGTGATTCATGTTAAGATAGATTTACAAAGGATTCTTTAAACCCAGTCATGTGTTTGGAAGCCCCATTGTCAATTAACCAATCATTACAACCATCGGAGATAGTACCTGTGAGAGCAGAGATTAGAACATACTCTTCTTCACTTGATGAGTCATCATTACTATCATCACTTTCTGCCCTAGCCTTCTTCTTTGGAGGTTCATCATCTTTAGCAGCATGAGCATGGTACCTTCTTTTGTTACCCTTCTTCTCTTGCTGGAGTTGTTGTTGTTGTGTTTGTCCCTTTTGTTCTTGGGACATTCTAAAGCAAAGTGACCATTCTCTTTACAAGTGAAACACCTTAGATCTTTCTTGTCTTTGTGAAAATGATGAGAAGATTTCTTCTTGTGATGGGATGGCTCCCTCTTGAACTTGCCCTTCTTAGTGTGAGCTATGAGAGCTTGATCTTCATTTCCCATCTTCTCTTCTCTTGCCACAAGCTTTGCTTCTTCTTGAGAACATTCCTCCCATAATCTGCTAAAGGAGATTAACTTCTTTCTAGCACAGATCCCCTGGATAAAAGAGTCCCATGACCTAGGTAGGCCATTCAAAGTAGTCATAACAATTTCACCATTCTCCACCATTTCATCTACAGCTTCAAGTTATTCCTTGATCTGACAGACCTTGGAGAAATAGGATTGAATGGTTTCTCCATTCAACATCTTGACCCCTTTCAATTGATTCTGTAGGGTCATCTTCTGATTTATGTTCTTTCCTTCAAATAGCTTGGTCAAAGAGTCAAACATAGCCTTGGGTGTCTTTAGAGAAGACACATGGGGTATGAGATGGTCTTTGATAGAATCAACAATGATTCTCTTTTCCTTGACCAAGTTATTCTTACGCAATACCTTAGCCTCTTCATCCTCTGGGATAGGGATGTCTTCTTTTATATATGAGTCCAACTCATTCTCTTCCAGGATTAACCCAATCCTATACTTCTAAGCTCAGAATTTATCAACCCCTTCAAGCTTATCCTCAAGCTTGGTGTGGTGGGACATCTTAAAGAGTACTTCAAATGAAATAGAAAAGATTTAGGTCTTACCACTTGGAATGTTGAAAATTGGATCTGGTCCCGGATTAGGGTTTGTCAAAAAAACCCTTAAAATTCAAAATGTGAATTTCAACTTTCTGAAAGGATAGAAAGATGCACCTTCATGAGCTGATCAGCCTGTTGTATTCAGAATTTGATATCAGCAAAGCTTTACCCTTCATATTTTCCCTTTTGTCCTCCCGGGTTCACTAAGGAGAGCCCTGAATTAGGGTTTGAGTTTCCCGGAGATCTACCTAGCCAAAAATCTCGATCCAAAGCTCTAAACTTCTATTTTTGCAAGGAGCTTCGAGATATGGCTTCAGATTTCAGAAATTCCTATTTTTGTGGAAACCCTAATTTTTAGGGTCAAATCTGAAAATGCTCAGAATTGAATTCTGATTGGACAGATAGATTCTCCTTGATGAGTAGAGTCAATCTACTAAATTGCTTTTCCAAAAGTTGTGGAGCAAAACCCAATAAACAACAAACTCAAGTTTCCATCACTGCAAAATGTCTTCTTCTCAGGTTAGCTCTGATACCATGTTAAAATTTGAGCATTAATTCACAATACTCTTGGATCTTTATTAAGAGAATAACATATACTGTATATCAATGCATAACAATCACAATAAGCATGAGAGAAGAGACACAGAGTTTCCGTGGGGAAAACCCTAAGGTGAAAAACCCCACAACTTCCTCAGAGATAGAGAGAGCAATGGCTCAACCAAAGTACAACCAGAATACACTTGACATAGTCTCCTAGAGTAGATGATCCTCCTCCTCACTAGTGTGCCACTTTCTAAGTGAGAGAAGTGTGTCTCTCCGAATGATCCAAATAGAGATCTCCCGATCTCTATTTATACTTAACCTGTTTTCCCAGTGACCTTATGTGGCTGACTTGTCTAGCTAGGTACATCAACCATATAATATGTATTTCAGGGCCGACCCCACACATGGTGATCTAATAACCCATCGGCAAGTACACACACTTTCAACACTTGCCAATACACATGACGACACTTCCTTATAGAGGAATAACACATCTCTTATAAGGGTACAATAAATATATATGAAATACATAGATGAAATACATTCCAAAGTTACATATATATCAACACTGCCTTTATTAGCCTTGTTTTTAGGTTTGCATACAGACGAGTGGGTGACCAAGTTTCAGTTGAGTTTGTTATTTAGAATGAGTACCGGCTTACCTGAAGTAGAAAGTAGTCCACGTCTTAAATTTGAAGATTTTTTAGCTAAAAGTATTCACTTACAGATGGTTAATTTTCATAAAATGAGGCATTTTAGGTTTTAGTCGCACCTGATGAAGATAGTCATATTTTCCAGTCGAGAAGAACTACATTTTCTGAAAATAATTTTTACAATTCCTTTGGAATATAATATGTTTGACTATATGAACTACATGCTATCATAAATGTATAGAATTATTTTCGGAGAAACATTACCTAGAGTGTTACCCGAGATGAGGACCTTGATGCAGTTGAGTACTGATTTGGTCGTGGGAGACTAGCTTTTATCGAAGGATAATATTGTTCTCAGGTTGTATTGTTTCAAACATCAACCGTATAGGTTACCAGCATTTTTGACATCAAGAGTTTTTGCTCTTCAGTTTCTTAGACACAAATTGATTCTCGAAGATAATCATTTTTTGTTTTTCAAGAAAGCTACTGACATCAAATACCCTTTTACAATAGGTCCATTTATTGTAAAAAAAAAGTATGCCATTTCACACATAGAAAAATTGTTAGAAGAAATGGATTTCAAAAATGAAGTAGCCATTGATTATGATCCCCTTCATATCATTTCGAACAAGAGACAGAGTAATCCAAATAAAGATTTCAATCACCAAGAGGTGGAAGGGATGTCCAAAAAGGCCAATTGGTCACAGTATGAAAGTGAAGACAAAGCAACTACTAGTCCCCAGGGGAGAGATATTATATTGACAAAATGTACAGGAGGAGTAGAAATTGCAACAAGCACTATGGTTATTGGGGGGAAAATAAGTTTACAAGATGCAATTGATTTAGAAGATCAAGAGATGGAAAATTCAAAAAGACCTAAGTTGGATGAACAACAAGATTTGATTTTACTTACAGAAGATGAAGGAAAAGGAAAAGGTGAATATGTAACACCATAGGTTCAAATACAAGAATATACGTTTCAAGAGGCCAAGGAAGTAGGAGATGCTAGTAAGTTTCAAACTAGAGCAGATATGTATGAAAAATACGGCCAAGACAAGCAGGCTTCATCTCAATAGACTTATCAATTATTTCCAAAAGTCAGGAGCTTGTTGAATTCAGATATTAATTTGGTTACTAGTCCATATGTCAAAGAAAACACTTTAAATTTGGCAGTGTCATCAAGTGACAAGGTTACAGAAATGATTCAATTTGAAGAAAATTACTGCACCTGACAAAATTATTTTATGCAGGAAGACAGGTGAAGTGATATATGCCAATTTTTTGGAAGCAATCTTGGAGGTTGAGAAATTAAAAACAATGGTAGAGAAGTTAAACAATCAATTGAAACAAGAAAAAGTAGAAAATAAATCCCACCAACAACAAATCAAGAAGATTCATATTGATTTGGTTGGAAGTGGCACTCGAGGGAATGCGGGAAAAAAATTGCTAAAAGAAAAAGAAAATATAATCCAAGAGTTGAGAAAGAAATTAAAAATACTGGAAACTCATCTTATTCAAGGCTCTGAGTTGACCGTATTTGCAATGCCCCTCTATCCGGAAGGGCACCGAAGTTCTAGATTTTGAAATCAAGTTTTGTAACCAGCTCCTACGGAGTTGTTTTTCTTTCTTGTTTATTTCAATAATAAATAAGTATCGTTATGCTTTCATTATGCTAATTTTCTGCATAATTTTAGTGATTAGAAAATGTCTAGCAGCATACAGTGCACCTACATATAGTAATTTTAACAACATACATATAATTGTAATTTCTTGCATAATACTCAGTATATTGAAATATAAATCATTTTTCTAACTACCAGTAGAATACCTGGACCGATGTAGGTTGTAGATTGCCCCTATCGACTGCGTAGCTCCTTTGGTCCAAGCCTTAGTAACCAAAAATAGATGACCAAGCCTTAGTAACCAAAAATAGATGATCCAGCCTTAGTGACCAAAAATAGATGATCCACCCTGCCGACCAGCTCTTATCATGCTGGCCCTAGGAAACCGACGGGTTTCCTAGCCCCCGAGCCCACAAACCAATAATCCCGACAGGATCCTTCCTTAGTACCTTTCCATAGTTCAAGAGTTAATCCCAACTCATTCTTTTGAGTTTCCCACCTCCTCAAAGCTTCGAGTTATCCCCCTCCTCGGCATTCCTCCTTTTCATCAAAATACTAAGTGTACTTCTCCCAAAAAAACCAACCCCCTTCATCTTTGTGAAACCCTTGCTTTATAGATCCATTTTCCTCCTCCAAACTTCATTCTCACTCCACCGCCTTAGCCCTCCAGGTTTTTTTTTTGGGATTCTTAAACCATTAATACCATCACACTCATCAAGGATAAAATAATATTTAAATATGATTGTCAGATTTCTTGTTTTTCTCGAGCAGTGGAATAATTCAATTCTAAGGATAAAATAATATTTAAATATGCTTGTCAGATTTCTTGTTTTTCTCGAGCAGTGGAATAATTCAATTCTAATTAAGGTTGTCCTTTTGTGTAGATTTCCTATCGTTCAAAAAAATAATTAAATAAATAAGCATGACTTGCCTTATTTAAACATATGGGACAAGTTAAATTGTATCGAATTTATCCCACCACTTGATCTTTAAATGCGGATAGGATAATATAATAAATGCAAACTTGAATTTACACATGGAGGACGTTCATGTCTTTATTACTCAACTAAATCTTGATTCGAAAATGTTGTTTGATTTATAATTAAAGTTTAAATAACAATATAATATGGAATATAATAATATGACTCACTTTCAATTGTTTTTTAATAATTTTGGTTCCTTTTTATTATTCACATAAAACAATCGTGATAAATTCATCCATTTATGCAAAACATTAAGCTATGTTTATTTGACAACGATTATAATAACAAATAAGATTATGCATGTTAATAACAACATTAATAATACTAATAACAATAATAATATTAATATTAAAATATTTAATGATAATTATTTTATAACACTATGACCTTAAAGGTTATAAACATAACATTGAATTACTTCTAACCAACATAATTTGACTGTTCAAAGAGAAGTACAATTATGCTAGAACAAACAACGCTAATTGTGTAAGCTAAACAGGGACTATGTTAAATACAACACTATCCCCAACGCATCATAAATGATGTTAAGCACAACACTATTTCCAACAATTAGTTACTAATGCATGTAATTAACAACTAACAGACTGATCCATTTATGCATTTTTACATTATTAACAACCATCATTTGGACTTCACTAATTCACGACTGAGTCTTATCTAGAATTCAATCACAACCAATAGTTATCACATTAATACTAGTGTACATGTACAAGGTGTGCATCCGTGGCCAGCGTATGCATAGATTGTACTCGTACTATAAGAAAACATCATTTCCCCTATGCATATATATTAACTTCAACAAAACAATGATTTTTATTGACATAACAATCATATATACAAACAATCACAAATACTTAACCCATTCAACATGCATAAATCATAATCATTTCAGCATCATTAGGCATTGATAATTATCCAATTAAGTTGTAACATTTATGTTTTCCAGATTCACCATAATTAATCAATCAATTATTTTTAAGGAAGAGGCACCTACTACCACTAAATCAGGATCAAGGGATACCCAACCCTCAATAGTACTAACTAACATATCCCCCCCACCCTAACCTACGTCCGCATCCTCCCTATCCTTCCTCTGCTAGTACAAAAGTGGATGTCAGCTATACTGACCTAGCCACGTAGAACGTGAGAGCGGTAGCATCGGCTAACTAGCAGACCTAACCTCTCCTAGCAGGCATCCGACCATCGTCATCACAACAACTTGGGGAGCGTGTCTCAGCACGGCCCTCCCACGACCTCGGGTATCATAGAATTATAGGGTTGGCAATACATCCATCCCTCTCAACATACTGGGTCTATGCCCTTATCAACTCGTACTTTGTTGCTCTCGAGATTATTGGTTTGTGTCATCGTATCATCAACTTTGGTAAACAAGGCTCTCTGCAAAATAGGTACTATACCATACTTCGTATCAGGTATCCAACTATTACATAGCCCCAGTGTCCTGCAGATTAGTACTTTGCAGCCATACATTTATAACAATATTTCCATTCTATCATCGTCTGATCCATATTGTCAACATCATTTATTTCATCACATAAAATCATTAAATCGATCACAGCATAAATACCACATCATATATATCACATTTCATCCAGGACGATTATTAAACATATACTGTCATTATGAAATAAAAGAATCTCGTGATAACTAAAACATAGTAACCACATAAACCAAATAACATCATGAGGATGGTAACATCATAACATCATAACCGTAGTATTAGCATGGGCATAGTAACATCCTAAACATAGTAGCAACATATCATCATGTCTAACATGCCGAGAGTATAGTTCACTCTGTCTAGCTGAGTCGAACATATAATAAGAAAGTAAAGTGAAAGGTGTCTAACTCATAAACACGCCTAGTCAAAATATGGGGCGTTACATACACCCACCCTTCAGGAAAATTTGTCCCGAAGTTATGGTCATAATAATGCAGGGAAAATCTTGATGCATAACCTCTTCATTCTTGCAAGTAGAAGGTGTTGGCCATACTTGTCCTACTTAGCCTTGACTTTACCAACTATGCCAATATTATCTTATGTTTCTATATATTTAATACCCTAATATGTATTCTAATAATTAAAGAGACATTTAGATTCATCCTTCTGTAGAATCTCAATATTATATTTAGAATTATTAAAGGTTATAATCAGGTGCTATCCTCCTTGGCTTTGTTCTCCTTACCCTTTTTTTTTTTTAAATATCCCTTTGGTTATACCATCAAGTGAGGTTTACTCGTCACACAACCAAGTTTTCATCACACGCATGTATTTAGCATGAAGTAATAATTAAGGTTATCATATCTCTTGCAGGGAAAGAATATCCACATTAACAAATCCTAATGCCATACATTATTATTACCCTAGCGGAAATAAGCAATTTGTATCTATGATAACCAAAAGTAATATAACATTAATTAACTTAGGAGAACTATCATTTTTTACAAGGTTTTTGTGACAATATCTTATCAAAATGAAAATGTTACCAAGTTTGTTTATTGTTCTCTTCTTTTATATGTGATATTATTGGAAGGGGAACCATTACTTCCAATAAATTTATAGCTAATTTGTTCTTGAAATCTAAGTTTCCTATACATATGCTTATTAATCTACATGGATCTTATTGATACTTACACACATTATGCACTATGACTACTTCATATGATACTAATGTGAATCCAACCTATTTATGTGGCATCAAGCCTTCTTCCTATTTTGCGAGATGTTGATGTCAACGGAGACATATTTTCCTTTCTTCATAATGTTATAATTCTTACCTTGTTAACTCTCTGTAAAGAAGTATTATTATTATTTTTATTTTTATTTATTTATTTTTCTTTTTCTTTGAGGTGACGATTGATTTCCTCCATCCTATAATAGGGGTTTAAACATCGTAACTTTATTCATTGTGATGCACATCGGTTACTATTTTTCCTCCATTATTATTCCATTTATTATCATTACTTCTCTTAACCTCGTATATGCTTACTGAGGCTAACTTATTAGTTCCCCACCAATCTCCATACTTTTTATATTGTATCGCTTGTTCGCTTTGTAATTTTTAAATCCTAGTTGTTTCCCAATAATATTTTCCTTCAAAACATGCCAATTTTGCATAAGCAAGACTAGCGACATATAGCCTCTACCCCTTTCGCACACCTACTTAGTTCCCACAAACTCTTTCCACTTACTATACTGTCACATGGCTATTTGCACACAGTGTGGAAAAATACATCATACCCAAATCCCAATTCTCGGTAGTGTCTCGTTGGGCAATATTAATTCATCATTGACCCTCATTTCTCTATCGCTCAGGTATCATCCTATAATAACCTATGATCTTTCAGGCCAATATGAAGTCTCTAGGACATACCAACTTCCTCATCAAGTTGTATTTAAGATAGCAAGGAAATAACAACTTCGCTAATTTAATGTAATTTATAAACAATAGTATGGTATCACTTTATACTTATCAATATCATATTAACATTATAATATTAATATTATATAATCAAAATAATATCAAATAATTTAATAATTACTTCACATCATTACTATATTATATTGTAATGTTTCTACAGGAAATTTTCCATATTTCAAAAGACTAATATTTCTCTATATTCATTGAATTAATCCTTGAAATTTCCATTTCTAATATGGTGATGTGTTACAAATTTCTTCCTTTACATCTATTTATATACATGCATAATTAAAATCTAGATATGCATACCCTTATACTTGCGTGTAAGGAATAACTTCATCATAAAACAACAGATTGTTAGGATTGGCGTGTTAAATTCTAAGGTCATTTTCATTAACAATTTTGTCATGTGGTGAGATTAGCGTCTTAGCATTCAGCTCGCCATGCTTGTTTCAGCGGTTCCTTGTTTTCAGATTATGTGTTTGTTTCGTCTCTTCGACTATACGTTGAAGTCTCGACAGGGCTTTTCTAAGTTTTAAATAAATAATTTAACGTTTGATCTAGTCTATATCTTAAACCCATACATTAAATTCCACTATCAATATCTTTATTTCACATTCTAGTTCAATTTAAACCTAAAATTTAAATTTAAATAAACATATTTCATCATTAATTAAAATCTGATATATCATTAATTTAGACATTACTCAAAACATTTAATCAACATCAATTATCATTTTAGTTTTAATTAATTAATTTTATTTTTTTTTTAAATTATATTTTGTTTTATTTCGAAAATCTCCTTTCATTTTGAGACTTAATGGAACTATAGTCTTGAATTTTTAACATTTTATAATAATGATTTTACACATTTATTTATTTTTTTTTCAATTTTATTTTATAAAATATTAACCTAACCCTAGCCTAATCCATAGCTAGCAGCTCTCTCTCTCCACAGGGCACGCAGCCCTTATCTCCACACGTCCCTCACTTGCCCTCGGATCCCCATCCTTTCACCTCCAGGGAAGCCTATGGTTCAAGGGCGCCCACGTGAGGGTCTCCTGCATGCTTGCCATGTGCCGGTGTGCATGCTACCAAGTGGACTCTAGCGAGGAGCCCCAGCTGAAGGCGATCTTCTTTATATCAAGTCTCCTCCTACCTCTCGCGCGTGTGGACTCTCATTTCTTCTCCTGCTTTATTGGGTTCTGTTCTGCGTTACAAGCATGGTCATGAGGATCGACACAGGAAGAGCAAATCGAAAAGCTCAAGTGCTGGGATTAAGATATCAGTTGGGCGGAAGGCAACAAGGAAGGAAGGCTCTTGCCCGAGCTTGGTGTTCAGCTGTACTGGTATGTTTGGCTGTAAGGAACGAAAGGAAGTGATGCTCTTGAGCGAACTTGGCATTTGGAATTTGCTGGAGTGCTTGGTTTCCAATTCGACTTGCTATCTGGCAGATTATGTGGACTGGACTGGTGCGAGTTCATGGCGTCCTCAATTCAGAGCTGTTGGAGGTTCCCCGAGCTAATGGTATTTGTCATTATGCAGTATAATATTATAAAATATAGCTCTCGAGAAACCCTTCTAAGTATGATACCCTATTATCATCTCAAAAATCAAGTTGCAGATCTTTTGCGCATGTTTATGATAAGAGGTAAGTTTCAGAAGTTTAGGGTTTGGATTTTAAGGGATTCTTAACATAGCCATTGTTCAGTAGAATGGCTGTTAATCTTATACTATACGAACATTTACACATCTAAAAACAACAACGGGCAAGTGTATTAACCATAGTAGGCCAGGCACCTTAAACTCTGTTGTAATCTGCAGTGTTTGCTATTTTTATTATATTTTTTTTTTGTTCTACATATTTGGTAAGCACAATAATGACCTGAACATTGCCCATCCACCTGTGGATGCACTCAAGCTAAGGGCTGAGTTTGCATTTCTGGTTATTAGAATGTAAGGCCAATTTGCAGCAATGTGCTGAATGCTCTAAATATAAATATTGAATAAATTTGGTTGAAAGTTCTGTGTTTAAACATTATTTTATATTTAAATCTTTTAAAAGATTCTCTAAAATTAAATGGTGAGATTTAACGCTTTGAGTCTGCTAAGCTTTTGAGGATTACATATTTGCATAACCCATAAAAATCGTTGGTCGAAAAGTAATCGGAGTACCTGGAACCTTCAGAATTTTTATTTTATTTTTTTCATCCTGAATCCAGTCAAGTTATTTTATTCAAATAATACTCGAAAAGATTTGGTAACCTTGTTTTATACTGTAAGGTGCCTCTGTTGCTTGCTACTTGCAAGCCTAAACCGAAAATTGCTTAGGAGGTATTACATTTGATCAATAGCCCATTAGCCGTGGAAATAGTCAGAGAAAACTGTCACTTAGCGTTAGTAGACTATATTGCATATCAAAATCAATGTTTTAAAACGGGGAACTGGACTTTTGACTGGTGAAGGGTGGGAAATCCTGAGATATAGAACTTCTTTGTAAGTATGTGTTTGGGAAAAAAAAAAAGAGGACGGAGCGGATTCGATCAGGAATCGGGTGAGCGCTTAGTAAAAGTTGGAGTTAAAACTATGCTGAGGGAAACGCTGGAAGTGATATCCGTTGATGTGGAGGAGCAGACAGAGTAAGATCTCTGCATGTACTAATAAAACTAAGCTCATGCTCAGGTGAGTAACTCTTATTTGATAAAGTGATTATTTAGTAGGACCTTGCATTTATTTATTGACAGAGGCAACTTTATAATCTCTGCTTGATATTTTCAGTGAAAATCATGGCAGGGTTAATGTATGTGTTAATAATTGCTAAATGGAATGGTTTACGTGGCATATTAATCTTTTGATATTTTAACTATCAACAAAATTATGCCTCTATCAAAGTTATGCATTGGTTTAATAAATAACATTTATATTAAATTTCAATCATTTCTTGGAAGTCACTTCTTACAAGAGAAACACGTCACCAAATCACAGTAGATATTCTTGTTAACTAAAGGTTCAATGCCAGTGCAGTTGTATGAGAAAGCCATCTATGGGGTAGTGTCTATGATTGTTTCCAGATCGCAGAATATAAAGGATGCAGATCACCTCTAATATCACAGTAAAAATAAAAATAGATAAGAGTATCTATTCAGGCACCAACGCTCGCGGAAGGGGAAGATTTTTATTGTTTTCGTTATTTTTTACTATAGATCTCTTATCCTTTCTCCCTTTCTACTTAATGATTTTTCACGAAATCTTCAGGGGTGATTAGTTACCATACAATTATAATCTTGTTAATTACTCTGGGTCGTTACCCAAGTTTCTGGAAAATAAAATAAAGGTGGCTACCACATTATCACTTATAGTCGCCAAATTTTCGAGAAGATGCTTGACTATTGATCCATTTGACAACATGATGGAAAAGAATCAGTTAAAGAAGTGCAGGAGAAAACGAAGAAACATGGAGATGACAATGAGCAACATATATTGTTCTGACTTGGGCTGCTTGAATCTCTAAGGTAGGAGTGTATCAAAGAAGGTCTATCTCAACACGGATAGTTTTTTTTTTTAAAGTAATTTGGGAGTTTGGCAGTTTTAGTAATTCAGGAGATCCAAAGTTCCAGTCATTGGAATTTCTAGAATTGAAAATTTTGGGACCTTGGGGATTCAAAGAATTAGGAATTTGGGAATTCTACCCTTATGAGGCTGATGAACTAACTTGATGGAGTATCTAAGGGATTCCAAAACTCAGGAGGCATAGAGAAATCAGAAGTTGCTTAAAAACATATATATAATATAAGGAACTAAAACTATGAAGGGATTTTCCCCAGTCATATGCACAGTGATAGTCAACATATAAATCTATATATAATATATGAAATAGACATATACGGGGATCAATCTCCCCCCAAGCTCCGCGCTATATGCCAAAGACTTTCAAAATAGAATATATAATATATAAGAGATGGAAGTATACGGGTATTCCTCTCCCATTCTCTGCGCAGAAACAAAAGGAACATACATGCAATGAATAGTATAATATGCAGAAATAAATGATTTGTTAACAAGAATATCTACTGTGATTTGGTGACGTGTTTCTACGAGTGTAACAATGTTGAACCTAACTCATAGCATCCTGAGAATTTAAAGGTATTGAGGGTTCTGGTGTGCTTTGGAAAAAACTAACGACAAAGTTTTGGCTCTTCTAGGGATTTGAAGTGGTGCTTTGAGCACATACTGTATAGATTGAAGAAGCTGGCATACTCGAACGTGCTTCTGGAAAGATCAGGTGATGTGTTATATTTCAATTGCATTTTTCTAAAGTTTAACCGTTAGCACTGTCTTTTGTTTAAGTTTTCACCTCAATATTTTAACCCTGTGTATCATGTAATGTTTGGTAGGTTTGCTTCTCATAAAGATGTTGATAATGGCCTTCAAGGAAAATGGATGCTTGATGTCCTTGTAAGCCTCGGTGACATCCTTCAGGGGATTTCCAACAGTTGCAAAGGTTTTGTTTGTTTTTGGTTTGGCTGAGATTCGAAGGTGTAAACATAGTTGTTTCATTTGGTTGTATTATCAACATGGAGCCGTAAGGCTTGTGTTTATGAGGGCTTTGCCCCTTGAGCTGTAGCTCACAACATTTTAATATGTTTTGTTTTGGTTACTGTTATAGTTTGCTATTGAAGCTTTAAAATTCGAAGTCTTATTTGAACACTGTTATAAATATGAAAAGCTAGTGTTAACTATTTGTCTTAAATCAAAAAGTTTTTTGTCATAAGACTGGATGAAATGTTTGTGGAAAAACCATAATGTTTTTAAGTTGTGGTTTGGGGTTTTGAACTTTTGTCTCAGCTCTAGTTTCAATTATTTCTTAGAGTGTTTAAATGGCAAGTTTTAATTTGATTATGGTTTACAAGTGGAAAGTTGATAACCAACCAAAACAAATGCTTTTGGCACCTCCAAGTTAAAGTTGATTCTGTTGTGATAATGAAACTGAGGATAAGCCCGATGTTGTGTTTAGCTACTCAGGGTTATGTTTGACCACCCTAGCCGTAAGTTGGTTGTGACCCTGTCATGGTTGAAATGCTAGAGCATACGTTTTTGTGTAAACAAAAACATGGAGGGTTTCGAACCCTGTTTTCAATGCATTTTGTTTTGTTTGATAAACAATTGTGTGGTGTTAAACCCAAAATAAATAATAGATTTATTTAATATTTTAAATCTATACTAGATTTGAATGCTAAAGTATAATTAGTACTATATATCTAAATAATAATAATAGTGTGAATTTAATACTTCTTTACTGCAATACTAAACTCTGTTATGGTTAAAGATAGCACTATGAATTCGATGTGTGAAGCTTTAAGTTATTGTTTTAACTCATAAATGTTTTCTTGAAAATTATAATGCAATATGAAAATATTTATGCGAAATACTAAAATAGAAAAACAGACCACATATAATACTTAGAAAGTAAATTTATTTGATTTTGATAATGTATTACTATAGATAGAATATAAATGTTAATGTATGAGGTCATTTGAATGTATATGTTGGTATTTCTGTGACTATACTAAATGTATAAATATTTAAGTTTCCTAGTTAGCAATTATCTGAAAGAAACAATGTGTTTATACTGAAATAAATCATGTGTCTATTTTGAAATGAAATAGATTTGTTTATAAATTCAATATTTTGAATCTATTTAGAGTACTACATTTCACATCTATTTTAATTCTATCCTCCCTATACTAGAGTACGGAACTGGGAACAATGTGTGGAAAAATGCAGGAAAGAAATTATTTCTATTATTCATTTAACAAATTCTTGAATATTCATTTATCCAATTAAACTTAATCAACTGTTAATCCATTCAACAAAGATAAATTTGTAGAAATGGAATATTTATTGACAGATCAGAATATTTAATAAGCAATAGAAAACTGGCAGCATAATAACATCAGAACTGTAATAATAATCTTAACTGAAGTAAAATAAGATAACACAATTGAACTTGATAACTGTAGAAGAAAAAAACAACCAAAGGAGCCCGTTCCACCCAACTGACTCCTAAAGACAGCCAAGTTACTTGCCTTAGTACCCCCGAGCCTGTTCACTAAACCACCAGGACAAAGATGTTGTGTGGAGTAATGGAATAAATTCCTTTGCAATTCAGTAGTAGCACTCAACGGTAGTACTTCCTACTTTTATCAATATTGAACTCAGCAATGTGGCTACACTAGTTCAGAATGTATTCTTAGTTCACTCAATCACTTCTAACATTCCCCTCATCGAATCTCTTATGCTCAGAAATTATGACAAGGTAAGAATCAACAGCCTCCGGTTGAATTCGATGGGTAGATAAGTAGCATGCCTAGGTCTTATGGTCAGTTTATTTCAGTAAATGAGCCACCTGCTCAGTTCCATTTTCTTGGGGAACATGACCATAAAAGTAGGGAAGTTTCCCCCTGCAATAGTTAGAGTGAGTTGAGGATGCTTCCGAGTGTCAAATTGCTCTTCACCGTAGTCCATTCCTCCTAGTGGGTCAGTGAACACTCATTCAACAATCTCCTTTAGATTTTTCTCTCCACTTTTATTTATTTATAATAAAATATTCAAAGTAATTAATTAAAGTCATCCTTGACCCCACTTGGTCAATAGTCATAAAACTTTACAATAAAAATAAAACATAATGTTTTATGCATAACATAAAATGTCTAGAACTTGGGTATGTGACAAACACCCCCTCTTAAGTTCAACATCGTCCTAGATGTTTCTGTATTCATCATCCTCTCTTTCCTCCTAGAACAACATTGGATATGCCACCCCCATATTACTTTCCAATTCCCAAGTTGCTTCATCTGGACTAAGGTGATTGCACTGCACCTTAACCTGTCTAATGGTACGATTACAAAGCAAAATTTCCCTCTTGTCGAGGATATAGTCTGGTTCCACCAGAAAATCTCCTTCTGGTTCCACCTGTACATCATTCCAATTAATCACATGAGTAACATCATGCACATATTTTTTTTTTAAAGAGAGATACAAAATACATTATGTACTTTAAGATTCAGTGGTAATGCCAACTCATATGCCACTAGTCCTACCCTGGACAAGATTTCAAAAGGTCCGCAATACCTTGGTGCTAATTTAGCGCAACTTCACAATCTTAAGGAACTCTTCTTAGGTTTTACCTTGAGGAACACATGTTCACCAACTTGAAACTCTTTATGAGCTCTTTTGAGATTTGCATGACTTTTCTGTCTATCTTACACAAATTTTCAAATCACCTTGAACTTGTTTCATGGTTAGTTCCACTTCTCTTAACAAATCAGGTCCTAGCATTAACGTGTCAATTGGATTACTCCAAGAAATAGGATTATTGCATTTTCTACCATATAAAATTTCAAAAAGACTAAGTTTTGCTAAAGCTTGATAATGATTATTATAAGAAAACTCAACAAGATGTAAATATTCCTCCCATTTACCTGGTTGATCTCTAACATACAGTCTTAACATGTCCTCAAGAATTTGATTAACTCTTTCAGTCTGCCCATCTTTTTGTGGGTGAAATGATGTATTAAAATTTAAAGTAGTATCTAAACCTTTAAATAAAGATTTCCATAAATTTTCTGTGAACTTCGTGTCTCTATCAGAAATTATAAATTTTGGAATACCATGCAAATGGAAAATCTGCTCCATAAAAATTTCAGCAATGTTAGCAGCCTTGTAAGTTGTCTTAACAGGTATAAAATGGGTTGCTTTGCTGAGCTTATCCACGACTACCATTATGGAATCATTCTGTTTCTGATTTTTAGGTAAACCAGTAATAAAATCCATACTTATTATGTCGCACTTCCAATCTGGAGTAGGTAGTGGCTGAAACAAACTAGCTGGGTGTCTGTGTTCAGCCTTTATTTGTTGACATTCCATACACCTAGCAATATATTCAGCTACTTTGCTTTTCATACATGGCCAAAAATAATCTTTTCTCGGCATCGTTATCATCTTTTGGTAACCAAGATGTGTTGAGTATGGACTTTTATGCAATTCATTTAAAATCAGCGACTTAATTTCAGCAACATTGAGCACATAAAGTTTGTTTTTATATAGCAGTAACCCTCTTTCATCAATTTTGAAATCTGTTATAGAATTTTCAGCATTATCTTCAGCAATTTTATTAAGTAAATTCTGATATTTTTCGTCCATTCTGATTCTTTCCTTAATCTGATTTTCCAGATCAGTTTTATAAGTGTTGATTCCTGAAACAAAATTCATCCTAGCATTTCTGCTTAAGGCATCAACAACCTTATTTTCCTTTCCTTTAATGTGCTGAATCTTGAAATTGTACTCGCTAAGGAAAGCTAGCCACCTAGCTTGCCTTGCGTTCAGATTTGGTTGATCCAACAAATATTTTAATCCTTTATTGACAGTCATTAAAATGTTTTTTCTTCCAATTAAGTGATGACGCCACATTTTTAATGCATGTATTACAGCATCCAACTCTAGGTCGTAAGTTGCATAGTTCATTTCATGAATATTTAGCTTCCTAGAATCATATGCAATAGTGTGACCTTCTTGTGTTAAGACCCTGCCAAGTCCATCAGTGCATGCATATGTGCATATTATGAAATCTTTGTTGGGATCAACAATTTTTAAAATAAGTGTTGTTGTTAATAATTCATTTAGTTTCTTAAAGCTTTCTTCACATTTTTATCCCAAACAAATTTCTTACCTTTCTTTTGTAACGATGTTATAGGATTTATTATTCTAGAAAATCCCTCGATAAAATTATGATAGTAACTTGTAATTCCCATAGAAGATTGTACACCAGTTACGTCTTTCGGGGCAAGCCATTCATTAATTTCTTTTATCTTGTCTAGGTATACTGCAATTCCATCCTTGGATATCACATGCCCTAGGTGCTGTATTTTATCTTTATAAAAATAACATTTGCTAAACTTAGCATAAAGTTGGTGTTCCCTTAAAACTTGTAAAATTATCTTTAAATGTTCATCATGTTACTCTTTCATCTTAGAATAAATTAGAATGTCATCAATAAAAATCACCAGAAATTTATTCTAGTATTTATGTAACATGTTGTTCATTAAATACATGAAGACTACTGGAGCGTTGGTCAGCCGAAAGGCATAACCACGAACTTGTAGTGTCCATAGCGAGTTCTGAACGTAGTCTTAAAGATGTCCTCATCTTTAATTCTTACTTGGTGCTGCCCCGACCTTGAATCTATTTTAGATAATAGCATTGCATCACGTAGTTGATCAAATAGATCATCAATGTGGGGAAAAGGATATCTGCTCTTTATAGTCATTTTATTTAGCTGATGGTAGTCTATGCATAAATGCATAGTTCTGTCTTTATTTTTAACAAAAATTACGGGTGCTCCCAATGGAGACACACTGGGTCTTATATAATTTTTATCAATCAATTCTTTAAGCTGTGATTTAAGTTTATTAAGCTCCAGAATGTTCATTCTTTAAGGATCCTTTGAGTTTGGTACCGCTCCCGGTACTAACTCAATGGTGAAATTGAGTTCCCTTTTTAGAGGTAATCTTGGAATTTCTTCGAGGAATACATCAGAAAATTCCTTAAGAATGGGTATATCTTCCATCTTTAACTTATCTTCATTAGTGGATTGTTCATTGTTAATTACATTTATAGCAAAAAACTTACACCCTTTACAAACAACATTTTTAACTTGTAAAGCAGAAATTTGCCTAACATATATCTTTCTAGGAATACCTTTTACTGTTACTGTTTCACATGCATCATTTAAACAAGTAAAAGTCTTTTCAAAGCAATTTAATACTACTCTATTATTTTCTAACTAGTCCATTCCAATCAGAACATCGTAAGAACCTAAAGGTAACACATTCAGTTTAACATGAGTCCTAAACTGATTCATCAGTAATTCACATTCTTTAACATAATCAATCACCTTTCTTTTTGTGCCAGTAGCTAATTGAACCAACCATGATTTATCGAACTTATCTATTTTCAAATTGCAACATTTAACTAAATCAAGTGAAACATAGCTAATACTTGCTTCGGGATCAATTAAAATAGAAATAGGTTTATCTTTCAGCATACCTTCCACTTCAACAATGGAAGTTTGATGATCAACTTATATGTTCTCCAAGGCTGCATTTATCCTGGGAATCTCTCTTGCTAAGTCACCAACAGTAGCCTCCTCCTGTATAGTATGTATGTTCTTGACCGCCTTCTTCTTGAGTGGGTAGTTTTATGCATAGTGAGGTCCGTGACATTCCCAACATCTAACAGGTTCTTTATGTTCATTATTTTTAACAAAATTCTTAGGTGGATCACTGTTCCTTGCAGTTGTAAATTTTGACTGTGTATTTCTTGCTGCATTGTTTCCTTGAAATTTTCTATTAGAGTAGTTATGTGAATTATTATTCCCAAAATTACGATTAAAAGAAAACTGCTTCTTCCTTTGCTCAAAGTTGTTAGGCCTTTTTGATTTCTAGCTTGGGGTGCCTTCTATTTTCTTGTTCTGTTCATAACAGATGTTCGCCTTTCTCATGGCCTATTCAAGAGTTCTAGGACTATCATATTTAATCCTGTCTTTTATGTGAGAGAGAAAGCAGCTCAGAAACCTATGTACCTTAGGATTTTCTTCAACGAAATAGGCGCACACCTTAATAAATTCAAAAACTTGTTGCACAACTCTCTCATATCCATGGAACCTAGTCTTAACTCATAAAACTCTTTAGTTCGTTCCTCATAATATTGTTCTGACAAAAATTTTCTTTTAAGATATTTCTTAAAATTACTCCAATTTACACTTTTCTCTTTTAAACCTTTAACTCGTTTCAGATCTTGCCATGAGATGTCTGCTTTTCTAGTTAAGTTATAAATTTCCATTTTAGTTTTTAAATGGCTCAAGTAATTATAAATCTAGAAATACTTATTCATACCAGACAACCATGCTTCAGCTGTCTCACTCTTTTCTGTTTCTCCATTAAAAGTTGGTGCTTTGATCTTTTTAAACTCACCATAAATTTCTTCGTAGGGTCTATTCTTCTTTTTCTTAGTGTAGCAGTCACTGTCACTACTATCACTAGAATACTTATGCTTTTCCCTGTATGCCCTTGCATCAAATTCAGAAGATGAACTGCTGTCATAATTAGTCAATTTTACCTTTTTATCATTATGCTGGTAGGACATAGTTCCAGATTCAACATTATTTTATGTTTTCTTATCTTGATCATTTTTATGAAAATTATCCAGCAGGATTTGATTCAGCTCCTCTTGAGCTTTCAGAATTCGTTTGTTTTCTTCCTTAAAAAATTTTTATCTCAATTTTTAAATATTTCACTATCCTTAACAGTTCAGATGAATTATCATTCAACTCGACAAATAATTTTTTTCCATTAATGTGGCCTTGTTCATTATTATTATGTTCGTTATTAAGGGACCCGTCCTCGACCAACTCTGTTGGTCCTTCCATACCTACAAACTCAATTTATAAAATGCTGAAACTGGAAACAAAATAATTTAAATTGGTAATTTGTAATTCTGTAAATTTTCATTTGCATGAATGAGCCACTTCAGGCCCAGTATTTGAACTTGCACTCTGATACCACATGCAACATCTCCAAAAATTCACTAAAATTTAAAATTTTTAAGTAGCAATAAATGCTTGTGTCGCTATGCTAAAAGTGTTAACTTCAACACAACTAAACATTAAACAATGTACTTCATGATAACAACTCATAACATTTAACATTAGTGACTAAGAGTTTAAATTACTTATGAATCGCAGCAGATGTCTTAACAACTGTTAGTTTAAAAAGTGTCTTAAAAATTCGCAAGTCATTTATCGTCAAGTCAGCGTCACGATGTTGAATCATGCTTACATAATGTACTTAATTGTTAGCATGCGTATCATCACTTCCATTCTATGTTATGCATTTTGTTTTCTAGAGACTAAATGTTCATCTTGATGAAATGAAGGGGTCCTTGAATAGCCCCGAGGCTTACTTAGCTATCACTAGCTAACGCTCCTGAATTCTATTTGCAGAGAACATGTAAGATAGAGAAATTCCCAATGAAGCCTTCTAATGTGTTTCAATTTATCATACAACACTATAATTGGCCTTTTAAATTAAAAATATGAATGTGTAGAGGATTATCTACTCTGCAATTCAACTTGGGTATTTTATCTTAATTATTTGATCATGTTCACTATAACGTATTCCTCCATGTTTACTATGGAGAAAAAATTATGTATTAATACCACATAATTTCTTGTATCAATACTTATGGAAATTTTCATAGTTCTGCATTATATGTTTTCTACCAAAACTATGGAGAAGCATTGTAATGTTAATCCATTACATAAATTATATATGTATTACCTATATCAAACAATATATTACAGTTTTTATAAAACTATACTTTATGTTTATATTGCAAATGCACATTCTATATGCATAGACTTTATATGAGAATGATACGCATTAAATCTATTTGCATAAACTATATGTTTGGATCTATGTTCATAAACCATACGTATGATACTATTTGTATAACCTATCACCTTATGTTTTAATTGAAAGTGGGAAGCTTGATATAATGTAACTTGTTGTAACCTTACTATATCTTCCCAAACTATGCAAACACACAATGTATTAAATTATAGTGGAGGATGTGTTGGCATGCACTACGAACCGGTAGCTAAGGTATTTAATGGTTCCATAACTGCTATCCTGGTGGATTGCTTGGTGGTTGCTTTCATGGCCAAATATTCAGGTGAAAAGTTTTGGAGTTTGGTGATAATCTTCAGATGCGTAGTGTAAAACTCGCTGAGCTATGCAACGATGGCATGGTAGGATCTGTAAAATACCCTTGTTGCTAAAAAACATTTTATGTTGGAAACATTATCTTAAATTTATTGTAAAGTTTTATATTGGACAAGTGTCCAAGGATGACTGTAATTTGCACAATATTTTATTATTAAATAAATTAAATAGGAGACAAATACTTAAGGGGATTGCTGAAAGAGTGTTTACTGACCCACTAGGTGGAATGGAATCTGGGGTAGAAGGCAATGGACAAATGGCAGCTTCATGAGGCAAGTAACTAGTTGTTGGTATGGGACAAATCCCTTAAATTGTGGTCTTAGTGCCCTGAAAGATGGGACTGGAGCATGAGGATCATTTATTGAAAACAGACCACTAAAGACCTAGGCAATCTTTAAAAGAGCCATCGAATTTTGGACTAAGGTTCATCACTTTTCCTAACGAGGAAATTTACCTTGGGGTTTTGTTGCTTGCACCCAAGAAATTCGATGAGGGGATATGCTAGTTTTGTATCATGGTGTAAGTCTGCACATTATACTGCTGAGTGTAGAGTCCTAAAAGTTGAGGAGAAAGTCTTAATAATTTGCTTCCTGTACAATTTTCTGAGTGCCTTGCTTCTACACAGAGTCCATCTACCTGGTGGTTCAGTAAACAGGCTCGGGGGTCCAAAGAAGGCAAGCAGTTTGGCTACTTCTTCTGGAGAAGGTTGGGAGGAACAGGCCTCTTTGGGTGTTTTTCCATCCTATCTACAGTTACAGGTTTTACTTGTTATCTTTAATCCTAAATAGTTAAATTATTTCTGTAATCACTGATTTAGTATTTCATTAACTTGAAAACTGCTAGTCTACATTATGTAGAAGTTAAATGTAATTTTCTGAACTGTTTAGGAATTTATAAACTGTTCAATAGATTTATGAATTGGTAAAATGCCTCCATTGTATTTTTCCCCATACTATTTTCGATATGGTACTCTAGTATAGGGAGGAAGAATTAGAATCAGATGAATGATAGGAAGACTGCCAAATGAATGAATATACTAACATTGTTTTATTTCTTAATATTCCTTATCAGATACTTTCTGTAATATAAATTATATACCTGTCTAGACTTAGGAATCATACAGCTATAGAAATAAACTTAACAATATTTACAAATATTCTATTATATCTCTACTTTCGTATAAATAGGAAAATGTAGGATTTAATCCTTTTTCCATAATGGAATGTAATTACAGTCTCTTTTATTTTTCTGCATATCTAATATAAATCTTCTAATAAGACTGCTATCTATATTATTGTTGATGTATATGTAACTTCGGAATGTATTTCACATATATGTATATTGTATTCATATAGAGATGGTATTATTCCTCTATAAGGAAGTGTCGTCATTTATATTGTAAGTGTCGTAACTTATACTTGATGGGTTATTAGACCACCTTATTTGGGGTCGGCCCTGTATAAGTCATGTGGGTCAAAGGGTTATTAGACCACCCTATTGGGGGTCGGCCATGTGGGTCAAAGGGTTATTAGACCACCCTATTGGGGGTCGGCCTACTCAGCATTATGTTATGTGGTAAAGTTCGAGCCTACATGAGTTAGGTAAAAAGGCAAGTCAAGTCAAGTATAAATAGAGTGTGGGAGGCACTCTATTTGCTCACTCACTTCTCACACATGCTCTCAAGGAGGAGAGGCGCACTTATGAAGGAGGAGGATTGCTGCTAGGTTATGTCTATCTCTCTTGGTTGGTTGTATCATTGCTCTATCTATCTCTGAGGAAGTTATTGGGGTTTTTCACCTTTATGGTTTTCCCCAAGTAAATCTTTGTGTCTCTTGTGTGCTTGCATTATTGTCTCCATGATTGATATGCTGCAGATATGCTGTACATGTTGTTCTCTCAGTTAAGATCCTAGATCAGATTGAAGTAAATTCTGAAAATTTAACATGGTATCAGACCTAGCCTGAAAGAAGGCATGATATGGCATGTATGACACTTGTTGCACTTACGATGCTAGGGCTTGATATAGCAAAAACCAGTCATCGTAGCACTTTCGCTATAAATCCGTTTTGGCGAATTTTTCGGATCTGAAATTGTTACAGGCCGAAGCTAAGATCTCCAGGTATCTTGTGTCCGAAGGACAACCTCTAATTCGTTGTACTTTGTGATTTATGATCTGTACAATATAGGGTTTCTGCCTCTTCCAGATCTGAGTCAAAATCAGGTGACCTTGGGAAAAAGGTCATATCTTCGGCTAGGAAGCTCCAAATGAAATTTCGTAAAAAGTGACAGGTAGTACACAGTCTGTAATATCTCAGAAAACGTTTTCAGAGGCCGAAGTTGAACCAGTGACACGTGGAACGCCGTACAAGTTCGCTCTCCTGTTTTATCCCAAAACAGGTCACGTTGCGACATTTGGCATAACTCTCTCTCAGAGAATCCAATTGAGGTCAGACCTGTCAGGATGGAAAGATAACAGGTCAGGATATCTCAGGAAACTTTTTCAGACCCTGTGGATCAAAAATTTCAGAGTTACACCAGAAACAATCAGGTACATATTTCTGTCAAAACAGAATTATTTTTTGGTACCTTCATTCATGGCTTCCGGAATTTAGGGCTTTGGAGAAAGTTGGAATTTTTGTAATCGGAGACCACGGCTGGATGCTACTCATAAAAATAGAAATTTAGAGACCAAGATCAGAATTTTTGGTTGGGCAGAAGGCCGGGCTTGATTAGACCCTAGTTCGGGACTTTGATCAGAAAAGTGGAAAATTAGGGCTTCTGTAAAAATGGGAATTTTTGAAATCTGTGACCACGGCTGGAAGCTCCTCAGAAAAATAGAAGCTTAGAGCTTTGGATCAAACATTTTGATGGGGCAAAAGAGTGGGCTTCATCAAACCCCAGTTCAGGGTCACGTCCAGTGAATCTAGAAGTTTCAAAGGCAAAATTGAGGAGTGAAACTTTGCAGTTTTCAAATTCTGAATATACCAACTTGATCAGCTCATCAAGGCACATATTTCTATCCTATCAGAAGTTTGAAATTCAAAGTTTGAATTTTTGGGGTTTCTCTGACAAACCCATATCCAGCTCAAGGTCCAGTTCTTGCAAATCAAGTGGATTGGGTTAATCCTAGAAGAAGATGGATTGGTCACTTGCATAAGTGAAGAAGTTCCTGTTTCAGAGGGAGATGAGGCTAAGGCCTTACATAAGAAGATTACAAGTGATCTCGACAGGTATGACTCATCGAGGTATGTTTTGAGATTTGTTCATAATTAAGTTTATGGTATGCTTGTCTTCATATTATCACGGTTAGTACAATCTTGATTTTAGACTTGTCATATCACCTTAATAAAATTATGAATGCATGATAGAAGTCATTCATTTATTAGGAGTATGAAACTTATGTTTGTACTAACACATTGTGATGTTGTATGAGTTTTATGTTGTCTACTAACATGAAAGGTACACCAAGAAGACAAATCATGTTCTAGTTCAAGAACATATGATCATGAGGACAAAGATTCATCCATTTCCATGGATCTCATAGAAGATCCATTCTCGAGGTATGTATAACTTAGTTTTATAATGGTTAACTTATGAGACATGCAGGTTACTAGCACAAGTCACTAAAGAGAACCAGAAGACATTATGCGGGTATGTTAGACATAAATAGCTAGCATGCTAATCCAGGTATGTTTTTCCTATATCAAGCTAAAATCCTACCTTGTGTTAGGATCTTATACTGTTGTTGATAATAATTATTCATGAAGTCATAGGTTTGAATAATCATGGTTGGATGTATATTATTATAATTGATGATATGACTAACCAGAAGAATCATGAATGTATAGGCTTGAATAATCACAGGTTTTATGCATTTTATATCTCTTATCTTGATTGATGATTCAACTAACCTGAAGAGTCATAGGCTTGAGTAATTACAGGTTTAGACATGTTATGTTTCTTATGATTTGACTAACCATAAGAATCCTTGAATGCTCATGCTTATTATTTATGTTTGAAATGATCATGACTATACATGCTTGAGATTATTGTGTTTTAATAGTATACTAATGAATGTATGATTTTATATGAGATCACAAGGATAACACATTCATGATACTAATAAGCATGCATAGGGACCAAGGATGAATATGAGTTCAATAACAGGTAATTCAGGAAGCAAATATCAAGAGGGAGCACACTCCAGTTGCTCCTGCCAGAAAGCAAAGGAGCACACTCTAGTTGTTCCTGCAAGAAAGCAAAGGAGCACACTTCAGTAGTTTCTGCAAGGATGCAGATATTCAGAGGGAGTTGATCATCTCTCTACATTTCACAACAGAAAGGTGTAGAAGAAGCTACCTCAGATTAGGACTCCAGCAGCTCCTGTAAGGAAGCAAAGACTCAGAGGGAGTCCACCCAACGAACAAACAAAGATAAGTATTTGAATTGTCATTTCTTAAATAATATTGTTCAATAATGTATATACTGATGTTCCTAGAATTAGGTTGTGTATTATGCATATTAGAATAATTGCATTGATGAACAATATACTACTAATATGCATGGGTAAGTAGCCTATGGCACTGTACAACATTCCATTGCTACTTATCTAGAATGAAACCTCTTTGCTGACATGTTGGGAGTTGTGCACACTCTTAACAATGTTCTGGTAGAGATTGGAAGGCATCTAGAAAGTTACGGAATATGGATAAATGTTGTATTGAAGCATTGGCTAAGATAATTGCATGACTGTATGGCATATTTATTTATGTGTAAGAATTTGTTCAGAAAACTATGAGATGTTTTCTAATCATGCAATTTAACTTGTTGTGTAGGAAAGATCATATGCCATCTCCTACAAAAGGACTACAACATTTGTTCCAGCAAGAAAGATATCTATTGAAGATATTGAAGTTCCCAGGATCTGGGATGAAGAAATGGAATGCCATGATCCGTAGATCATGAAGAAGATGTTTGGGATGCAGTCCCAAGACCTGACAGGGAGTCATATGTATGCAGATTGAAGAAAGCCTTGTATGGCTTGAAGCAAGCTCCCAGAACTTGGTATGGTGAAGATAGATTGATTGCCGACACGCAGCGGAAGCTTACTACCGAGTTCGAGATGAAGAACTTGGGGATGATGCACTATTTGTTTTTGGCATGGAGGTGTGGCAAAGTGCAGATAGAATCTTCCTTGGACAAGGGAAGTATGCAGTAGAGATCCCAAAGAGGTTCGGGATGATGGATTGCAAGGCCATGGCCACACCTATGGCATCGAATCTGAAGCTTCTATATGATGCTTCATCTGAGTCAGTTGATGTCTCTATGTATCGTCAGATGATTGGGTCCTTGATGTACCTGACGAACACAAGACCAGACATTTGCTTTGCTGTGAACACATTGAGCCAGTTCCTGACGGATCCGAGAAGTGTTCACCTGGTTACTGTAAAGCATGATTCTGAGGTACCTGAAGGGTACAGTGGATTATGGGCTCAGGTATGAGGCGAATCAAAAGTTTAACCTGGAAGGTTATGTTGATTCAGATTGGGCTGGCAGTGCTGCAGACAGGAAGAGCACATCTGGGTGCTGCTTCAGTATGGGATCAGGTGTGATCTCTTGGTTTAGTAGGAAGCAGTCCTGCGTAGCACTGAGTATAGCTGAGGCAGAGTATGTTGCAGCCTGTTCAGCTAGTTGTGAGGCAGTATGGCTACGGAAGCTACTGTCTGAGTTATTTGATCTCCCGTTGGAGGCTACTGGTATCTTCTGTGATAACCAGAGTTGTGTGAAGCTGTCCGAGAACCCAGTGTTTCATGACAGGTCAAAACACATAGAGATCAAATATCACTATATCAGGGATATGGTGCAGAGAGGAGCTGTGAAGCTCCTGTATGTTGCGACGGACGAGCAGATTGCAGATGTGCTGACAAAGCCACTAGCCAGGGTGAAGTTCGAGTACTTCAGAGAGAGGCTTGGCGTGCTTCAGATCAAGGATACTTCGAGGAAGAAGTGATGGACACATTTGCTGAAGCCATTCCAAGCATGTTGGAAGGAGGATCCTTCACATGGCTGTGGATGTAAGCGCTGGATGATGAGCATCAGGATGATGTTCTGGTTTCTGCTTGGATATGATCAGTTGGATCATTTTATGTATGTATGTATGCATCATGTTGGATGCTTGGACCATGTATCTGTATATGTATCAGGTGGATACATTGTATGATCAGGTGGATCATGTATGGTGATATGTATCATGTATTTGTATTTGTATCAGGTGGATACATTGATGATCAGGAGGATCATGTATGATGATATGTATCAGGTAGATACTTGGTATGCATCAGGTAGATGCATTGATGATCAGGAGGATCATGTATGATGATATGTATCATGTATTTGTATCAGGTGGATACATTGATGATCAGGAGGATCATGTATGATACTTGGTATGCATCAGGTAGATGCATTGATGATCAGGAGGATCATGTATGATGATATGTATCATGTATTTGTATCAGGTGGATACATTGATGATCAGGAGGATCATGTATGATACTTGGTATGCATCAGGTAGATGCATTGATGATCAGGTGGATCATGCAGCAGGATGTTGCAGTGATGATCAGGATGATCATAGATGACGAGCTTCAGGATGTTGCTCCAGATGACATGCAGCAGGATGTTGCAGTGATGATGATCAGGATGATCATGGATACATCAGGATGATGTATGGTGAGTATCAGGTTGATACTCTATGGCCGTGGATCAGGTTGTGCATATGAGCATGTAATTCGTTTCCCTGGGAGATTTGCAGATGGTCTTTCAAGGTTTTGCCTATGGCATGTAATTCAGTGCCCTGGGACATATGGCAAATGCTCTTTCGAGGTTTTGCTCTGGGAGGACATGTAATTCGTTGCCCTGGGAGATCTGCAGATAGTCTTTCGAGGTTTTGCCTATGGCATATAATAGCGCCCTGGGATATCTGGCAGATGCTCTTGCGAGGTTTTGTCCTATGGCATGTAATTCGTTTCCCTGGGAGATCCGATAGGTTGGGCTGTGTGCCCGTAATCAGTCCTGGGATGCTCTTGCGAGGTTTTGCCATGACCACATGTAATTCGTTGCCCTGGGAGATTTCAGGTCGGAGTTGTGTACCCGTAACATCCTGAGATGCTCTTGCGAGGTTTTGTGGTGGACCACATGTAATTTGTGCCCTGGGAGATTTCAGGTCGGAGTTGTGTACCCGTAACATCCTGAGATGCTCTTGCGAGGTTTTGTGGTGGGGTCACATGTAATAGCGCCCTGGGAGATCCTACAGGTCGGAGTTGTGTACCCGTAACATCCTGGGATGCTCTTTCGAGGTTTTGTGACGCACGTAATAAGTCCTGAGGATTCCACAGTATGGCCAGTGATGATGAAGACCTGCAGGTGGTGGGCCTACATCCAGTATGAAAAAGGACTGGCTCTGTAGAACTTCCTATGACGAGTAGATTCAGAGATTGATTGAGATAGCAGCAGCAGTGACGATGATGATGACTCGATGACGATTATCCAGTGACGATGATCCAGAGAAGATGACTTGTGCTAGAAGAACTGTGTTGAGAAATACCTTCCTAGTTAAGAGGGAGTGTTGATGTATATGTAACTTCGGAATGTATTTCACATATATGTATATTGTATTCATATAGAGATGGTATTATTCCTCTATAAGGAAGTGTCGTCATTTATATTGTAAGTGTCGTAACTTATACTTGATGGGTTATTAGACCACCTTATTTGGGGTCGGCCCTGTATAAGTCATGTGGGTCAAAGGGTTATTAGACCACCCTATTGGGGGTCGGCCATGTGGGTCAAAGGGTTATTAGACCACCCTATTGGGGGTCGGCCTACTCAGCATTATGTTATGTGGTAAAGTTCGAGCCTACATGAGTTAGGTAAAAAGGCAAGTCAAGTCAAGTATAAATAGAGTGTGGGAGGCACTCTATTTGCTCACTCACTTCTCACACATGCTCTCAAGGAGGAGAGGCGCACTTATGAAGGAGGAGGATTGCTGCTAGGTTATGTCTATCTCTCTTGGTTGGTTGTATCATTGCTCTATCTATCTCTGAGGAAGTTATTGGGGTTTTTCACCTTTATGGTTTTCCCCAAGTAAATCTTTGTGTCTCTTGTGTGCTTGCATTATTGTCTCCATGATTGATATGCTGCAGATATGCTGTACATGTTGTTCTCTCAGTTAAGATCCTAGATCAGATTGAAGTAAATTCTGAAAATTTAACAATTATGTACCATATATCTTTATTTCTATCAAAACATTACCATTGTTCATGCTTGCAAACAATACTAGTACTCATACAGTAATCATAACATTTAAAACACCTACATTATCATTAACTTAGATACTTAAAACATAGAACAAGTCTACTTGTACGAGTACACTTTCTTGAACAAAACCCTAGTTCCTGTGTTATCACTTTTTAGAAGTCATTCAAACTCTTTGAACCGAAAAGATTGTCCAAGTCTGAGTTCGGCCTTTTTAAAGGCTTGCTTTTCACATAACAGTTATGGGTTTGTAACCCTTACTACACTTGACATTACAACTTAGTAAAACATAACCCTTGTAAACTTAGATTCTTAAACAATATGAGGTTTATACATTATTTTGGTGAAAACAACTGCCATTGACACCATTCACCATTTCAAGCAAATTAAGTTTACATTTCGAAAAAACAAGTTGTATCCTAGCAACATCTTATTCACATACCAAACTGAGGGTTCAGTTTTGGAAACAATTTCCTAACATTGAAACGAAGAAGAAGACTTAGGGTTTGAACACACAAGACAAGGTATCTACCTTAGACTCTCGGTCATCTTTATCCAACATTTCAAAACAGAAACATCAATTTTAGTACAGGTTCCTTAGAGCTCAGCACACGAAGATCAAGTTTTTAGAACAGTTACCATTTTTATCCACACTTCAAAACTATATATTAACAATCCCTCACATTAAATGTAACTAACATTTAAATTACAATATCAATGCAAGATCAAAACCAATAGAAAACCTTTTTTACAAGTGTTGAGTAGGAAGATAAGTCACTGTAAGATTTCTTTTATTTTTCCCCATCAAAATAACAGAAGGATAAAACCCTCATTACATTTGTATCAAACAAGACACATAGAAGTTTCGTAACTAAAAAAAAAGGTAGGTCAAGGAGCCATCCTCCCTACATCATCTTTGGCACATAAAACTTCACAATGACAGTTACCACTCACAACCAGGCATCAACATTGAAGTCTCAGCTAAAAACCAAAGAGGGACCAATAGTCACCAAGCTTAAGTCAACTAGGAGAACCACCGGAGCATACTAGTTGCAACGCAACTGTCATTACCCAAGCTCGAGCATGGAAGCCAAGAGCTGAGGGCACCTGCCACACAATATTTTTATGATTAAAAGGAGTACCGTAACAGGAAGTTTCACTAGAACAAATAGCACAACTGAAAAACCTTAGTACATTAACAAAGTGGAGAACAGGTTCGAAAAACTGCACATTACCTTGCAAAGAGAACCAATTGCTGAAGCTGAGTATGATCATGCTCGAAGAGAACCAGAACCAAAGCTTCATAATAAACTCAGCGTAAGGGAAAGGCAACCCTAGAACTCTTAGTGGAAAAAGATTGCAAACTGAAGGTTGGGGTATTGAAACCTGTAAATGCCTCTCCTAAAACAACACAGTGAAACCCTACAACCTCGCAGGCCTGTCAACCTCTCCACCAAGCCCAGTAACACCAAATAAATGTGAAAGAACAACCTCAGTGAGGACATAGTGGGAAAGCTTAGGGTTTAAGACCTAAACTCTAGGTGATGCTAATGTTAGCACCTATTTAATTTTTGCAGAAAATTACTAAATTTAAAAGGTGGAAGGTGGAACGACTACCTGATGGAAGCCTGGAGCACTCCATATCCCCGATGACCAGGAGCTAGAACGAGAAAGGAATAGGTATAGGAATACCTAGCACAATAAAAAATGGAATTATTTTTAAGTGTGGGCATTAGTATACAAAAGAAATTAAATGATAAGGCTAAAGGGCCCTAAGTCCTATAGTCCGCTTATAAACATATGGGGGGGATAAGTACCGTGCGGATAGGCACCGTCGATCAAATGCAAGCCCGCAATCAATGACATCCATTGATGATCGCATGGCCAAACTGTAAGGAAGAGAAGGGATGAGCGGATGCGATGGGCTTTTTCGGTTAGACAGATGTCAGCCGGAGGGAACATCGCAAAGACTATAGAAGGGAGCGGTAGCATTTTAATAAACATTGCGATGGTACTAAGATGAAAGGTAGGTGTTTGGCCACGTGGATGATCTGGAAAAGACAGAGTGGTATCCTATGGTCAAGGCCAAGGGTTCCGCAGTAATAAATGCAATGTGACTAAGTAAACGAATGAGATTGTCTCCAGATAGATCGACGGTCCTGGATAATCATCGCATCCAGAAGATGCATGATGAATAGTGGCAAGGTAGATGTGATGGACTGGGTCTCGCCGGATAGGTGTCAGCTCCACAGCTCATTGCATGAAGAAAGGGAGATATAGAAGAAGCTTTTAAGGTGCATGCGACGCTACCCTGTAGATGCATGCAAATAAGAGGAACATCCCAGATGAGAGTTGGTAAGATGACCCGATGGTGGATATGGGTAGATTGTCAAATTAGCAAGTAAAGAGGGGCCAGATCTGATGAAGGAAAACAATCACATGGGATATCAAAGCTTGAGATTAAGGTACAACCGGATAAGAAAACCGGAGGTTATGGAGGCATGGTTATATGTGTGAGAGCGCCCGTCAAAGTTAACATTTTTATTTTTCCGTGATCTGTCTGAGCAGGAGGGTCTTTTTTTAGAGAATGAGGTTCTAGCCCCAGTGTAGAAGCTTGGTAGCAGGTTTCCAATTAGTTCAGCTGAGGAGTGAAGGTCTTGCGATCACATCCAAACATGGAGGACCCCAGAGATCCTATATCATGTTCGGCCTAGGCTAGACTGGTCTGCAAGGAAGATATCCTTTGGGACCTCGGCCTTTTGAGCCTGGAGGTCTCCCCAGTAATGACAGTGGTTCTCTTGTCTTGCGAAAGTCCAACCAAAGGTTGTTGGACCTTTTTAGCCGCCCTCCTCAGCCCTGACTTGGACATTGGGCATAGTTCCCATGACCTGTTGAGTGTCCAAATTAATTGTTGGTATGTCTGAAGGTGAAGGTGGTTCAATACCAAGCCCCAATATTGGAGAGTTTATGATTAAAGGTATCCACCCATGGGTGACAGTCTCCCTTGGTACTAGTGACTTCAGGCCTAGGCTCTAGGTAAATGGGGGAGATTGAAACAAGTAGGTGAAGAAGACGTCGACCCCAGCCATACTAGGATGAGGGCGGAAGTTCTCAAGGAGTTATAAGCATCATAAAGTTGTCGGATGCTTATGATCGGGAGGTTGGTAGACGTGTAAAGGCCAGAGAAGCCGACAGTGAGGGTAAAAAGAAAAGTCACTTGTGTAGATTAGTGGATGGCTCAAGAGATGGTGGAAGTGATGTGATCCACGATTTCCAGCATGAGAGGGGAAGATGAGGCATAGTAGTATGACATGGGATGGAACAAAATGGCATGACAGGAAAAACTTACTCGCATTGTATTGGAGAAAACTCACCATGGCTTGGGAATACCACAACAGACAGATGACTACCAGAAATCAACTCAATTCTCAAAACAATGCTATTATAAATGACAATGTTAATATAATGGAGAAATGTAACCAACCTCGATCCAAACTTTTGATGTAGATCCCTGTTGGAGCTTTCAATCCATGCACTTGAAATCTGCAAATTAGTCTTGACAACCAATATCCAACAAGTACATATAATATAAAAATGACATTAACATTATCAATAACAATGGTCCATAATATCACAAGCAAATGTAACCCAATGTATAATAAACAACATTTACAACATGATGGATGAGAATATGAGTATTTCTATTAATGAACAAGAAGAAGTACAAAGGGATACGACCTCTTGCCGACAACCAATTTGAACCAAGATCTAGATCAATCCACTTGTGCCTCCACCACTTCAATCCTCCATGAATGGAAAACTCAAACTATGAAAGGAGTTTGGAAGGTGAACATAAAGGGTTCACAACTACAAGGATCAATGTGTGCAGACTCAAGATAGGGAAAAAATCCACTAGAGTTCTCTTTCTATTCTCTTCTTCCTCCCGTCCATAAGCCATATGTGCTCAATATATAGTACTCTCAAAGGTAGGTGAAAGGACACATCGAGGTGTTACCCGGGCAGATGGAGTGCCAAAGGTCACCCAATGACCGCTTTTTGGGAGTAAAAAGTAATTAATAGTGGCTTTTACCATTTTACTTGATACCTGTGGGCTATAGTGATGCAACTTGCGGGTACGCATGCTATAGTGATGCAACATGTGGGTAGGAATAAAAATAGGGCAAACTAATATCTCTGAAGGATATAAGTGGATATGAGTCACTGAAATGGATCCCACAAGCCAACTAATGCTGATGCTCATAGGGTTGAAGATTACAATGTAACAGATGCCCCCTAATGTGTGAGGTTAGAGACTGATGCTATGATGGCCAAAATACATTATAAAACTCAGAACTGGAGTAATGGAGACCCAAGTGGAAAGAGCAGCTCACTCGTCATAATACAATAGTATCTCTAAATACATGTCGGTATAGTACAACAACCTGATACAATGGCCATGAAATAGGCAGTATAATAGATACATGTCATAAGTGATCATAGCCATGATCCCTCTACAGTAAGAAATGGTCTTTTGCTGAAAAGAAGACAACTAGTGCAAAACTGGAGGTACAAACTGCTGAAATATGAGAGGTGATATCTCAGATGTAAAGTCAAAGTCATATATAGCATACTGAATGCCACAATCGCCTGGGATGTTCTACACAAGTCTTCGACGGTGCAAGTCCCATCAAGTGAATAAAGGAGTTGGGGTCAAACCTGATGAGACATCGTCTGCTTACTGGTCAATGATGTATACTGTTAACAGACACAAGATGACCCACCAATGATGAAAATGGGAATCAAGGCAAATAGCACAATCATCGGAGTGTGAATAAATGGGTTGAAGTCGAACACTGGGATGAATCCATCGATCAGGGGACATTGATGTATTCCCAAAATTGTTGACGGCGAGAGAAACTGCCACTAATGACTGCAAGCCTCAAGGTACTCAACTGAACTCTAAGCCTCAAGTCCCAGAATAAATGAGCTGGAGTCAATGAAATGAGACTCACTGGAGGGAGGGCATTAAGGCATCCCCCATCGACCAACACGAGGTACCAATAATGCTGAATATTTGGAAGATCTCAAGTGAAACGAACTGACTCAATAAGGATGGCCGACATGCAATAGTCAAGAGATCTGATGGGATGGATAGACTCAGGAAGCATAGACTTGACATAAACTATGCAATGCAGGAAGCATTACAGAGGGCTCCATAATGACGAGAAGCTTAACCAATTGGTGGAGAAAACTGAGAAACAAGTACAGCTCCTAAGGCCCAACTATAGTCCCGACTCATAATATACGGAGTGGAATGAATGCTCTGTTCAAAGGCGACACAACAGATACCAACGAGAAATCGTGACCATAATCCCGTCCAGCTTTTTGGAATATTGATTTTTTTGGTCTTTTTCATATTTGGGAAAAGCTTGAAAAAGAATAAAATTGCTTATAGTACAACAAGTGAGGGAACGAGTGTCAAATAGCTAGCAGACTAGTCCCAAGCAGTGGAACATACTTATGCTCAATGCAAGGAAGTGTGTGCAGGATGTGGACACTCAAGGGTATGTTCCCTCAGGGTCAAAAGGGCATCAAATTGTGAAGGGAAAATATATAAGCTCTGCAGGGCTCGATAGGGAAAAAGTGCTCAGGCACCAGGCTAATAATTGAGTAAGCGGGAGCCGGCACAAGGCTCAAGTAGCAAGCAGGATGATGCAATGCAATCAAAACATGATATAACTAAGGGGAGTCCTTAAGGGAGATGGCCAGCATAAGACAAAGTAGAGTATGAGTCTTTATCGCAACATCATGGCATGACTACAAAGGACTCCCAATCCTATGGACAAACAATGGCATGGGCACCATGATGCATAAACGGGTTCTAACTAGGGTACCCATGTTCAGAAAATCCCTACCACCACATAACGACACTTCTAAAGCAGTATGAAGGTTCCATGTCAGTTACAAAGCGGGGTCGCACCTAGGGTTTATGAAAATGGTCAATATGTCAAATGCATAATGCATGCGAAAATGGCATCTAACCTATGTGCCAGGTGTGAAATGTACATGTCGTAGATGTGAAATGGTTCAGAACAACTTTCGCCGAAAAAATCTGATTTAAAAACACTACTCCATGACACGATATTAGTTCATAACAGCTCAAAATGGAAAAAACTATAGAGAAGTGGGTCCAAAAAATTATAAATAGTAATAAATTTTTCCAAATTACAATTCATTTGCACTATTCACCAATTTGGAGTTATTTGGTTAGTTTTCACTTGAAAGTTCAGTTGCCAATTCTGGGAGTTACAAGTGACCATTCGGTGAACCGTCCGGAGCAGGTTGGTAGTTACTTCTGTACCTTTCATTTCAATGCTTTTATTTCAATTTTTGTCAGTGGGATTTTTTGTTTGTCCAAGCCCTAGATGGATTCAGTGCTACCCGCGGGCTATAACTATGTGGGTCACAAGCAGAGTACCAAACGTGAAGTCAAAAAATAGACTGCCCGCGGGTACCCGACACTCTATACAAATTAACCCACAAGTACGGTCGTGAAGAAATTTTTAATCATGAAATTGACCAAAATTTACTTGTTTTGCACTCCAGGATGGTTCTAGAGTGGAGGGAAAGAGAGCATGACCAGGTTGATGAGGTCGTGCACAATGATTTGCAAGCACAACAGGAATTGCAAGCATGTGGTTTGTATAAGTGCTGGAGCATAGGGGGTTTAAGGGCCCAAAACCTATTACTCCGCCATCTGATAGACCATTGGGATGTGGATGCTCAAAACTTCATCCTCAATGAGCAAACTCTAACACTGGAAGTAGAGGATATCTATTTCATTACCGGTTTGTCCCATAGAGGGGAGGTGGCGAGTCTTCAGTCTCGAACCGTGGGTGGTGGGATCACTTATTAGGACTACATAGCGCAGTATTGTCCTGCATACACATGAGCGATGGGAATTCAAGTTCCCATCAACGCCATAGTGAATCTGAGTACAAAGATCATTGTGGCTACCTTGGTGCTGATCACTAGATCCAAAGCACTGCACCAGGCATCCAGATTGGTGATGTTCTACGCATCACAATGCATGCAACCTATGATATTTGACTGGTGTACTACTCTGTTGGTGTCTATGAAGACACAATTGATAGAATGCAAAGAGGGGAAGGCCAAAAACTTTGGGTATGGTAGCATTCTATGCAGCTTCTTCTTTGAGAGGGTTCCAAGGGTGGATGTCCCTCCTCACAGCCTCCATGATCTAGCCCTGACCCGATGGGCTGAGATCTTGACACAACAGGGTGGTGTCCATCTAGCATCACCATATACTAAGGAGTTCTTCCACTAGTGGAATTGGTAGGTTATCGCTATAGAGGACTACCCCTATGCAGGGATAGACTTTAGATGGGACCGTGACATGCCGCTGCCACCAGGTGCAATGTTCAGAGACATCGGTGAGTACTCTTTTGGTTTTGTGTTTATTAAAATTTTATGGAATTTTTTATTATAGTTGAAATGCAAAAAATATTTTTGGTGGTAGTATCAAGTGCTAAAGTTTGACTGTTTGCTCGCAAACAAAGGCCCATTGAGACCCGAGGGCTTCCCGAGACATGGTCATCGGGGTAGAGGTGATCAGGCAGCAGATGCTACAGCAAGGCACACACTTCAAACATTGTGGCACAACATATCACGGATGGTTTCCCGAGTACAACAGATAGAGGTAGCCCGACTGCCTGAGGCCATGCAGCGCCAAGTAGTGGGTGTTCCTAGTGAGTGGGTGTGGCTACTGCAGTGGGTGACCAATGCAGTACATTACTTCTATGAGACACATCCCATCGAGGCGGCAGCTAGACCTCCCCGGAGGGAATAGATATCCCAGGGTCTCATTTTTTGTATCGATATGTATATTTTTGAGGGCTATGGGCTCTAGTTTTGTATGACACTACCATTTTTGGACATATTTATATATATATACAACTTTGGTTCTCGGTTCTACTATACATGTGTATGTACAAATGTATGAATGTCTTTGTATTTATGTGCTTCATGATGAATGTGACAAATGCGAATCTAATACATAGTTAGTGTATGCATTAGATATATAATTAAGACTCCTTGGAATATGAATATATGTAATTGAAACATAATGTCTCTCCAAGAGTCGTACCTTAAGGAATATCTGTAGTAATGTAGGGTCCCATACATGGTACTGCCCATTCATCTGCGACACAACTAGTTGTGAATCCAAGCGGACTTCTAAAGACTGGATGCTATGTGAAATAGCATCCTGAAGTAGCTCAATAACGACACTATACTCAGCCACATTATTAGATGTAGGACCGAGACAAGCACCTCCTGAGGACACAACTAGGTGGTTAGGTGAGAATATAACCCAGGAAGCAGAAGCAAGCTGCTACATATGTCGGATAGCACCATCTATGAAACCTAAGAATGTAGGAGATCCCGTTGACATCTGTCAATCAAACAGAGGCTAATCAGCAGACCCGATAACCAAAAGACAATCTAAACTATGTACAGAAAAACTATACAATAGTGTACAAAAGTATCATCCCGAACCAAAGGTTCAAGCATAATACCACTTGAGGTAGAGCCCATTTCTAGGTTCCTTCAAGGAAACTCCCTCATAGTCTTCTAACTCACAAGCTCCTTTTTCGAGGACACGCCTCACAATGTAAGGACAGTGCCACATGGGATTGAACTTGCCTTCCCCCAGGGGTTCTTTAGCTTGGTCATACAAGAGTACCAAGTCTCCTTCAGTATATTGCCGGGGATAGACAGACCTATCATATTGAACCTTGACACGATGCTTGTTAACATCAATGGCCACAGCGGCATCTCAATGTTGTGCATCAAGTTTCTCGAGGTGTACTAAACGTTGCTCAATATTCATCGTATCAGGGAGGATCTCTATGGCTAGCTTGAGTGAAGGGATTTCGCATTCAATCAGTAAAAGTGACTCCACACCATGAACTAACTAGAACGGTGAGAACCCGGTGGTAGTCTTGACTACAATTCAATATGCCCATAAAGCAGGATATAACATGATATGCCAATTGGTCTTGCTTTGTTGGATGGTACGTTGGAGATTGGTCTTCAAAGACTTATTTACTGCTTCAACCTGACCATTCGCTTGAGGATAGTAGGAAGAGGAGTGTTCCTAACAAAACCCAAGCTTGAGAGACAAATCCTCCATCATCTTGTTTTGAAAGTGACTGCCATGGTCAGTGACAATCTCTTTCAAGATACCGAACCGAGTGATAATTTGGTCGAACACGAAATGGGCTGCAATATCACCGTCGGCTTTTATGGTACGCATGGTGTCAGCTCACTTGGAAAAATAATCCATGGCCACGATAATATGGTGATGCCCCCTAGCTGAAGCTAGTTTGCAATCCATGAAATCTACCCCCCACTTAGTGAAGGGACCAACAGTGACGACCGGATGGAGGGATGCTAGATGCGAGTGTATGTTCCGAGAAAACACATAGCAAGGGTGACATCTCTTCACAACATTAATAAAATCTTTAAAGATGGTAGGCCAAAAATAACAAGCTCGCATGATACGCTGGGTTGTAGCAAGCCCAGATAAGTGACCGCCACATGCCCCCACATGGCAATCATTAAGTACCCGTTCCACTTCTTCATGAGTCAAGCAACGACGGAAAATGGAATCCTTTCCTTCTCAATACAAAGTGTCACTGACGATAGTATAATCTTTAGCGTGATGTCTCACACGTCATCGCTCATCTCATGAATAATGTGGAGGAAACTTCAAAGTTTGGAGATATACAATGACATCCCCATACCAAGGGTCTTCGGACAAGATAAGAAACAAGTGTTCATCCACAAAGGAATCTTCATGAATGACATCCTCATCAAGTCGTGGAAGGTCTAACATAAGCTCAGCGAACACCAGTGATTTCACCGATTTTTCCAAAGCAAAATCAAGATCAAATTCCTGAAGGATTACAATCCATTTATTGTTAAATTTTCAGAATTTACTTCAATCTGATCTAGGATCTTAACTGAGAGAACAACATGTACAACAAATCTACAGCATATCAATCATGGACACAATAATGCAAGCACACAAGAGACACAAAGTTTACTTGGGGAAAACCATAAAGGTGAAAAACCCCAATAACTTCCTCAAAGATAGATAGTGCAATGATACAACCAGAATACAAGAGATAGTCTTCTCCTAGCAGCAGAGCCTCCTCCTCCAAAGTGTGAGTGAGAGAATAGAATGTGTAAAATGAGAGAGACACACTCTCTATTTATACACTAACTTGACTTAACCTTTACTCAACTAGGTCGGCCTCAACTTAACCACTTAACATAATGCTAACTAGGCTGACCCCCACTAGGGTGGTCTAATAATCCTTTGACCCACATGGCCAACCCCCAATAGGGTGGTCTAATAACCCTTTGACCCACATGACTTATACAAGGCCGACCCCAACAAGGTGGTCTAATAACCCATCAAGTATACGTTACGACACTTAATATAAATGACGACTCTTCCGTATATAGGAATAATAACATCTCTATAGGAATACAATATACATATATGTGAAATACATTCTGAAGTTACATATACATCAACACTCACTCTTAACTCGGAAGGTATTTCTCAACATAGGTCTGCTAGCACAAGTCTTCTTATTTGGATCATCATCAGTGAATCATCATCCTCGAATCATCGTCATCGTCACTGCTGCTACTCTCTCAATCAATCTCTGAATCTACTCGTCATAGGAAGTTCTATAGAGCCAGTCCTTTTTCATACTAGATGTAGGCCCACCACCTGCAGGTCTTCGTCATCACTGGCCATACTATGGAATCCTCAGGACTTATTACGTGCGTCACAAAACCTTGCAAGAGCATCCCAGAACTTATTACAGGCACATAGCCCAACCTATCGGATCTCCCATGGAGCTATTACATGTGACCCTACCACAAAACCTCGAAAGAGAATCCCAGGACTGATTATGAGCACACAGATCAACCTATCGGATCTCCCAGGGTGCTATTATATGTGGTCACCACAAAACCTTGCAAGAGCATCCCAGGACTTATTATGGGAACACATCCCAACCTATCGGATCTCCCAGGGCGATATTACATGTGGTCATGGAAAAACCTTACAAGAGCATCCCAGGACTTATTACGAGCACACAACTCAACCTATCGGATCTCCTAGGGCGCTATTATATGCCATAGGACAAAACCTCGAAAGAGCATCTGCCAGATATCCTAGGGTGAAATTATATGCCATAGGAAAAACCTTGCAATACTATCTATAGATCTCCCAAGGCACTATTATATGTCCTCCCAAATCAAAACCTCGAAAGAGAGTTTACCAAATCTCCCAGGGAGCTATTATATGCCAGCAACAAAACCTTGCAAGAGAATTTGCAAACCTCCCAGGGTGCTATTATATGATTATGTGCACAACCTATCCACGGCCACAGAGTATCAACCTGATACTTACCATACATCATCCTGATGTATACAAGATCATCCCAATCATCATCACTGCAACATCCTGCTACATGTCATCTGGAGAAACATCCTGAAGCTCGTCATCCATGATCATATAATGCATCTACCTAATGCATACCAAGTATCTAATTAATACATATCATCATACATGATCCACCTAATCATACAATGTATCCACCTGATACAAAAACATGATCCACCTGATCATACCTTATACATATCAACATACATGATCTACCTGATCATACACAGTATCCACTTGATACATATACAGAGCAGTAACTGGAGCATCCTCTTGATGCTCATCATCCAGTGCTTACATCCATAGCCATGTGAAGGATCCTCCTTCCAACATTCTTGGAATGGCTTCTGTAAATGTGTCCATCACTTCTTCCTCGAAGCGTCATCAATATGAAGAACACCAAGCCTCTCTCTGAAGTACTCAACCTGCACTCTAGCCAACGACTTGGTCAATACATCTGCAACCTGCTCATTCATCGCAACATACTCTGCTTTGGCTGTACTCAGTGCTACGCAAGAATGCTTCCTGCTAAACCAAGAGATCACACCTGATCCCTATCTGCAGCACTGCCTGCCCAATCTGAATCAACATAACCCTGCAGGTTAAATTTTTTATTCGCATCATACTTGATCCCATAATCAACTGTACCCTTCAGGTACGTCAGAATATGCTTTACAACAACTAGGTGAACACTCCTCGGATCCATCAAGAACTTGCTCAATGTGTTCACCGCAAAGCAAATATCTGGTCTTATGTTCATCAGGTACATCAAGGACCCAATCATCTGATGATACATAGTGATATCAACTGGCTCAGATGAAGCGTCACACAGAAGCTTCAGGTTCGATGCCATAGGTGTGGCCATAGCCTTGCAGTCCATCATCTCGAACCTATTCAGGATATCTACTGCATACTTCCATTGTCCAAGGAAGATTCCATCTGCATTCTGCCACACCTCCATGCCAAAAACAAATATTGCATCATCCCCAAGTTCTTCAACTTGAACTTGGCAGCAAGCTTCCGCTTAGTATCTGCAATCAATCTGTCATCTCCTGTTACAAATAAGTCATCCACATACAGGAGTAGAATCACAGGATTCCCTTCCTTAACCTTATAGTAAAGGTTGGAATCCGCTTTACTCTTGGTAAAGCCCAAACTGGATAGAAAGTTGTCTATCCTATCATACCAAGTTCTGCACATATATGACTCCCTGTCATGTGTCTTAGAACCAAGTGGCTGCTCCATATACACTTCTTCTTCAACTACACCATTCAAGAATGCTATCTTGAAATCCATCTGGTGTATCTTCCACTTCATCACTGTAGCCAGAGCAAGTACTGATCTGATGGAAGTGTATCTGGCTACAGGAGCAAAAGTCTCTATGCTACCACCTGCAGCATGCTTGATCTTGTAGATCCTCTTGGAAGTGGCTACAGACTACCCTTCAGGTCTTGGGATTGCATCCCAAACATCTTCATGATCGACTTGTACTCCTCGATCATGGCATTCTTCCCAGATCCTGGGAACTTCAATATCTTCAATAAATAGATACCTTTGTTGCTGAACAAATGTTGTAGTCCTTCTTTTGTAGGTGATTGTATACGATCTTTCCTACACAACAAGTTAAATTGCATGATTAGAAAACATCTCATAGTTTTTCAGAACAAATTCTTACACATAAGGAAATATGTCATACAGTCATGTAATTATCTTAGCCAATGCTTCAATACAACATTTATCCATATCCAGTAACTTTATAGATGCCTTCCAATCTCTACTAGAACATTGTTAAGAGTGTGCACAACTCCTAACATGTCAGCAAAGAGGTTTTATTCTAGATAAGTAGCAATGGAATGTTATACAATGCCATAGGCCTCTTACCCATGTATATTAGTAGTATACTATTCATCAATGCAATTATTCTAATATGCATAATACACAACCTAATTATAGGAACATAAGCATATACATCATTGAATAACATTATGTAAGAAATGACAATTCAAATACTTATCTTTGTTTGGTTGTTGGGTGGACTCCCTCTGAATCTCTGCAATTCCATTCTGATGTGGATTGTGGAAAGTGGTGTTGGCGGGAAAATCTACCCTATAGCAAGGAAACTAATGCTATCAACTGGAGTAGGGTGACAGGTAAGTGTATTGATGATATTGCAAAGATATTTATGAAAAGAAATAAGTTATGGATTGAGAACACACCTTTCAATCGAAGTTCGATCCTAGCCTTTACTTGATCTTGTGCTCAACCTTCAAATCCACCTTCCTTTCAGTAAACCTGCAATAACAATACCTTTCTCAAAGCATCTTGGGCAATATATAAAGCTCGAAAGAAACAAAAACAATGTTTAACATTCGATATTGACCAAAACATATCCCAATTAAGATGTCATTTCATAACACATTTAAATGGGAACAAGAAAGACACTTCAACCTTTATTGTCAAAAGTAATTTGATGTACAAGTATACCTGACTCTATGATAGGTTCTTGCAACTTGGTTCTGGGCTCTTGCTCTTCGCTAGCTTGGATATCTTCAGCATCAACTTCACCAATGCAAGCTTCTTCTTTAGATCTCTATGTCTCAAATTTATCCATTAATTCATCTAACCTTTCTCTTTAGTCTTCCTTGTATTTATAGGATTACAGAAGTAGTTCAGGTCGATGTATGGTTATGGAGGAAGTTGGGGAAGTTGGGAAACTACCAGCAACTAATCCTCCTCGAGAAAATTAATTACTTTTTAATCATCTTTTGATATGTACGCGACTATTGTTCAGTGAAGTAGCGTATAAGGAGCTGCTTTAGAGCTTACCAACTAGCGCTCATTCAATTTTAAATGTTGAGTGCTACTATGCTGAGAAGGAGTAGCACTCATAAGGCTTTGAGCGCTACTTTTATACACTGGAGTAGCGTATGGGTGCTAGTCTCTTTAAGTAGAGTAGCGCTCATATCTCAGAATGATATGTTTAGGGTTTTTTCCAGTAAAGTTAGGAAATGGAGTAAGTCAAAGTATCATATAAGGTCAACATGCTCCTCCATCCAAGTTTTCCTTTTGTGTGATCAACAGCTCAAGGTGATCACAGACGGAGAGGTGCAAGTTTGACCTATAACAAGTGGTCAACTCCCTTTGAATATCTGCATCCTTGCAGAAACTACTGAAGTGTGCTCTTTTGCTTTCTTGCAAGAACAACTGGAGTGTGCTCCCTTTTGATCTTTGCTTCCTGGATTACCTGTACTTGAACTTATATCCATCCTTAATCACTATGCATGCTTATTAGTATCATAATTGTGTTATCCTTGAGGACTCATACATAATCACACATTTATTAGTATAATCTTAATACTATCAAAACACAATAATCTTAAACATGTATAGTCATGATCATTCATAGATAATAAACATTAGTATTCAAGGTTTCAGGGAAGTATTCTTTTACTCATGCATATTCTTATTTGATCATAGGTCTCTTCTGATTAGTTAAATCATCAATGCATAAACCTGTGATTACTCAAACCTATACCTTCATGATTCTTCTGGTTAGTCATATCATCAATTATGGTAAGAAACATAATATGCATACAACCATGACTATTCAAACCTATGACTTCATGAATAATCACTATCAACAACACAACAGTATAAGATCCTAACATAAGGTAGGATTCTAGCTTGATATAGGAAAACATACCTGGATTAGCATGCTAGCTAGTTATGTCTAACATACCCGCATAATGTCTTCTGGTTCTCTTCAGTGACTTGTGCTAGTAACCTGCATGTCTCATAAGTTAACTATTGTAGAACCAAGTGTTAACACCCAAAAAGTGCTCACTAGCTCATTTACCACATTATATGGCTCATTTGTCCATTTTCCTACCATATTTCCATTAAAATCCTAAAAAATCCCATTAAAAAGCCTCCAAAAGGCCTAAAATGCCTCCAAAAGGCCACAAAACCATCAAAATAGCCTAAAAAAGGCTAAAAAACCCCCTTTTCCTCCAAAAATAGCAAAAATCCCCTAAAAAGGGAATAAAAATATAAAATAATGAGGAAAAGGAGGAAAAAACCCTATACAGCTGCCCAAAACCATGTGTTTCCTAAAACCATGGGTCAGCACTCCACCACCAAAAAACTATAAATAGGTGATGGAGATCCCTTATTCCATATCCACAATCACAAGCACCCTTACTCTGCCAAAATCTCTCTCGAAACCCTAGTTCACCTTTGAACTATTTTCACCTTGAGAGCCACCTTTGGCCCATCCCCCAACATTGGAGAAGGAGAAGGAGCATTCAGAAGCTTGGAGCATCCTCTTGGACACTGCAAAGGGCTTCACCAACCTTGACACTCAAGGTAACATCAATACAAAGTCATTCTTTCATTTTGGTGTTTAATGCTTCATGCTTGTCTTAGAAATAATTTAATTTTTGTTTTTTGCATAATTAGTTTAATATACTGAACTGCTACTAAGGAGTCCATTCTCCTTAGTAGGTGCTCATTGGCACAAGCTAGGGGTAAAACCCTAGCTACACCAAGTTATACATACCTCGTAAGTAGATCTTCTATGTGATCCATGACAATGGATGAATCTTTTTCTTCCTGTCACCATGATCATATGTTCTTGAAATAGAACATGATTTGTCTTTCTTGGTGTACCTTTTATGTTAGCGAACAACATAAACCTCATACAACATCACAATGCATTAGTACAATCATAAGTGTCAAAACCTTAATCAATGAATATATTCTATTAAGGTAATACTACAAGTCTAGTAATTAATCAAGATTGTACTGTAATGATATGAAGACAAACATATCATAAACTTAACCATGAATAGAATTCGAAACATACCTATAAGACATACCTGTCAAGATTGCTTGTAATCTTTTTATGGAAGGCCTTAGCCTCATCTCCCTCTGAAATAGGAACTTCTTCACTTATGCAGGTGACCAATCCATCCTCTTCTAGGATTAACCCAATCCACTTGATTTGTAGGAACTGGATCTGGAGCTGTAATAGGGTTTGTCAAAGAAACCCCAAAAATTCAAACTTTGAATTTCAAACTTCCGAAAGGATAGAAATATGCACCTTGATGAGCTAATCAAGTTGGTATATTTAGAATTTGAAAACTGCAAACTTTCACTCCTCAATTTTGCCTTTGAAACTTCCGGATTCACTGGACGTGACCGTGAACAAGGGTTTGATGAAGCCCACTCTTCTTCCCAATAAAAAGGTTTTATCCAAAGCTCTAATCTTCTATTTTTATGAGGAGCTTCTAGCCGTGCTCACAGATTTCAAAAATTCCCATTTTTGCAGAAGCCCTAATTTTCCACTTTTCTAATCAAAGTCCCAAACTAGCATCTGATCAAGCCCAGCCTTCTGCCCAACCAAAAATTCTGATTTTGGTATCTAAATTTCGATTTTGATGAGTAGCATTCATCCGTTATCTTTTATTACAAAAATTCCAACTTTATCCGAAACCCTAAATTCTGGAAGCCATGAATGAAGGTGCTCAAAAATAATTCTGTTATGACAAAAATATGTACCTCATTGTTTCTAGTGTAACTCCAAATTTTTCTATCCACAGGGTTTGAAATTTTTTTTTGAGATATCTCGACCTGTCCTCTTTCCATCCCGATAGGTCTGACCTCAATTGGATTCCCTGAGAGAGAGTTATGCCAAGTGTCGTAACGTGACCTATTTATGGGATAAAACAAGAGAGCGAACTTGTATGGCATTCCACGTGTCACTGGTTCAACTTAGGACTTTGAAAACATTTCTTGAGATAGTACAATATGTGTCCTACCTGTCACTTTTTACAAAATTTCATTTGGAGCTTCCTAGCTGATGTTATGACCTTTTTTCCAAGGTCACCTGTTTTTGACTCAGATCTGGAAGAGGCAGAAACCCTATATTGTACAGATCATAAATCACAAAGTACAAGGAATTAGAGGTTGTCCTTTGGACACAAGGTACATGGGGATCTGGTATTCGACCTATAAAAGTTTCAGATCCAAATTTTTTTCCAAAATGGATATATAGCGAAAGTGATACGATGACTGGTTTTTTCTATATCAAGCCCTAGCATCGTAAGTGCAACAAGTGTCATACATGCCATATCATGCCTTCTTTCAGGCTAGCTCTAATACTATGTTAAATTTTCAGAATTTACTTCAATATAATCTAGGATCTTAACTGAGAGAACAACATGTACAGCAAATCTACAGCATATCAATCATGGACACAATAATGCAAGCACACAAGAGACACAGAGTTTACATGGGGAAAACCATAATGGTGAAAAAACCCAATAAATTCCTCAGAGATAGATAGAGCAATGATACAACCAGAATACAAGAGATAGTATTCTCCTAGTAGCAGATCCTCCTCCTCCACAATTGTGCCTCTCCAAAGTGTGAGTGAGAGAATAGAATGTGTAAAATGAGAGAGAGACACTCTCTATTTATACACTAACTTGACTTGACCTTTACTCAACTAGGTTGGCCTCAACTTAACCACTTAACATAATGCTTATTGGGCTGACCCCCACTAGGGTGGTCTAATAACCCTTTGACCCACATGTCTGACCCCCAATAGGGTGGTCTATTAACCCTTTGACCCACATGTCTTATACAGGGCCGACCCCAACAAGGTGGTCTAATAACCCATCAAGTATAAGTTACGACACTTAATATAAATGATGACTCTTCTGTATAGAGGAATAATAACATCTCTATAGGAATACAATATACATATATGTGAAATACATTCCGAAGCTACATATACATCAACATTTATTATACTTACGCTTGATAAGGTGTCGTGATAGCATGAAGTGAAATGAATTGATGTGAGCTACAACTATGGTTGTTCGAAGCAAAATGTAATGTCGTAACCGCTGGACTGCGTGGATAGTCGCAAGTGCCAGCTTTTCTACGTGAGTGTACCTTAGCTCAGCGTCTACTAAATTTTGATTGAGATAATAGATAACATGCCCGACAAGCGCATCATCTACCTGAACCAAGACCATGCCAATAGTCTCTTGAGATGCGGCCACATAAAGAATGAAATCTCGTGTAAAGTCTGGCAGACTAAGAATAGGGGCCGATACCAAAGCTTTCTTAAGGGCGTCGAAAGACTGTTGGGCTCGCTCATCCCAGATAAAAGGTGTGTCTTTCTTCAATAACCATGTGAAACCTTTAGTAATATTAGCATAGTTAGCTATAAAACAACACAGAAAAGTAGCTCTCCCTTGGAGGCTCTGAAGTTGTAATAAATTACGTGGAGGAAGCAACTGAAGCATTGCCTCAAATTTGAGAGGATCAACTCTAATACCCTCTTTCGAAACTATGAATCCTAGAAGGTGACCAGTCCTAATAGCGAAGATGCATTTGCTTGGATTCAATCAAATTTTGTAGTGGATACATCGTTCGAGAATCATATAGAGGTGCTTGGGGTGGTCCACTCTCTTGTGAGAATGGCCAACAAGATCATCCAAGAAAACTTCCATAATCATCTTAAGATTGTGAAAGGCATAGGTCATGGCTTGCTGAAAAGTAGCTCCGATGTTTTTAAGGCCGAAGGGCATTTTCCGATATGCAAACATTCCCCATGGACAAATAAATGCCGTCTTATGTTGGTCCGCGGGTTTGATTTGAATTTGATTATAACCCGAGAAGCCGTCCATGAATGAAAAAATCTCACTCCCCACACAAGCATCCAATATTTGATCAATGAATGGCGTGGGGAAGTTCTCTTTCAGACATGCATGTTTCAAATCACTGAAATCAATGCATACATGGATCGTTCCCTGCTTCTTATCCACAGGAACGGGGTTTGACACCCATTTGGTAAGGGGAACGGGGTAGATGAAACTAACTTTGAGCAGTTTCTCCACCTCTGCCTTAATAGCAGCTACCTTTCTAGGGTTCATAGCACGTAAGCATTGTCGAACCAGTTTAGCATCAAGATACATTCTAATCTCATGTTCAACAATGCTGGGGTCTATTACTGGCATCTCCTCATATGACCAGGTGAAAGCTTCCAAGAGTTCTGTAAACAAGCAATGTAAATAGCAATCTCCTCAGGAGTGCAATCGGCATCGATGTAAACATTTTCTATCTTTCTCGGAGTGTGAGAGATGTTGATCGAAGTGGTTGGGGAAATATTGGCCATATTCCCCTCCACAAAAATATCATGCGACTCCAAAAGAGCCACAGGGTGACCAACCATCTCTGCTAAAGTCATCCTAAACTCCTCTTGCTCAACGAGCTCGAGGTTGGGAAGGAAATAAGAGCGATGGTGCATATCTTCCCAATGTCTCTCACTACCACACATGGCCTCGAGGATAGCTTCGTCAGATGGTAAAGTATCATCAAGGCAATCGTGGGAACAAGATGAGTTGGCTGCCCAAACTGGCAGCATAACGGGATCTTCTACAATTGTTTGGGAAGAAGAGAGATCTAGATCTGTAGTGGTTTGTTGGATATGATCGTAAGCGAGCTCCACTTTAGATATAGGCATAGACATCCCGACATGCGCAATGTCTCCAGACATGGAACTCGTGGATGGTAAAGTCCACGAATCATCTAAATAGGAGGTCTATAATAACATATTATTCGAAGGTGGAGATGCATTGTCGGTAATGGTTCCAATAAAATTTGCAGGTGCAAAATGGTTAAAAGTTCCCATCAATGAAGGGTACATTCCAACACCTATGTTCCAAGTTGCCAGCTGAGAATTAGAAACTTGCAGGACTACGGATCCCATGGATGCTGTGGAAGGAGTGCCAACATAATCTGGTTGATCAATTGTCACAATCTTACCTTCATGGGGAAAGCAAAAAACTCTAAATACAGTAGATGCAACAGCCTTCATAGCGTACATTCAGTTCCGACCCAGTAAAAGGTTGTAGTCGATGGGTGCATCAACCACTTTGACTTCAATAGGCGCAGACTTACCTCCCAAGGAGACAACAAGGGAAGGGATAATTTCATGCAATGTAAAAGATCTACCGTCGAATGCAGTGAGTGTAGTTCTAGACGCAAGTAGAGGAGGAGAGCCAAGAGCTTTCCAACAAGCTAACGACATTACTGATGCGGAGGCACCTTCATCAACCATAGTACGTTTGATGAAGCTCTTAAGGAAAACCACCTGGATTTGAAAAGCCACGTGGTAAGGTAAGCGAGGCTGGACATCAGTAGTATCGAACTTGATAACACTAGGATTTCCCCCATCTTGAACTCCTAATGCACTCAAAAGGGCATGCTTCTGAGAAGGACAGGCTTGCAAAACATCAAGAGCCAACATGGCACATGGAGTTTGGCCCAAATCTTCTACGATGGAGTAGTTCTGGGAAGCTCGAGCATTGGGGTTATGCGTAGAGCGCTTGAGAACACCTTTCGGTATCTACGGCATAATGGAGGGCTTCTTGATATGCAAGGAATTGTCAGGAGGAGGGGGAGGCTCATTCCCCAAATTGGGTTGTGGTGCACCATAATCGCACTTAGCAACACAAACCTACGACTGAACCATATTCACACATCCATAACCACTAGTATTGGAAGAATATGTTGTCGTTTCATTAGTACCATAACTAGTGGTGGGAGCATGCAAAGCCATGTTTTGATGATGAGGAAGGGGATCCTTCAACACAGTTAGGCTTTGTTCCAAATGCTTCGATGCTTCTTCAATTCGAGGACATAAGTGAGTAAGATGATCCTCCCCACAAAGCTTCTAAGGGAATTTCACCTTACAACTAGGTTTACGATCCTTGCCAGCATTACCACCTTCCCAAGGAGGGTTGGCATTCTCTTTACAAGGAGTATCACGATTGCTATTGTTATTACTTCCATTGTTTCCACCCCTACGATTATTTCTCCCCTTTTTCTTACCACCAGGTTGCTGGTTACCCAACGGTTTCGTTGATTGCACATTGTGTACATCAGACGACGGAGTGGAAGTGGACAAGGTGTGAACCTGTCCGAGAGAAGACTGGTTTAGCGACAAATTTTGCATTTGATTAGCTACCAAGTCTACAGGGCGAGTGCATGCGGACCCCACGATGCCATCGGCATGTGGTCCAGGAACTAGCGTAGGCTCATGTCCTGGACTTTCAAGATAGCTTGTTCCTCAGTCACAATGCCGAAAATAGAAACATCCTTAGCAATGTATGGAAGTAAAGACTTAAGGAACCATTCCAACAGGAACTCTGGAGGAATGTTGGATTTCACTAATCTCTTCTGTCGACGCCACTCTTGAATGTGGTTAGAAATATGTGTGGACTTATTCTAATGGAAGGTGGACAACAACTCAGTACCAGTATCATAATGAACCGGCAACTGCAAATGGTTTAAGAAAACCAAATCAATCTCGTTGAATCTCCTATAGGTGTTTCCAGGAAACTCCACATACCACTTCGTGGCTGCCCCTGTGAGGGTGCATTGAAATAGTTGTAATCTAATGGAATCATCATTCCAAGAGTTGGAGGAGCACCAAAGGTGAAATTGTGTGACATGATCTCCCGAGTCCTCACCACCTTTCCCCTCAAACTTTGGAATGTCCGAAGGGAGCTTGGTAGGGACTAGGGGCCAAGTAGGGTCATGACACACTAGATCATTCGTGAGCTTTGAAAGATCTAGGAGATTCAAGCGTGCAAGGAACGGGAGCTGAGGCTGGAAAGCTTGATTACAATCCCCCATAAAAGGTTGGTTAAACGGAACTATGTTATAAGATGGAACAAAAGCTTGACCATGAGGATTAAACTACTGATGATAAGGACCTGACGGACCATAAGCTTTCCCATGGCCATAGGATTGATAACCTCCTCCTGCCTAACCCATTTGAGAGTAAGTAGGTATATGCGTGTTTTGGGCACCATATTAGGGTGGTGGGTGATACTGGTGACCAGCACCGACTGTGTTGTAGTAAGGGTTTCCCCCATGAGTGTGGGGCTTGTATGTACTATTCATAGTGGGAATCGTGTTGTAATGACCATAATGGTATGGTATGTTCCCACCCCCAGCATTATGATTAACTTGATAAGTCGTGTGATGACCATAAGCATGAGAACTATTCCCAACTCTAACATTGGTGTGACTAGTATCAAGGATGGTGGAGTGATGTCCGTGTGGATAGGAAATATTCCCACCCCCTACATTAGCATTACTAGTGACGGTAGTTGACGCAAAAGTGTGCGGTATATGTCTGTTAAAATTTGAGCATTAATTCACAATACTCTTGGATCTTTACAGAGAGAATAACATATACAGTATATGAATGCATAACAATCACAATAAGCATGACAAGCATCACAAGAATCAAAAGCATGAGAGACAAGAGACACAGAGTTTCCATGGGGAAAACCCTAAGGTGAAAAACCCCACAACTTCCTCAGAGATAGAGAGAGCAATGGCTCAACCAAAGTACAACCAAAATACACTTGAGATAGAATCCTAGAGAAAATGATCCTCCTCCTCACTAGTGTGCCACTTTCTGAGTGAGAGAAGTGTGTCTTTCTGAATGATCCAAATAGAGATCTCCCGATCTCTATTTATACTTAACCTGTTTTCCCAGTGACCTTATGGGGCCAACATGTCTATCTAGATACATCAACAATATAATATATATTTTAGGGCCGACCCCACACACAGTGGTCTAATAACCCATCGGCAAGTATACACACTTGCGACACTTGTCAATCCACATGATGACACTTCCTTATAGAGGAATAACACATCTCTTATAAGGGTACAATAGATATAGATGAAATACATTTCAAAGTTACATATACATCAACACTCCCTCTTAACTAGGAAGGTATTTCTCGACACAGTTCTGCTAGACAAGTCTTCTTCTCGAGATCATCATGATCGATGCATCATCATCATCATCATCACTGATGCTGATATCTCAACCAATCTCTGACTCTACTTGTCATAGGAAGTTCTACAGAGCTAGTAATTTTTCATACTTGATGTAGGCCCACCACCTGCAGGTCTTCATCATCTGTGCGAACAGTCTTATAGATGTGGCCTCTCATGACTAATTTTATGTGCAGATGCAATACCAGAAAGAGTATCCCAGGAACATTTATGTGCCTAAGCACGACCGACAAGATATCCCAAGAATGATTACATGCATCTCCTCCACAATACCTTTAAAGAGCATCCCAGAAACATTTATGTGCCGCAACACAACCGGCAAGATCTCTAAAGAGCATCCCAGGACTTATTACGAGCATACAGCTCAACCTCTCAGATCTCCAGCACTGATTACATGTGGATAGACAAAACCTTTAAAGAGCATCCCAAGACTAATTACGAGCACACAGCTCAACCTCTCAGATCTCCAGGACTGATTACATGTCTCCATAGTAATACCTCATCCCAGGACTGATTATGAGCACACAGCTCAACCTATCGGATATCTAAGGACTGATTACATACTACATAGCAATAATGGAAAGAGTACCCCTGGAACATTTATGTGCCGCAGCACGACTGGCAAGATCTCCCAGGACTGATTACATGTTATTTGCACAACCTGCCACATATCATCTCTGACCTCCAAGTATCAACCTGATACTCATGATCCAATGGATCATCATCGCATGAGGCATCATCCTGATGCCCATGATCATACTGATCATCATCACTTGTACCATCCTGGTACATATCATCTGGAGCAAGATCCTGAAGCTCATCATCATGATCAACCTGATCATACAATGCATCCACCTAATGCACACCAAGTATCTACCTGATACATATCATCATACATGATCCACCTGATCATACAGTGTATCCACCTGATACAAATACAAATACATGATACATATCAACATACATGATCTACCTGATCATACAATGTATCCACCTGATATAGATACATGGTCCAAGCATCCAACTTTATGCATATACAAATACATACAAATGATCCAACTGATCATATCCAGCATCCAACATGATGCGTACATACATATAAATGATCCAACTGATCATATCCAGTATCAACACGATGCATACATACATACAAATATAAATGATCCAACTGATCATATCCAGCATCAACACGATGCGTGAATACATACAAATATGAATGATCCAACTGATCATATCCAACATCAACACGATGCGTACATACATACAAATATAAATGATCCAACTGATCATATCCAACACCCAACATGATGCATATACAGAGCAGTAACTAGAGCATCATCCTGATACTCATCATCCAGCGCTTACATCCACAGCCATGTGAAGGATCCTCCTTCCAACATGGTTGGGATGGCTTCAGCAAATGTGTCGATCACTTCTTCCTCGAAGTGTCGTCGATCTGAAGAACACCAAGCCTCTCCCTGAAGTACTCGAACTTCACCCTCGCTAGTGGCTTCATCAGCATATTTGCAATCTGCTTGTCCGTCGCAACATACAGGAGCCTCACAGCTCCTCTCTGCACCATATCCCTAATATAGTGATATTTGATCTCTAGGTGTTTCGACCTGTCATGAAACACTGGGTTCTCAGACAGCTTCACACAACTCTGGTTATCGCATAATATACCAGTAGCATCCAATGGGAGATCAAATAACTCAAACATTAGCTTTCGTAGCCATACTACCTCACAACTAGCTGAACAGGCTGCAACATACTCTGCCTTAGTTGTACTCAGTGCTACGCAGGAATGCTTCCTACTGAACCAAGAGATCACACCTGATCCCATGTTGAAGCAGCACGCAGATGTGTTCTTCCTTTCTGTAGCATTTCCAACCCAATCTAAATTAACATAACCCTGTAAGTTAAACTTTTGATTCGCTTCATACTTGAGCCCATAATCCCCTCTACCCTTCAGGTACCTCAGAACATGCTTTACAACAACTAGATGAACACTTGTCAGATGCATCAGGAACTAGCTCAATGTGTTCACTGCAAAGCAAATATCTGGTCTCGTGTTCGTCAGGTACATCAAGGACCCAATCATCTGATGATACATAGAGACATCAACTGGCTCAGATGAAGCATCACATAGAAGCTTTAGATTCTATGCCATGGGTGTGGCCATGGCCTTGCAATCCATCATCCCAAATCTCTTCAGAATATCTACTGTGTACTTCCCTTGACCAAGGAAGATCCCACCTGAATTCTACCACACCTCCATACCTAGGAAATAATGTATCATTCCCAAATCTTTCATATCAAACTCAGCAGCAAGCTTCCTCTTAGTATCTGCAATCAATCTATCATCTCCTATTTCAAATAAGTCATCCACATACAGGAGTAGAATCATAGGATTCCCTTCCTCAACCTTGTAGTAGAGGTTGGAATCTGCTTTACTCTTGGTAAAGCCCAAGCTAGATAGGAAACTATCCATCCTACCATACCAAGTTCTGGGAGCTTGCTTCAAGCCATACAAGGCTTTCTTCAATTTGCACACATATGACTCCCTGTCATGTATTTCAAAACCGAGTGGCTGCTCCACACATACTTCCTCTTCAACTACACCATTCAAGAAAGCAATCTTGACATCCATCTGGTGTATTTTCCATTTCATTGCTACAGCTAGGGAAAGTACTTTTCTGATGAAAGTATACCTGGCTATAGGTGCAAAAGTTTCTTTATAATCTATTCCCTCTTTCTGAGAGAAGCCACGAGCTACGAATATTTCTTTGTATTTCTCTACACTGCCATCTGCAGCATGCTTGATTTTGTAGATCCATTTGGAAGTCACAACAGACTTCTCTTTAGGTCTTGGGACAGCATCCCAAACATCATTCTTCATTATTAATTGGTATTCCTCAACCATGGCATCCTTCCATTCTCTATTTTCCGTTGCTTCTTCATAACTGGAAGGTTCTTTGTTCATAATGTCACAGAGTAAAGCAACATAGCTGGTATGTGATTTGGTTCTCTTCTTTTCTCTGTGTTCTTCTTCTGGAATGCCAAATATTTCTGCATCTTGAATGAGCTCTCTAGCCCATGCAGGTTTTCTCTTGTGAGAGTTATCCTCATGGGGTGGATCTACAGGTTCTTGTAGATCTTCAAACTCACGAACAACTTCTAGAATTGCTTCAGTCATGGTAGTGTCTTGAAATCTAGTTTCCTTAGGTTCTTCATAAACTTCGATAGGTGCCTTCCTTGATTTGATGAATGCTGAGTTTTCATCAAATGTTACATCCCTGCTGACATCAATCTTCTTGAGCCCTCAAAATTATATTTTGTAAGCCTTCAAGCTTTCACTGTAACCCACAAAGATACCCTTCTTTCCTGAAGGATCTAGTTTGGTCCTCTTTTCCTTTGGGACATGAGTGTATACTAGACAACCAAATATTCTGAGATGGTTGACTTCAGGTTTCTTACTAGAAAAGACCTCTTCTAGTGTCTTGTTGTCCAATATCTTGTGGGGTGTTCTATTCTGCACATATACAGCTGTTCTAACTGCTTTTGCCCATAGATGCATAGGTAGATCCTGGTCATGCAGCATTTCCCTTGCTGCTTCCATGATTGTTTTGTTCTTCCTTTCTGCAACTCCATTCTGTTGAGGATTATAAGGAGCAGTGAACTCCCTCTTAATCCCTGAATCACTGCAAAGCTTCTTGAAGTCATCTAAGGTGACTTCTCCACCATTGTCAAATCTGAATGTTTTGATCTTTTTGTCAGTTTGATTCTCCATCAAGGTTTTGAATTCCTTGAACTTATCAAACACCTCATCTTTGTTTTTCAAGAAGTATACCCAAGTCTTCCTGGAGAAGTATCAATAAATGAGACATAGTAAACATACCCACTTAGAGAACTGAATGACATAGGACCACATACATCTGAGTGGATGATTTCCAGGATATCTTTTGCCTTGCTTTCACTGCTTGGGAAAGCCTTCTTAATATTCTTACCTTTTGCACATCCATTGCAAACACCTTCATGTTTGGTCTTGATTTCAGGAATACCCTCTACAGCCTTGCTTGCAATTGGAAGTTCCCTATAGTGCATATGAGCAAGTCTTCTATGCCAAAGTTCACTTGGCTCCATGGATTCATGCACCATGGCATGTTCAGGTTGTCCTTTTAATTTATACAAACCTTCCTCTTGCTCTCCAATCACAACTTCATCATCTATGGTCTTTCCCTTTGGCCACATTAGGACTTGACCATCCACAAATGCAACCCTCATACCTTTTGTATCCAATGCAGAGATGGAGAGTAAGTTCTTCTTGATCCTAGGTACATAAAGGACTTCTTTCATCTTCAAAGATTTTCTAGAATCTAGGTTGTAGGAGGCTTCACTACTTCCTTTGATGGGATATTGATAATCATTCCCAAGTTCCACTTTATGGGGTGATTCATGTTCAGACAGATTTACAAAGGATTCTTTAAACCCAGTCATGTGTTTGGAAGCCCCACTGTCAATTAACCAATCATTACAACCATGGGAGATAGTACTTGTGAGAGCAGAGATTAGAACATACTCTTCTTCACTTGATGAGTCATCATTACTATCATCACTTTCTGCCCTAGCCTTCTTCTTTGGAGGTTCATCATCTTTGACAGCATGAGCAAGGTACCTTCTTTTGTTACCCTTCTTCTTCTTGCTGGAGTTGTTGTTGTTGTGTTTGTCCCTTTTGTTCTTGGGACATTCTGAAGCAAAGTGACCCTTCTCATTACAAGTGAAACACCTTAGATCTTTCTTGTCTTTGTGAAAATGATGAGAAGATTTCTTCTTGTGATGGGATGGCTCCCTCTTGAACTTGCCCTTCTTAGTGTGAGTTGTGAGAGCTTGATCTTCATTTCCCATCTTCTCTTCTCTTGCCACAAGCCTTGCTTCTTCTTGAGAACATTCCTCCCATAATCTGCTGAAGTTGATTAACTTCTTTCTGGCATAGATCCCTTGGATAAAAGAGTTCCATGACCTAGGAAGGTCATTCAAAGTAGTCATAACAATTTCACCATTCTCCACCATTTCATGTACAGCTTCAAGTTGTTTCTTGATCTGAGAGACCTTGGAGAAATAGGATTGAATGGTTTCTCCATTCGACATCTTGACCCCTTTCAATTGATTTCGCAGGGTCATATTCCGATTTATGTTCTTTCCTTCAAATAGCTTGGTCAAAGAGTCAAACATAGCCTTGGGTGTCTTTAGAGAAGACACATGGGGTATGAGATGGTCTTTGATAGAATCAACAATGATTCTATTTGCCTTGACCAAGTTCTTCTTATGTAATACCTTAGCCTCTTCATCCTCTGGGATGGGGATGTCTTCTTTTATATATGAGTCCAACTCATTCTCTTCCAGGATTAACCCACTCCTATACTTCCAAGCTTGGAAGTTATCAACCCCTTAAAGCTTATCCTTAAGCTTGGTGTGGTGAGACATCTTAAAGAGTACTTCAAATGAAATAGAAAGGATTGAGGTCTTACCACTTGAAATGTTGAAAAATGGATCTGGTCCCGGATTAGGGTTTGTAAAAAAAACCCTAAAAATTTAAAATGTGAATTTCAACTTTCTAAAAGGATAGAAAGATGCGCCTTGATGAGATAATCATCCTGGTGTATTCAGAATTTGAGATCAGCAAAGCTTTACCCTTCAAATTTGCCTTTTTGTCCTCCCATGTTCACTAGGGAGAGCCCTGAATTAGGGTTTGAGTTTCCCGAAGATCTACCCAGCCACAAATCCTGATTCAAAGCTCTAAACTTTGATTTTTGCAAGGAGCTTCCAGCTATGGCTTCAAATTTCAGAAATTCCTATTTTTGTGGAAACCCTAATTTTTAGGGCCAAATCTGAAAATGCTCAGAATTGAATTCTGATTGGACAGATAGATTCTCCTTGATGAGTAGAGTCAGTCTACTATACTGCGTTTCCAAAAAATATGGAGAGAAACCCAATAAACAAGAAACTCAAGTTTCCGTCACTACAAAATGTCTTCTTCTCAGGTTAGCTCTGATACCATGTTAAAATTTGAGCATTAATTCACAATACTCTTGGATCTTTACTGAGAGAATAACATATACAGTATATCAATGCATAACAATCACAATAAGCATGACAAGCATCACAAGAATCAAAAGCATGAGAGACAAGAGACACAGAGTTTCCGTGGGGAAAACCCTAAGGTGAAAAACCCCACAACTTCCTCAGAGATAGAGAGAGCAATGGCTCAACCAAAGTACAACCAAAATACACTTGATATAGGATTTTAGAGTAGATGATCCTCCTCCTCACTATTACACCACTTTCTGAGTGAGAGAAGTGTGTCTTTCTGAATGGTCCAAATAGAGATCTCCCGATCTCTATTTATACTTAACATGTTTGCCCAGTGACCTTATGGGGCTGACTTGTCTATCTAGATACATCCATAATATAATATATATTTTAGGGCCGACCCCACACATGGTGGTCTAATAACCCATCGGAAACTACACACACTTGCGACACTTGTCAATCCACATGACGACACTTCCTTATAGAGGAATAACACATCTCTTATAAGGGTACAATAAATATATATGAAATACATAGATTAAATACATTCCGAAGTTACATATACATCAACAATGTCCACCCCCATGGTTGGGAGGAGCATTAACATCCGTCAGAAAGTCCTGGGTTGACGAGTAGCGGCACGTGTATTAGGTGGTGGATGGCAAGTCGAGTTTCGAACAACATTCCGATTAGGTTGGGTAATCCTAGGAGGTGGTCATCTTCCAACATTAGCATTGCTAGGAATCTGACCAGTCCCCATACTATGTGTGTGGGTGGACAACGTAGTGCCCCCAGCGAGGGTAGTGCCCCCAGTGGGTATAGTATGGATAACACTTTGACTAGTGCCAGCGTGACTACCAACCGTAGTGGAAGGTTCAATAGTACTATGACTAGGCATACCAAAAGAGAGTGTAGTGGGGTTGATCGTAGTGTCATCATGTGACTCAGGAATCCCGTATCTATAACTGCGTGGAAATGAAGGAACGAAAGGCTCGTCCTGTTCTTCATCGTCGGGTAAGTCAGGCATTCCGTAAAGATAATTATCCAGATTCAAAGGATCAAACAGATCTCAATCAAGTGGATTAGGCCAAATAGAACCAGGTTGAGTCTCAGGAGGATCACCTCCCCACTCCTCACGAGGAGTATGGGGATCAGAAGTATGGTCAACTCTACCCGAAGGCGTCAAAGGTTTTTCCTCAGTATCGGGATGTGCAGCCATGAATTCTTCGACGTAAGTCGTGTAAGAATCTGAAGATTCAGAGGGAGCCATCCGTCATCCTCTAGCAACACGGCATGAAAGCTCGACTGGCTTTAAACTAGCCAACCAACGGGACCGACGGAGAGTAGGGCTCCGCGCCATGATATCTCTAGAGAGAATATGTAATCAAAACATCCCCTAAAGGCCAACTATCGATCAAAAATAGTAAATCAAAAGCACACACCTAGAGAAACTACAGCCAAGAGTAGACAAATAGAGAGGCTAAATGAGCTCCCGACACTAGAGCTGGTATGTCTCACTTAGGAGAGGCTTGAGACTCCCTAACTATAGCCGGAGGTAACATAATCAGTTATAGATACACCTAGGCTTCACTATGTGTACAGGCTCAAGTCCACTGCACAAACACAACTGTGCTGTCCAATCCCTATCTGACTCAGGACACAAACAGCATAACCACTGCAAGTACCCTGTGCGATACCTAGGTAAGGAAAATATCGTCACCACAAAATAACCAATGCTCAAGGGGATAGTCGCAGGTGGGACCCATCGTATGGGCAGGGTAGCAAAGCTCGAAGCACAAGAGGACAAACCTTCGATACCCCCAGATGCGAATAAATCCTGGATATATCTCCCACGTTCAGCCGGTATCAGAGGGATATCTCCTCAACCAACCTCCCATGATCTCATGCTTAGCTCTAGATTGAGTAGAGCTTCTTGAGAACACCGATCTATACCATGGATTCCTCCACTCCCTGGTCAGACATTTAATGTTTCGTCTAGTAGTCTTGGATTGTTAACTCACAATGATCTATTCCAAGACTCTAAACCTATGCTAGTTGGTGTACCCTATAAATAAAATCAGTCTAATCAATTTTAAGACTAAGCATTAATTTTAGTGGCGGTGGTTACTCAAGGGATATGATCATGAAACTAGTGATGTGTAGACTCAATAATATGCAAAATTGTCTAATCCTAGACTGATCTATCCAAGAAAACAATGTCACTAATATGCAAAATCAACCAACAATTCCAAAATAAAGATGTAAACTTTTAGCTTTTCGATGCACGAGAAGAACCTAGATGAAGGAAACAAGCACTCAGTGCAAGATGTCGTACATGAAAGTAAAATATTTTTGTATTTTCGCTTATAAACAAGAAGGAAAATGCAAAAACTAAATGTATATTTTTGTATTTTGTCAATATAAATGGAATGAAAAAATGCAAGCAAAATCCTACTATTCAGTCACTGAAGTGCCGAGAAGATCACTAAGACAACCCATCAGATCCTAAACAGCAAGACTCAGCCAAAGGAAAGAGCTCAAAAGGAAAAAACCAAAAGGCTAAATCCAAAGTTTGGTAAAAAACCAAGAAGGCTCAACCAAGAGAAATGAAGAGTTTTGGTCACAAGCAAGGCATGAAACAGTCAAGAAAGAGGCCAACAAAGACTCAGGAACAACCAAAGCCAACCCAACAATGACCAATAGCCATAAACCAATAAAAGTCAGAGTTACATGCTACTGTCGAAGGAATACCTACAGGTACCCGCGAGCAGTAGAGTAAACAGAGGCAGGTAGATGCGAGCTGAGCTAAGATATCCCACGGGTGAGGAAAGGCAAATGGGGAAATAAAAAGGTCCAAGGGCTCAGAAAAAGCAAGTTTTCTATGGTGTATCTTAATGGCCAATCAATGACACAGATCTTCGATAAACAACAACTCTAATTAAGGACTAATGCTCAAAAAATTTCCCAAACATGGATGTTTTCCCCAGTGGAGTCGCCATTTCTATATTGGAGAAAACTCACTATGGCTTGGGAATACCACAACAGACATATGACTACTAGAAATCAACTCAATTCTCAAAACAATGCTATTATAAATGACAATGTTAAGATAAGGGATAAATGTAACCAACCTCGATCCAAACGTTTGATGTAGATCCCCGTTGGAGCTTTGAATCCATGCAGTTGAAATCTACAAATTAGTCTTGACAACCAATATCCAACAAGTACATATAATATAAAAATGACATTAACATTATCAATAACAATGGTCCATAATCTCACAAACAAATATAACCCAATGTATAATAAACAACATTTATAACATGATGGATGAGAATATGAGTATTTCTATTAATGAACAAGAAGAAGTACAAAGTGATACGACCTCTTTCCAGCAACCAATCTGAACCAAGATCTAGATCAATCCACTTGTGCCTCCACCACTTCAATCCTCCATGAATGGAAAACCCAAACTATGAAAGGAGTTTGGAAGGTGAACATAAAGGGTTCACAACAACAAGGATCAATGAGTGCAGACTCAAGATAGGGAAAAAATACACTAGAGTTCTCTTGGTTTTCTCTTCTTCCTCCCGTCCATAAGCCATATGTGCTCAATATATAGTCCTCTCAAAGGTAGGTGAAAGGACACATTGAGGCATTACTCAGGCAGATGGAGAGCCAAAGGTCACCCAATGACCGCTTTTGGGGAGTAAAAAGTAATTAATAGTTGTTTTTACCATTTTACTTGATACTCGCAGGCTATAGTGATGCAACTCACGAGTACGCATGCTATAGTGATGCAACATGCGGGTAGGAATAAAAATAGGGAAAACTAATATCTCTGAAGGATATAAGTGGACCTGAGTCACTGAAATGGATCCTACAGGCCAAATAATGTTGATGCTCACAGGGGTGAAGATTACAATGTAACAGGCACCAGTGAATGGGATAGGTTATAATCTCGGTTAGCAATGATGAAGGAATGTCACTCGTGCAGCATGAAATGTGACCCAACTAGTTTCGAGTATGAGGTGACCCATGTCTTTCGAAGTGTGCAAGAAACGTGAGGTTAAGTATTGTCACATGAGGGATGTCAGAAGGATAGACCGAAAAAGGGGCCTCTTACTGTTATCCCAGATGATTACCGGTATGATGGAAGGTACCTATGCATCATCATTGGCTATGCTATCTATCTGGGAAGCTTTGTTGAGCATGCTAAAGGTCATCTCATACCTTGGGCATCATGGCTACTTGATTGAGGAATCCGATTGAGTTATCAAGGAAATTATAGCCGCATGTAGCCACTATCATCATCACCACAGTTATGGATATGGTTTTCACGTCCCTTGTCCGAAGTTGGTATATGGGAAAGATGGTCCACCTGGTGGTTCGAGCATATTTTTCATTGGGATTGGCTCATGGAGAAAGGGTAGGAGTCCGAAGTGGTGTTCATGCCAAAACAAACATGGGCTGAGGTGGAGGAAAAGCTTACTCCCCCATCTCTTATGGTATTTGATCTCATAGAATCCAGCTCTGCCATCGAAGACGAGGAGCCTGATAGACGACAAGTGTCCAAAGTAATCTGACAATGAAGGAAGAAAGAAACCCTTGAAATCAAGTAAAGCGGGCAACTGGATACAGAAATGGTTCACGATTTTCTAATCTCTACTGAAGAAGCGACACCTATCCTCCCGGATGACGCATCGCATACTGACAGCTCATTGAAAGTGGAAGATTTCTTTGACTCGCAAGGTCATTTGGGAACCTAGGGTTAAGATGGCCCTCTATCTTTGATATTCCATTCTTTGTCTTAATCAGTTTGTTCAGAACATGGCACGTATGTAATATTCCTGAGTTTTTGGGTCAATGAGGTGTGATTCATATATAACTGTTTTTGGTTTAGATGAGTCGAGCTAGAGGACTCCCGTCATACATATATGTGATGTAATAGAATGATAAGAAATTGAAAAATATTGTTGAAAACTCTTATGGGAAATTTGGTGTATTGTTCTTTAAGAAGCTTTTGAGCTATTTTGGATAAAGTTTGTAGAGCCGAGCCAATGTTTTCTCAGGGATTCTTGTGTAACTGGTCTTGTAGTCTGTTCCTTCTTTTTCCATGTGAATTGTGTATCTCTCATTGTTAATTCCAGTCTGTAATATTCTTTCATACTTGGTACAATGTGATAGCTAAGTCGAATTCATAGAAATTATGCTCTACTTATTTTTTTCCAAGTATTTCACCATTACTTTTCTGCTAAAGTTGATATAGGATTCATCTTTGTATGCCTTGTGTCAATGGCTTGTTTCTTTCTCTTCTGTTTCACCAATTAAAATCACTTTGACTACGAGCTGTTTACTACCTCGCCCTTGTGTTAATGCATTTATGAAGCATTTGTAAATGAATTTTCAGAGTTTGTTTGAATGTGACTCCATTTCCCAAATAAAGATTCATACGTTTCAGCCAAGCTACATTTAAAGCATTTTGTTTCCAACAGAAATTTGATCTTATGTATTGTTTATAGTTGAATATCTTGAATGATGAATGCTGGTGCATGTTTTCATTGTTGACAACTTTGATTATTCCAGTCTTTCATAGAGCTGTAGAGAGAGCCCTCTCAGACTAAGCTGGGTCAATAGCTTAAGTCTAAAGATTGGTTAGTGGTTACCCCAGTTTTCCCTCTCCGACAACCTAGGGGGCCATTTTGGGTGTTAACAAATTGGCATCGTTGCCAGGGACAATAAATTTGTCCCATCGTCCTTGGAAGAACGACAAAGGTTTCAAATCTGAAATACTGTTGGTGAACAGTAGTCAGACACTGAGAAGGTTGTACCATTCACCTGACGACTCCACTCAAGAGAAGTTTCAGTATGAAGGTGACCCCACTGGGGAGATCTGTGATCTTGTATCAGAATTGAGATATTGAAAGATTCTCATGGTGAGTCCATTGGAGAGCAAAAGCATATGCCTTAGACATGGAAGAATCAAGATTAAGGTATCAAAACATCAATATCTTCAAAGAAACTGTGTTCTCTTGTATCAGTCTCCTTTTACCTTTATGTATATATATCAAGAAAATTTTGTTTCACCGAAGAGCTCCAGGGCAAGAGAGACTCGCCTTTGTATATCCCTCTCTAGACCTTACAAATGTATATCTTCCTTTCACCCCTAGAGCTGACCCCATCTCTTCTTATGAACCTTGTAAGATACGTACCTAGCCTTGTAAATACCAGGAGAGTGATGCTGAGGAGGCTCTCCTTGTACATACTCCCTTTCCTGCCAGATCTTAGCTGAGATATGGCCCTTTGAAATTGCCCACTGTTCTTCATGACTATCCTCCCAAATACCATAAGTGCCTTCCTAGATTTGATGGAGAATCTGAGAGCCTCACTGCTGAGAAACATCTCCACGGCTTTAAACATTTTTGGGATCTTTTCGAAGTGGAACATGATGATGTTTGTATGAGGGCCTTCTCCCAATATTTCCAAGGAGATGTGAAGCAATGGTTTAGCCATTTGCAGCCTGGATCTATAGATACCTAGCAAGGGTTTTCTGATGTTTTCTTAGAGTTTTGGGGTAAGAGACGGTCATGGGACCTAATTCTTTCATATTTTTAATCCATGAGAATGCAAGAAGGAGAGGCCATGTCTAGCTTTAACAAAAGGTTTTCAAGATTCTATTATGATATGCCAAGGAAAATTCAGCCCCTAGAGAATGCTGTTAAGCTACACTATGCATTTAGTTTTCCTCCTGATCTATCTTTACTCCTGTTGGAAAGAAGGTCTCCAAATTTGCAGCGTATGTTCATTGATGCTTTGGAGGTCGAAGACAATCTTAGGATGTATGGAAAATTATCAAGAAAAGGTGAGGATGAAAGGATTGGAGAAGAAACAAGATTTGAAGAGGGGCACAAGCAAGGTGTTGATGTGTATGTAACTTCAGAATGTATTTCATATATATTTATTGTACCCTTATTAGAGATGTGTTATTCCCCTATAAGGGAGTGTCGTCATGTGGATTGACAAGTGTCGCAAGTGTGTTTACTTGCCGATGGGTTATTAGACCACCATGTGTGGGTTCATCCCTGAAATATATATTATATTGTGGATGTACCTAGCTAGACAGGTCGACCCCATAGTGTAACTAGGCAAACATGTTAGTATAAATAGAGATCGGGAGATCTCTATTTTGATCATTCGGAAAGTCACACTTCTCTCACTCAGAAAGTGGCGCACTAGTGAGGAGGAGGATCATCTACTTCTAGGAGACTATCTTAGTGTATTTTGGTTGTACTTTGGTTGAGCCATTGCTCTCTCTGTCTCTGAGGAAGTTGTGGGGTTTTTCACCTTAAGGTTTTCCCCACGGAAACTTTGTGTCTCTTGTCTCTCATGCTTTTGATTCTTGTGATACTTGTGATGCTTATTGTGATTGATATGCATTGATATACTGTATATGTTATTCTCTCAGTAAAGATCCAAGAGTATTGTCAATTAATGCTCAAAATTTAACATGGTGTCAGAGCTAACCTGAGAAGAAGACATTTTGCAGTGACAGAAACTTGAGTTTCTTGTTTATTGGGTTTCTCTCCACATTTTTTGGAAAAGCTATATAGTAGATTGACTTTACTCACCAAGTTGAATCTATCTATCCAATCATAATTCAATTCTGAGCATTTTTATATTTGGCCCTAAAAATTAGGGTTTCCACAAAAATAGGAATTCCTGAAATCTAAAGACATAGCTGGAAGCTCCTTGCCAAAATCGAAGTTTAGAGCTTTGGATCGATATTTTTGGCGGGGTAGATCTTCGAGAAACTCAAACCCTAATTCAGGGCTCTCCCTAGTGAACCCGGGAGGACAAAAAGGAAAATTTGAAGGGTAAAGCTTTCTTGATCTCAAATTCTTAATACACCAGGCTGATCAGCTCATCAAATCACATCTTTCTATCCTTTCAGAAAGTTGAAATTCACATTTTGAATTTTTAGGGTTTTTTTGACAAACCCTAATCCGGGACCAGATCCAGTTTTCAGCATTTCAAGTGGTAAGACCTAAATCTTTTCTATTTCCATTTGAAGAACTCTTTAAGATGTCTCACCACACCAAGCTTGAGGATAAGCTTGAAGCGGCTGATATCTTCCGAGCTTGGAAGTATAGGATTGGGTTAATCCTGGAAGAGAATGAGTTGGACTCATATATAAAAGAAGACATCCGTATCCCAGAGGATGAAGAGGCTAAAGTATTACATAAGAAGAACTTGGTCAAGGAAAAGAGAATCTCTGCTGATTCTATCAAAGACCATCTCATACCCCATGTGTCTTCTCTAAAGACACCCAAAGAGATGTTTGACTCTTTGACCAAGCTATTTGAAGGGAAGAACATAAATCAGAAGATGACCCTACGGAACCAATTGAAAGGAGTAAAGTTTCAGAATGGAGAAACCATTCAATCTTATTTCTCAAGGGTCTCCCAGATCAAAGAACAACTAGAAGCAGTGGATGAAATGGTGGAGAATGGTGAAGTTGTCATGACCACTCTGAATGGCTTACCTAGGTCATGGGACTCCTTCATTCAAGAAATCTATGCAAGAAAGAAGTTGATTTCCTTCAGCAGACTATGGGAAGAATGCTCACAAGAAGAAGCAAGGCTTGTGGCACGAGAAGAAAAGATGGGGAATGAGGATCAAGCTCTCATATCTCACACGAAGAAAGGGAAGTCCAGGAGAGAGCCATCTCACTCCAAGAAATCTTCACATCACTTCAAACAAAGAAGAATATGCTTCACCTATAATGAAAAATTACATATTGCCATAAATTGCCCCAAGAACAAGAAGGACAACAACAACTTCAACAAGAAGAAGAAGGGCAGCAAAAGAAGGTTTCATGCTCATGCTGCCGAGGATGATGAACCACCCAAGAAGAAGGCTAGGGTAGAAAGTGATGATAGTAATGATGACTCATCAAGTGAAAAAGAGTATGTTCTAATCTTTGCTCTCACAGGTACTATCTCCCATGGTTGTAATGATTGGTTAATTGACAGTGGGGCTTCCAAACACATGACTGGGTTTAAGGAATCTTTTGTGAACCTATCTGAACATGAATCACCCCATAAGGTGAAACTTGAGGATGATTATCAATACCCAATCAAAGGAAGTGGCGAAGCCTCCTACAACCTAGATTCTAGAAAATCTTTGAAGATGAAAGAAGTCCTTTATGTACCTAGGCTCAAGAAGAACTTACTCTCCATCTCTGCATTAGATGCAAAAGGTATGAGGGTTGCATTTGTGAATGGCCAAGTCCTAATGTGGCCAAAGGGAAAGACCATAGATGATGCAGTAGTGATTGGAGAGCGAGGGAGGTTTGTATAAATTGAAGGGACAACCTGAACATGCCATGGTGCATGAATCCATGGAGCCAAGTGAACTTTGGCATAGAAGACTTGCTCATATGCACTATAGGGCACTTCCAATTGCAAGAAAGGCTGTAGAGGGTCTTCCCAAAATCAAGACCAAAAATGAAGGTGTTTGCAAAGGATGTGCAAAAGGTAAGAACATTAAGAAGGCTTTCCCAAGCAGTGAAAGCAAGGCAAAGGATATCCTGGAAATCATCCTCTCAGATGTATGTGATCCTATGTCATCTAGTTTTTTAAGTGGGTATGTTTACTATGTCTCATTTATTGATGACTTCTCCAGGAAGACTTGGGTCTACCTCTTGAAGAACAAAGATGAGGTACTTGATAAGTTCAAGAAATTCAAAACCTTCATGGAGAATCAAACTGACAAGAAGATGAAAACATTCAGATCCGACAATGGTGGAGAATTCACCTCAGGTGACTTCAAGAAGCTTTGTAGTGATTCGGGTATTAAGAGGGAGTTGACTGCTCCTTACAATCCACAACACAATGGAGTTGTAGAAAGGAAGAACAGAACAATCATGGAAGCAGCAAGAGCAGTGCTACATGACCAGGATCTACCTATGCATCTATGGGCAGAAGCAGCTAGAACAGCTGTATATGTGCATAATAGAACACCCCACAAGATATTGGACAACAAGACACCAGAAGAAGTCTTTTCTGGTAAGAAACCTGAAGTCAACCATCTGAGAATATTTGGTTGTCCAGTATTTACTCATGTCCCAAATGAAAAGAGGACCAAACTAGATCCTTCAGGAAATAAGGGTATCTTTGTGGGTTACAGTGAAAGCTCGAAGGCTTGCAGACTATACTTTCCAGTGTTCAAGAAGATTGATGTCAGCAGGGATGTGACATTTGATGAAAACTTAGCATTCATCAAATCAAGGAAGGCACCTATCAAAGTTTATGAAGAACCTAAGGAAACTAGATTTCAAGACACTACCATGATTGAAGCAATTCCAGAAGTTGTTCATGAGTTTGAAGATCTGCAAGAACCTGTAGATCCACCTCGTGAGGATAACTCTCACAAGAGGAAACCTGCATGGGCTAGAGAGCTCATTCAAGATGCAGAAAGATTTGGCATTCCAGAAGAAAAACACAGAGCAAAGAAGAGAACCAGATCACATACCAGCTATGTTGCTTTACTCTTTGACATCATGAATAAAGAACCTTCCAGTTATGAAGAAGCAGCAGAAAAGAAAGAATGGAAGGATGCCATGGTTGAGGAATACCAATCAATAATGAAGAATGATGTTTGGGATGTTGTCCCAAGACCTAAGCAGAAGTCTATTGTGACTTCCAAATGGATCTACAAAATCAAGCATGCTGCAGATGGCAGTGTAGAGAAATACAAGGCAAGATTCGTAGCTTGTGGCTTCTCTCAGAAAGAGGGAATAGATTATGAAGAAACTTTTTCACCTGTAGCCAGGTATACTTACATCAGAACAGTACTTGCCCTGGCTGCAGCAATGAAATGGAAAATACACTAGATGGATGTCAAGACTGCTTTCTTGAATGGTTTAGTTGAAGAGGAAGTATATGTGGAGCAACCACTCGGTTTCGAAATACATGATAGAGAGTCATATGTGTGCAGATTGAAGAAAGCCTTGTATGGCTTAAAGCAAGCTCCCAAAACTTGGTATGGTAGGATGGACAGTTTCCTATCTAGTTTGGGCTTTACAAAGAGTAAAGCAGATTCCAACCTTTATTACAAGGTTTAGGAACAGAATCTTGTGATTCTACTCATGTATGTGGATGACTTATTTGTAAGAGGAGATGATAGATTGATTGCAGATACTAAGAGGAAGCTTGCTGTTGAGTTCGATATGAAAGATTTGGGAATGATGCATTATTTCCTAGGTATGGAGGTGTGGCAAAATGCAGGTGGGATCTTCCTTGGTCAAGGGAAGTACACAGTAGATATCCTGAAGAGATTTGGGATGATGGATTGCAAGGTCATGGCCCCACCTATGGCATCGAATCTGAAGCTTCTACATGATGCTTCATCTGAGCCGGTTGATGTCTCTATGTATCGTCAGATGATTGGGTCCTTGATGTACCTGACGAACACGAGACCAAATATTTGCTTTGCTGTGAACACATTGAGCTAGTTCCTAACAGATCTGAGGAGTGTTCACCTGGTTGCTGTAAAGCATGTTCTGAGGTACCTGAAGGGTACAGTGGATTATGGGCTCAAGTATGAAGCGAATCAAAAGTTTAACCTGCAAGGTTATGTTGATTCAGATTGGGCTGGCAGTGCTGCAGATAGGAAGAGCACATTTGGATGCTGCTTTAGTATGGGATCAGGTGTGATCTCTTGGCTTAGCAGGAAGCAGTCTTGTGTAGCACTGAGTACAGCTGAGGTAGAGTATGTTGCAGCCTGTTCAGCTAGTTGTGAGGTAGTATGGCTATGGAAGCTACTGTCTGAGTTATTTGATCTCCCATTGGAGGCTACTGGTATCTTCTGTGATAAACAGAGTTGTGTGAAGCTATCTGAGAACCCAGTGTTTCATAACAGGTCGAAACACAAAGAGATAAAATATCACTAGATCAGGAATATGGTGCAGGGAGGAGCTGTGAAACTCCTGTATGTTGCCATGGACGAGTAGATTGCAGATGTGCTGACGAAGCCACTAGCCAGGGTGAAGTTCGAGTACTTCAGGGAGAGGCTTGGTGTTCTTCAGATTGAGGACACTTCGAGGAAGAAGTGATGGACACATTTGCTGAAGCCATTCCAAGCATGTTGGAAAGAGGATCCTTCACATGGATATGGATGTAAGCGATGGATGATGAGCATCAAGATGATGTTCTAGTTTCTGTTTTGTATGATCAGTCGGATCATTTATATGTATATGTATGTACGCATCATGTTGTATGCTGGATAGGATCAGTTGGATCATTTATATGTATGTACGCATCATGTTGGATGCTGGATATGATCGGTTGGATCATTTGTATGTATTTTGTATATGCATCATGTTGGATGCTTGGACCATGTATCTATATATGTATCAGGTGGATACATTGTATGATCATGTAGATCATGTATGTTGATATGTATCGGGTATGATTAGGTAGATCATGTATGTTGATGGATACATTATGTGGATCATGTATCTATGTATCAGGTGGATACACTGTGTATGATGATATGTATCAGGTAGATACTTGGTGTGCATCAGGTGGACGCATTGTATGATCAGAGTGATCGTGGATGACGAGCTTCTCCAGATGACATGCAGCAAAATGTTGCAGTGATGATGATCAGGATGATCATGTGTACATCAGGATGATGTATGGTGAGTATCAGATGATACTTTGTGGCTGTGGATTAGGTTGTGCAGATGAGCATGTCTGGAAGATCCTATAGGTTGGAGTTGTGTACCCATAACAGCCTCGGATGCTCTTTCGAGACATTGCTCTGGGAGGACATGTAATTTGTGCCCTGGGAGATCTTTAGGTCGGAGTTGTGTAACTGTAACATCCTGAGATGCTCTTGCGAGGTTTTGTCCTATGGCATGTAATTTGCTCCAGGAGATCTGGACATGATGAAAAAGGCCTCAGATGCTTCAGCCAGGTTTTGTGGTGGACCACATGTAATGTGCTCCTGGGAGATCCGACAGGTAGAGATGTGTTCTTTTAACAGCCTGGGATGCTTCAACCAGGTTTTTTGGTGAGATCACATGTAATGTGCTCCTGGGAAATCCGATAGGTAGAGCTGTGTGCTCGTAATAGCCTGGGATGCTTCAGCCAGGTTTTGTGATGGGTCACATGTAATGTGCTCCTGGGAGATCCGATAGGAGCTGTGTGCTCGTAATAGCCTGGGATGCTGCAGCTAGGTTTTGTGACACATGTAATAAGTCCTGAGGATTCCACAGTAAGGCCAATGATGATGAAGACCTGCAAGTGGTGGGCCTACATCCAGTATGAAAAAGGACTGGCTCTGTAGAACTTCCTATGACGAGTAGAGTCAGAGATTGGTTGAGATAGCAGTAGTAGTGACGATGATAATGACGATGCATCAATGATGACGATCCTAAGAAGAAGACTTGTCTAGCAGAAATGTGTCAAGAAATACCTTCCTAGTTAAGAGGGAGTGTTGATGTATATGTAACTTTGGAATGTATTTCATCTATGTATTTCATATATATTTATTGTACCCTTATTAGAGATGTGTTATTCCTCTATAAGGAAGTGTCGTCATGTGGATTGACAAGTGTCGCATGTGTGTGTACTTGCCAATGGGTTATTAGACCACCATGTGTGGGGTCGGCCCTGAAATATATATTATATTGTGGATGTACCTAGCTAGACAAGTCGGCCCCATAGTGTAACTGGGAAAATAGGTTAGTATAAATAGAGATAAGGAGATCTCTATTTTGATCAGTTGAAAAGTCACACTTCTCTCACTGAGAAAGTGGTGCATTAGTGAGGAGGAGGATCATCTGCTTCTAGGAGACTATCTCATTATATTTTGGTTGTACTTTTGTTGAGCCATTGCTCTCTCTATCTCTGAGGAATTTGTGGGGTTTTTCACCTTAGGGTTGTTAAAATTTGAGCATTAATTCACAATACTCTTGGATCCTTACTGAGATAATAACATATTTAGTATATCAATGCATAACAATCACAATAAGCATCACAAGCATCACAAGAATCAAAAGCATGAGAGACAAGAGACACAGAGTTTCCGTGGGGAAAACCCTAAGGTGAAAAACCCCACAACTTCCTCAGAGATAGAGAGAGAAATGGCTCAACCAAAGTACAACCAAAATACACTTGAGATCGTCTCCTGGAGTAGATTATCCTCCTCCTCACTAGTGCACCACTTTCTGAGTGAGAGAAGTGTGTCTTTCCAAATGATCCAAATAGAGATCTCCTGATCTCTATTTATACTTAACCTGTTTTCCAAGTGACCTTATGGGGCCGACTTGTCTATCTAGATACATCCACAATATAATATATATGTTAGGGCCGACCCCACACACGGTGGTCTAATAACCCATCGGCAATTACACACACTTGCGACACTTGTCAATCCACATGACGACACTTCCTTATAGAGGAATAACACATCTCTTATAAGGGTACAATAAATATATATGAAATACATAGATGAAATACATTCCAAAGTTACATATACATCAACACTCCCTCTTAACTAGGAAGGTATTTCTCGACACAGTTCTGCTAGACAAGTCTTCTTCTCGAGATCATCGTCATCAATGCATCGTCATCATCATCATCACTGCTGCTGCTATCTCAACCAATCTCTAACTCTACTCATCATAGGAAGTTCTACAGAGCCAGTCCTTTTTCATACTGGATGTAGGCCCACCACTTGCAGGTCTTCATCATCTGTGCAAACGGTCTGATAGAGGTGGCCTCTCAGGACTAATTTTATGTGCGGATGCAATACCGGAAAGAGTATCCTAGGAACATTTATGTGCCTAAGCACAACCGACAAGATCTCCTAGGATTGATTACATGCATCTCCTCCACAATACCTTTAAAGAGCATCCTAGGAACATTTATGTGCCGCAGCACAACCGAGAAGATCTCTAAAGAGCATCCCAGGACTTATTACGAGCATACAGCTCAGCCTCTCAGATCTCCAGGACTGATTACATGTGGATAGACAAAACCTTTAAAGAGCATCCCAGGAACATTATTGTGCCGCAGCACGACCGACAAGATCTCTAAAGAGCATCCCAGGACTAATTACGAGCACATAGCTCAACCTCTTGGATCTCCAGGACTGATAACATGTCTCCGTAGTAATACCTCATCCCAGGACTGATTACGAGCACATGGATCAACCTATTGGATATTTGAGGACTGATTACATACTACATAGCAATACCGGAAAGAGTACCCCAGGAACATTTATGTGCCGCAGCATGACTGGCAAGATCTCCCAGGATTGATTACATGCTATTTGCACAACCTGCCACATATCATCTCTGACCTCCAAGTATCAACTTGATACTCATGATCCAACGGATCATCATCGCACGAGGCATCATCCTTATGCCCATGATCATACTGATCATCATCACTTGTACCATCCTAGTACATATCATCTGGAGCAACATCCTGAAGCTCATCATCATGATCAAACTGATCATAAAATGCATCCACCTAATGCACATCAAGTATCTACCTGATACAAATACAAATACATGATACATATCAACATACATGATCTACTTGATCATACAATGTATCCATTTGATATAGATACATGGTCCAAGCATCCAACATGATGCATATACAAATACATATAAATGATCCAACCGATCATATCCAGCATCCAACATGATGCGTACATACATATAAATGATCCAACTGATCATATCCAGCATCAACACGATGTGTACATACATACAAATATAAATGATCCAACTGATCATATCCAACATCAACACGATGCGTACATACATACAAATATAAATGATCCAACTGATCATATCCAGCATTAACATGATGCATACATACATACAAATATATATGATCCAACTAATCATATCCAGCATCCAACATGATGCATATACAGAGCAGTAACTAGAGAATCATCCTGATACTCATCATCCAGCGCTTACGTCCATAGCCATGTGAAGGATCCTCCTTCCAACATGGTTGGGATGGCTTCAGCAAATTTGTCCATCACTTCTTCCTCGAAGTGTCATCGATCTAAAGAACACCAAGCCTCTCCTTGAAGTATTCAAACTTCACCCTGGCTAGTGGCTTCGTCAGCACATCTGCAATCTGCTCGTCTGTTGCAACATACAAGAGCTTCACGGCTCCTCTCTGCACCATATTCCTGATATAGTGATATTTGATCTCTATGTGTTTCGACCTGTCATGAAACACTCAGTTCTGAGACAGCTTCACACAACTTTGGTTATCGCAGAATATACCAGTAGCATCCAATGGGAGATCAAACAACTCAGACAGTAGCTTCCATAGCCATACTGCCTCACAACTAGCTGAACAGGCTGCAACATACTCTGCCTCAGCTGTACTCAGTGCTACACAGGACTGCTTCCTGCTGAACCAAGAGATCACACCTGATCCCATACTGAAGCAACACGCAGATGTGCTCTTCCTATCTGCAGCACTGCCAGCCCAATCTGAATCAACATAACCCTGCAGGTTAAACTTTTGATTCGCTTCATACTTGAGCCCATAATCCACTATACCCTTCAGGTACCTCAGAACATGGTTTACAACAACCAGATGAACACTCCTCGGATCCATTAGGAACTGGCTCAATGTGTTCACTATAAAGAAAATATCTGGTCTCGTGTTCGTCAGGTACATCAGGGACCCAATCATCTAACGATACATAGAGACATCAACCGGCTCAGATGAAACTCTGTGTCTCTTGTCTCTCATGCTTTTGATTCTTGTGATTCTTGTCATGCTTATTGTGATTGTTATGCATTGATATATTGAATATGTTATTCTCTTAGTAAATATCAAAGAGTATTATGAATTAATGCTCAAAATTTAACACAAGAAGAAGTTGCTCTGCATCCCTATTTTTCCCCGGGTGCACAGGGAGATGACCAGACCAGGGAAGTGTCAGAAGAAGGTATTTATGATGGGATTTTATGTAAATTACGATCGGCTTGCTAAAATTCTTATTTATAATGTTTTTGAAGAGGAGTTCAATCCACCTAAATATGACAAATATGAAGGGGATTGCTTGGAAAACTTCATAATTTTTTTTGAGATTGATGATAAAGACAAAGGACGAGAGTGTAATCAGCCCCAAGAAGCAGAAGTTTATCAAAGCGATTCCATTTCACTTGATTTTAGTGGAAGGGTTGAGGCTATTTCTGCTGCATTCGACAGAGAAAATCAAGTTCTAAGCGCTAAAGTTTCGAATGAAAGTGGCGATGACTTTCGTATCCCTTCTCCTAAGCGGGATGAGATTTTTTTTCAATGGTACCAGTTGTCCTGTGATCTAGAAGAACATGAGAATGGTTGGGAAGAACCTATTACAACAACTCTCAGGGCTAGTCCTAAAGAAATAGGAATTCTTCATTTTCTGGAAGACCCTTTTGCTAGTTTCTTGGAATCTTCGGCGACGATAGGGTTTATATTGTTCAAGAAGATAGGGATTAAAGAATATTTACAGTTGGAGCTATCATTTGCTTGGTTTTCTCCAGTGGTTGGAGGACTTGAATGGAAAATTCCATCAAAGAACCATCTGCTTGATTGGATTCATTGGAAGTATGAGATCACCTAAGTTACTCTTTATGCCCAACAATTAGGGTAGGAACATTTGTATATAAATAAGCTTGCAGGTCAAGCATTTACATTTATTTCAGTTAGCAGTCTGTCTTTTTCAACATTTTTTCAGAAAGTTCCAGTATGTTTTTCAGCTCCGGTTTTTCAGTTGCAACTTTTGGATGAAGGGCTGGCTACAAGGTGCTACTTACAGTGGTCAAGGATTGAAAAATTAGCCCAATGGATCATGCACTTGGTCCACGGAGTTCTTTTCTACCTCAACGGGAGGATAGCATCCCCGGTTGGAGCCAGTTGTTAGCACCTATTTAATTTTTGCAGAAAATTACTGAATGTGAAAGGTGGAACTTGGAACGACTACCTGATGGAAGCCTGGAGCACTCCATATCCCCGATGGCCATGAGCTAGAACGAGAAAAGAAGAGGTCTAGGAAGACCTAGCACAATAAAAAAAGGAATTATTTTTAAGTGTGGGCATTGACATACAAAAGAAATCAAATGATAAGGCTAGAGGGCCCTAAGTCCTATAGTGCACTTATAAACATATGGGGGGGATAAGTACCATGCGGATAGGCATCGTCGATCGAATGCAAGCCCACAATCAACGGCTTCTGTTGACGATCACATGGCCACACTGAAAGAAGAGAAGGGATGAGTGGCTGTGATGGGCTTTTCCCGTTAGACAGATGACAGCCGGAGGGAACATCGCAAAGACTATGGAAGGGAGTGGTAGAATTTTAATAAACATTGTGATGGTACTGAGATGAAAGGCAAGTAATCAGCCATGTGGATGATCTGTAAAAGACAGAGTGGTAGCCTATGGTCAAGGCCAAGGGTCCCACAGTAATAAATGCAATGTGACTATGTAAATGGATGAGATTGTCTCTAGATAGATCGACGGTCCTAGATAATCATCGCATCCGGAAGATGGACGATGAATAGCGGCAAGGTAGATGCAATGGACCAGGTCCCGCCAGACAGGTGTTAGCTCCACAGCTCGTTGCATGAAGAAAGGGTGATATAGGAGAAGCTTTTAAGGTGCATGCAATGCTACCCTGTAGATGCATGCAAATAAGAGGAATGGCCCAGATGAGAGTTGGTAAGATGATCTGACAGTGGAGATGGGTAGATTGTGAAATCATCAGGTAAAGAGGGGCCATATCTGACGAAGGAAAAAAAGCACATGGGAGATCAAAGGTTGAGATTAAGGGACAGCCGGCTAAGAAAACTGAAGGTTATGGAGGCATGGTTATATGTGTGAGAGCGGACGTCAAAGTTAACATTTTTATTTTTCTGTGACCTGTCTGAGCAGAAAGGGCTTTTTCTATAGAACGAGGTTCTAGCCCTGGTACAGAATCTTGGTAGTGGGTCGCCAAGCAGTTCAGCCGAGGCATGAAGGTCTTGCAATCGCATCCAAACATGGAGGACCCCGAAGATCCTGTATCATGTTCATCCCAGGCTAGACTAGTCTGCGAGGAAGCTATCCTTCGGGACCTTGGCCTTTTAAGCCTGGAGGTCTCCCCAGCAATGATAGTGGTTCCCTTGTCTCACCAAAGTCCATCCAAAAGTCATTGGACCCTTTTAGCCGCCTGCCTCGGCCCTGACTTGGACATTGGGGATAGTTCCCATGGCCTGTTGAGTGTCCAAAGTAATTGTTGGTCTGTCTAAAGGCAAAGGTGGGTCAATACCAAGCCCCAATATGGGAGAGTTTCTGACCAAAGGTATCCACCCACGGGTGACAGTCTCCCCTAGTACTAGTGACTTCAAGCCTAGGATCCATGTAAAGGGGGGAGGTTTTAACAAGTAGGCGAAGAAGACGTCGACCCCATCCATACTAGAATGAGGGCGAAAGTTCTCAAGGAGTTATAAGTGTCATAAAGGTGCTGGATGCTTATGATCGGGAGGTCTGTAGACATGTAAAGGCTGGAGAAGCCGACAATGAGAGTAAAAAGAAAATTCACTAGTGCAAATTAGAGGATGGCTCGAGAGATGGTGGAAGTGATGCGATCCATGACTTCTAGCATGAGAGGGGAATATGAGGCATAGTAGTATGACATGGGATGGAACAACATGGAATGATGGGAAAAACTTACCAGCACCGGTGAATGGGGTAGGTTATAATCTCGGTCAGCAATGATGAAGGAAGGTCACTCATGCAGCATGACATGTGACCCACGTCTTTCTAAGTGTGCAAGAAACCTTAGGTTAAGTATTGTCACGTGAGGGATGTCAGAAGGATAGACTGGCAAAGGGGCCTCTGACTGTTATCCTAGATGATTACAAGTATGATGGAAGGTACCTCTACATTATCATTGGCTACGCCATCTATCTGGGAAGCTTTGCTGAGCATGCTAAGGTCATCTCAAACCTTGGGCATCATGGTTACTTGAATGAGGAATATGATCGAGTTATCATGGCAATTATAGCCACATGTAGCTGCTGTCATAATCGTCGCAGTTATGGATATGGTTTTCACGTCCCTTGTCTGAAGTTGGTATATGGGAAAGATGCTACACCTGGCAGTTCGAGCATCTTTTCCATTGGGATTGGCTCATGGAGAAAGGGCAAGAGTTCGAAGTGGTGTTCATTCCAGAACAAACATGGGCTGAGTTGGAGGAAAAGCTTACTCCCCCATCTCTTATGGTATTTGACCTCATAGAATCTAGTTCTGCCAGCGAAGACAAAGAGCCTGATAGATGACAAGTGTCCAAAGGAATCCGACGACGGAGGAAGAAAGAAACCCTTGAAATCAAGTGAAGCAGCCAACTGGATACGAAAATGGTTCACAATTTTGTAATCTCTACTAAAGAAGCGACACCTATCCTCCCAGATGATGCATCGCAGACTGAAAGCTCATTGAAAGTGAAAGATTTCTTTGACTCGCAAGGTCATTTGGGAACCAAGGGTTAAGATGGCCCTCTATCTATGATATTTCATCCTTTGTCTTAATTTGTCTGTTCAGAACATGGCACGTATGTAATATTCCTGATTTTTTGGATCAATGAGGTGTCATTCAGATATAACTATTTTTGGTTTAGATGAGTCGAGCTAGAGGACTCTTGGCGTACATATATGCGATGCAATAGAATGATAAGAAGTTGAAAAATATTGTCTAAAACTCTTATGAGAAATTTGGTGTATTGTTCTTTAAGAAGCTTTTGAGCTATTTTGAATAAAGTTTGCAGAGCCGAGCCAATGTTTTCTCAGGGATTCTTGTGTAACTGGTCTTGTAGTTTGTTCCTTCTTTTTCCATCTGAATTGTGTATCTCTCATTGTTAATTCCAGTCTGTAACATTATTTCATACTTGGTATAGTGTGATAGCTAAGTATAATTCATAGAAAGTATGCTCTACTTATCTTTTTCCAAGTATTTCACCATTACTTTTCTCCTAAAGTTGATATAGGATTCATCTTTGTATGCCTTAAGTCAATGGATTGTTCTTTCTCTGTTGTTTCACCAATTAAAATCACCTTGACTACGAGCTGTTTACTACCTCGCTCCTGTGTTAATGCATTTGTGAAGCATTTGTAAATGAATTTTCAGAGTTTGTTTGAATGTGACTCCATTGCCCAAATAAAGATTCATACGTTTCAGCCAAGCTACATTTAAACTATTTTGTTTCCAACAGAAATCTAATCTTCTATATTGTTTATAATCGAATATCTTGAATGATGAATGCTGGTGCATGTTTTCATTGTTGACAACTTTGATTATTCCAGTATTTCATAGAGCTGTAGAGAGAGCCCTCTCAGACTAAGCTGGGTCAATAGCTTAAGTCTAAAGATTGGTTAGTGGTTACCCCAGTTTTCCCTCTCCCACAACCTAGGGGTTCATTTTGGGTGTTAACAGCTAATCCAACGGTAGAGATCTGGCCAGCGGTGCACATCCAACCTCGAAACACCAACTGCATTTATGACCACACTATCAACCCTTGGCACCGTGGCGACCATCTAGGGCAATTTTCAAACCAAATCAATTACAGCTCGACCACGTTGACTATTCTATCACAATACCTTCATGTGTTAAGAACCACGATGGCAACCACAATGATATTCCACTGAACTAGTAGATAGGAGTATTAAATACCAAGTTTGGTTTACAAACACTTGCTAGCACATATCCACGATACCATTAATTACCCTGTCCTTATCTGTAGGGACCCCAACCTGGGTCTCCCTTATCTTCCAATAAAATCTAAGTATTTCACTGTTTACATTCTAGTCAACTCTTTTGTTTTGTTTCTGTTCTCAGTTTCTAGTTTTGTTTAGATTTCAAGCCTGTAAAAATAATGAAATCTACATTTAAAATTTCAGTATATCTACCTCTTAACCAGTTATCTTTGTGCAGGAGTAATAGAAGATAATAACAGCGTAAAATCCTTTTCAATTAACTTAAAACAGAATTTGACAAGGTAGAAACGATAAACATACTTGCTGAAAAATACCTGTAGTTAGATCCACCCTTTTTGCTGTCCCTGTTTTGCTGAATGCCTTGTTGTTTTCCATGGCTGTTACCTGCAACCAAATGCCTTCCCCAAAGTTCTGAAACTCAACCTGCCCAAAACAGTCTTGCCACCCTGCCAACTGGTGAGGTCTCGCCAACCACCCAGCTCCAAAGGTACCCCTTTGGACCCCTGAGCCCAAACCGAGTACAAGCCAACCTGCTATATCCCTTTCAGAAATCTCCAACAAGACACCCCCTTCAAATCTGCTCTGAAAATTCTCCCCTTGCTATCCAAAAATTCTCACAAAAATATCCAAGGTAAAAAGATGATCCCCTTTCTTCCCTTCACTTCTACCTTTATCCTATGTTTTCTGACTCTTCTTCCCCTCCATTAATGCCTTATCCTCCCATTAATGAAGTCCCAAACCCCTCATTACTACTCAGTCAGCTCCCTTGAACCATTCCAATGAAATATTAATAATTTAATAATCAGACAATTTAATATTCACCTCTCTTTATGAGGTTTACCGACACCACTTATAGCAATCATTTTTAAACATTTGTTTCTTATTCAAAGTTTAATTTTTTTTATTTAATAATAAATGTTACATTATCTTTATGTTAAAGTTTGGGGTTGGGGTTGGCTCACCCACCAACCGTAAGAGTTTTAAACCTTCACGCTTGACCAACTCAATTAATTAAAACAATTGTCCATTGATTAATTACTATTAACCTAATCATTTAATCAAAGATTTATAATATTTATAATATGATAATTCCCTTTAACAGTAAATTCAACTAATTCAATTTATCAATTATGAATATTAATCTTATCAATGTAATTCATATCATTATCAATGTGTAATTATATTAATTAAATAAAAATTAACTAAGATATAATCGACTCATTTACATGGTCCCATATTAATTGCACCTTAGTTGTAATTAAACTAATTAACAATCAATCAAGCATTCTAATCACTTGCATTAGTAACTACCTAGGTTAACCTTAGCTTTGTTTATTAATCAACAATAATTAATTATTAATGGGCAATAATTAATCATTAATCAACATTATTAACCCTAATCGACTTTATTAACCTTAATCCACAATAATTAATCATTAATCTACATTATTAACATTAATCATCATTATTAACCTTAATCGACATTTTTAACATTAATCAACAATAATTAACATTATTATTCAACAACTGTTATAGGTCAAACCTGCACCTCTCCGTCTGTGATCACCTTGAGCTGCTGATCACACAAAAGGACAACTTGGATGGAGGAGCATGTTGACCCTAGATGAGACTTTGACTTACTCCATTTCCTGACAACACTGGAAAAACCCTAAAAATGTCATTATGAGATATGAGCGCTACTCTACTTCAATAGACTAGCGCCTGTACCCTACTCCAGTGTGTAATAGTAGCGCTCAAGCCTCATGAGCACTACTCCTCTTCAGCAGAGTAGCGCTCAACATTCAAAAAGTGATGAGGGCTAGTTTACAAGCACTATAGTAGTGCCCTGAACGCTACTTCACTGAACAATAGTAGCGTACATCTCAAAAGATGATTAAAAAATAATTAATTTCATGAAGAGGATTAGTTGCAGTTGGTTTCCCAACTTCCCCAACTTCCTCCATAACCATCTCTTGACCAGAATTGCTTCTCTTGTCCTATAAATACAGGGAAGAATAAAGAGAGGGGTTAGAGACATGAATGTTATTAATAGACTTTTTAAGAGAAGCTTGAGTTGGAGGAGTTTATGCTGGAAGATATCCAAGCCAGAGAAGAGCAAGACCCCAGGATCAAGTTGCAGGAGCATGTCACAAAGTCAGGTATATTTTGTAACATCAATTTGCATTTGACAATAAAAGGTTGAAGCGTCTTTCTTGTCCCAAATTAAGTGTTCATTGAAGTGATATACTAGTTTGGATCCGTTTTGGTTAATATTGGATGTTTAAATTGCTTTGTCTTTTTCCATCATTATATATTATCCAAGATACGCTGTGAAAGGTACTTGTATTGCAGGTTTAATGAACGGGAAGTGGACTTGAGGATCGAGCGCAAGATCAAATAAGAGCTAGGATCGAATGTCATTCGAAAGGTATGTTCTCAAGGCCTATAACCTATTTCTTTTCATGAACATCTCTGTAATGCAGTTAATACGCTTACCTGTCATCCCCTTTCAGTTGATAGTATCAGTTTCCTTGCTATAGGGTAGCTTTTCTCGCCAATATCAAGATTTCACGAAATTCATAAATATGTGGGCGAGTTATGTAAGCGTAGCTACTACTTACATACCTTGCGTAAGTACATTAACAGTACTAATTCACACACATCAATCATAATCATGAAGCTTGTTGTTTATTGACACAAGTTCTAAACATAGTTTGCAAGGTACAAATCCATTAACCAACTAAAATCCAAGTTACAACAATTCATACATCACTGATTTACGACACATACTAACCAAGGGTTTTACACACCTGCAGTTAGATCTTGTTTTCACCCCTACTTCACACTACACCTATCTACCTACATCATCACTAACTTCCACATCCTATCCTGTCCTCTATTGGACTACCCTGGAATGTCAAGTCATGACCGGTTCTAGCTAGAACCCGTAAGTGGAAGTGTCGACTACATCGACCAAGCTTCCCCAGCAGGAAACCACCAGTCATCATCACACACCTTGGGGAGCACGCCATAGCACAGCCCTCCCATGACTCTGGGTTTCGGGGATAAACGATGGGTAAATCCTCCACCCCCCTAATGGAACAAGGGACTATATCTACTCGACATAACAACAGCGTTGCACTTGTACTCGGTCTGTCATCGTATAACCAATCTGGGCAGTTGCGTTTCCTAAAACCCTACCCCACCCATGTCATAATATACATCATAATAAACAACATAATAACCACATGAAAGTAAATAATGCATCACTCGCATACCATTTTATCTTTTGAAGTCCATGTCCCCGAGGCCCTCCCACCTCATAGGATCCATCTATCACTTAGCCGTTTCAACCTGTATGTCAGTCCTCGACATACAATATAGAATATCGTGCATAAATCCTTGACATGTACACATATATTTCATCATAACATAACAATAATAAACTCATTTATTAGCCATGCACCTGGCATAATATTCATTATTTCGACATATAACTATAACGGTATCCACATACCCATCATTCAGTAATTTCCATATATGAGACATAATTAACACATGATACATATCTAAACATGACTATTGATCATAATACTATCATCACACACACACATATATATATCGGCAAAATAATAGAACCATATGTCCACAGTGTCGTCAAACTGACAAGGTCTCACAATCAAACAAATACAACATATAATAGTAGTTTAGGTAGTAATGTCAAAACAGGGTGTTACATTATCACATTGTTACGTTGGCATGTCATCTATGATTGCAAACCTATCATCACATATATAATTTGGTAAGTCATATTTTGTATCGGTATCAAGTTACAAGGTATCAATCTTATGTTATAAAAGGGTCGCGATGATTCCCACATTGTATATATTGTTTGAATATAGGGAAATACATAAGCCTTTGCATAAAGTCGATATGGTATAGGAATTAAATAGAATTTGCATAAATTATTGCATATAGTTTTGTTGATGCCCCGAAGATCACAGCATCAAGCAGAAAGGGATTCTCCCCGATAAACTTTCCCAATTAGATTGTCCATCGTTTGGTGTGGGGAATCCCTTCGGTTAACGGTTTTGGCTACCATAAGATTTAAAGTTTGCTATTGTTTCTACTGGTTACGGCCCGATCCACCGCTTATGTATTTTGTTTTAAAGATGATATTCAAGTGCCCTAAGCTAATTTAATCTAAATGCAGAGCTGAAACAAATCTGTATGTAAAACTTGAAATAAATCTAATCTATCCTTGCAAGGAGAAAAACTATAAATATGAGTAATGTGCTGAAAGAAAGATCTAAAGATCAATAGGTACCTATTAAATCATAAAGATGCATCTACAGCAAGAGGTTAAAGATATAAAAGATAGCTTTTTATCCACATGAAAACATTCTATTACTCATTTTGGAGAAACATCATTACACAGAATATAGTAAGATCATTCATTACACAGAAATAATTCAGAACAACAAGGAACGATCTCACAGCAGTGTCTGAATGTCACAAGAATAATCCAGCGAGCATCTAATCCACATTTAAAGGCAAAGACATCCTCTCCAGGCTCTTATTAGGAATAATCACTTTCTTGGATCAAGCTACAAAGTAGTTCGTACAAGCTAAGAAAATTCTTTTCCCTGCAAAAAGCCCTCCCTAATTCTAGAATCTTCTAATTTGGATTTTGGTGTACAATTACCTATTTTCCAGACTCGTGGGACACCTTTCATACAAGACAAAATGACAGCCAGCTAGCCCTTTAAGGTATTTACAAAATAAAGGAAATAAAACAAATCAACTTCTGATTTCAGCTAGCTTCTTTCTACTGATTTGCTGATCCGTCTCCAACAATAGGCTCGCTTGCAGATGCTTGGCCATCTATGCTTTGTATATGAGTGGCCCAAAGATTAATCTCTTTCACTATAATCTTGCCCCGAACAGATACCATCGCCTTTGCCGCAATTTCATGTTTGCATAGATCTGTTTTTACCTGTGCTTCCCCTATTGCAGCCTCTTGAGCGATTGCTTCTAGAAAGTAAATATGTACAGCAGGCTGAGCAATGAACTGTTGAAGCTCATCTTGGGTCATCACCTCTACCTTTCTGATGTACTCCAAATATTGGTCCAACTCATTTTTCAATTATGTCAACCATTGTTCTTGTGTAAGGAACTCATAGATAGTCTCTAGCAGGATCAAGTGGCACTTGCCGAAAGATTCTTTAATTTTAGAGTAGAAAGAGTGACACTTGTGGATAGTTCTTTTAATCTCCAGGCTTAGCCTGGAACCACAGTCTCTACTGAAATCCATAATTCCCGCCTCTAGGTCATATTAATCTTCAGTGGAGGCGTGCAAGCTTGAGAGGAATCCCGACTTTCCTTTTCTCCACTCAAACTATTGTTTTAATTCCTCCACATGTTTAGAAAATTTGTCCCTATTCCTCAAAGCTCCGCTTTCGATGACTAACATTTTATTAATCATTTATTTCACGCTGCAAATCTCATGTGAGCTCTGTACTAGCAACTAATGGGATTTTATCCACATATCACATGCTTGTTTGTGAAAGGTGAGCAGAACCTACTTGTTCTCTACTACATCTTTAAGTTGACCCAATAATTGCTCCTTCTCTTTAACCATCCCTTCATACTCATGCCCATGGAGGTGAACTTGTTTAGCTCCGTTGGCCTCAAGTTCCTCTAATTATTTTATGCGGGCTTTTAAATTCTTTTGCTCATCTTCTGAAATGGCCAACTGGATTTCTAATGAGTTTTTCTCATTCTTAAGCTGGAGAACTTCTGAATTCAGCATTGAATGCTCTTCTATCAACTCATTGTATTTCCCTTTCAATTTATTTGCCTCCAACACCTCCCTCTTCCTATCATCTTTGATCTTAAAACATTGATCCCTCTAATGTTTTACTTGCTCCAACAAAAGATCAGTATTGGCTTTACTTGCTTCGGCTAATGCCACAGTGCATTTGGCTTGGAATGAGGGTTTGGCATCAGTGCCTTGGACCAATGTGGTCTCTGATATCCTAAATTCATATGTGTCAACCCCGATTTCCATTTTCTTTACTCTCCTATCAATAATGGCCCCTTTTCGCTCATGGAAATATACGGTATCTAGGTCTGCTACTTTGCGCTGCTTCCTGGGGTTGTATGGGGTTAGTGCCAATCCTCCTATAGAATCCATCCCTTCTTGAGTTGTTCTTGGAGAGTCCATCAATGGTCGGTCCAACTCCATGTCTTTCGGAGTGGATGGTTCCTGCTCGAGGAGCTTTTCGGTTTGCTCCTTCTCTTGCCTTCTTGCTAACTCTTCCTACTGTGTCTATAATCTAGCTGCTTCTTCTGTCAGGATCCTTTCTTCTTCCTCATGTTGTTGCTTGGCAGCTTGCTCTTGGAGCACCCAATCTTCTTCTTCCTTTTGGATCCTAGCGGCCTCTTCCTACTGTTTCAACTGAGAGGCTTGCTCTTGTTGCTCCCTTGTAGCTTCCTCTTGCTGAAGCTTGGCAATCAGCTCACTTTGAATTCTTGCTTCTTCTTGGTCCTGTTGCTGCTTCAGGGCTTGTTCCTGGAGCACTTTGTCCTGCTCCTCCTGCTCTAATCTTGTAGGATGTTCTAATTGTGAGGCTGAGGCCTCCTGCTCCCTTTGGATCAAACCAACGGGTTTGGGGCTCGGATCCTTAACACTTTTCTTCTTATAACGCTTCCCCAGCGCAGTTAGGTTGCGGGCGCTCCTAAAGAATTCCTCATTTTGGTCCATAGCATGAGCATATTCAAAAGAGATCTTGAGGTCTGCACAATTCTAATTGGCCGCACCGCAAGGGTCATGCTTTTTGAAAGGGACCGTGCCAAAATGGAAAAATTCTAATCCTTAAGAGTAGTTTTCCCCATCTCCTGCTGTCAGAAGGCTGTAAGCTCTGATGGTAATGGCATGGGAGGATACATGCTCTTCTTTCGGTTTGTTAAGACCTTACTTATTGCATCGGTGCCGAAGAGTTGTCTTATGGCCTCCTTGTGAATTACAAAATCTGTAACATACCGAGGGAACATAAATGGAGCTTGAGTTCCTCCACTCATCCTGATGTATGTGCCTTCAGTAGTGTGATAATATTCCCCGAATGCTTCAATGACAGGCATTGCATTCTCCGACATACAATCTTGTTCTTCTATAAAAATAAGCTGGTATTATGGCATGATAAACCTCTCGCAAATCATTTTGTAGTGGTTTGCATATTTACTTGCCCATGTACATTGATAAGCCATGAAGAGAGAAGTTTCTTTGAGCTTCCATGAGCAGCCTAAGTCCGGGAACGTATGCTTGCTTAACAAACAGTCAATCAAGTATGAAGACATGAAAAACTCTACCTTCTTTTGGGTTAGTCCTCTCTGGGCTGCTATCAGCTGCAAGGCCAAACTGGTTGAAATTATGTCAGCACAGTTAAAGATGGTGCCATTCATGGATATATGGAACATCACTGGCACCCATCTGGTCTTAAACATATTGCCAGTAGGCATGCCAAAGAGGCGACTCAACACATTAGAGAAATTTTGAGGTCAAAAAATGGCCTCAAAACAAAGAAAATGTACTATAAAAAACAACCAATCACATTCTAGTAGATGACATCATCCCCCTTGGTGAGGTGGCATTCCATGAGTTAAGAATGCTTATTTGTCAAATTTTCTATGGTGGATGAAAACACATAGTTAACCAAGGTAGTGGTGTAAGTACTTTTAAGTCATAAAGTAAAGTACTCATAATGAATGTCTTTTCACACTTTCTCATAAAATAATATTATTGTCATTTTCAAGTGAAGTACTTTTAATTCATAAAAAAAAGTCCTTTCACATTTTTTATAAAATAATATATTATCATTTTTATGTTTTTAATTTTAAATTATATACACTCCATTCTATTTAATAACATAATGTCAAACTAATAAAGACTAATAATAGATTTAATAAATAATAATAATAATGCAATGTGGATTATAATAATATTATTAACATTTTACATGTAAATAAATTCTCAATTAAATTACATTATATTAAATTCATGAGAAAAGTACTAAATATAAAAAGTCAACATAAAATTAAAAAAATAGCTCTTAAAAATATTTTTTATTATTTAATTTCATTTGCAAGTTCAAGACAAATAAATGCTAAAGGACAATAAATTTTTGGGAATTTACAATGAATCTTAGTCACATCAATGTAGGCTTATTTTATTAATTTTATTTCTAGTGAATTTTGAAAAGCAACTCAACCATGGTTATTTATATTGTGCATAGAAAATAGTGTGGGAGGTGACTTGTCATATATACCTACCCCATAAAACCCCCAATTCATAATATTTTAATATATCTCATATTTTTGTAGTACATCTCTTAGGAGGCCATTTTTTGACCTCAAAATCTCTCTAATGTCAGCACGATGAGTTGGTAAGGAGTCTTTAGTAGGCTGCTTTCGTACTCATTGTTCTTCCTTTTCCTAATATGCCTATCATTTATCATCATCTTCCAGGAAGATTCTAGGGGATCCATTAGATGTCTTGCTATCCAATCATCGTCCAAACAAGCTCTTTGCGAAGGCAATCTGTAGGCAACAGCAACATGCTCGGGAGTGAAAGATTCTAGGTTCAACCCATTTTTATCATTCATGAAGCCTTGCGTCGGTCTGGATGTGTGGAATTAGCCATCCAATAACTTCGGAACAAGGGAACAATTCGGGACAAGTTGTTTCCTTATGCAAACAAGACCTTCGGATGTTGGCATACACCAGAGCATCCTCTATGGAGTCTGTTGTACTATCCTGAGCCATAATCAATCCATGCAAATCGCCCCATTGAAATTCAGGGGTAGAGCTCCTAGGGGGAACACCAATGGTAGCTTGTGTGTCAACAAACATCGTCTCGAGAGAAGTATCTAATAGGATTTCCACATCTGAGTTTGAGTTTCTTTTTTGCGCGGCCTTCTTCTTTGCTGACCTCCTATGCATGATAATCCTATGGTGAGCAAGGGAATGTCAATAAGGAGTATTCATGCATTCATCCAACTATTAAAATGCAGAGTGACAGAAAATTTGACAAAGCTAGCTTTAGTGAGATGATTTTTTAAGCATATGCAACAGTCATGGCAAGATTCATAATATATTACTTTCACATCATGGAGGTTGCTTCAAAAATAATCAATTATATCACCATCTCAGCTATTAATTCACAGTTGAAGAATATGAGAAATATTAGAAGCAAATGTCAATAAGCTACACAAGCTACTGTTATTTCATTTATCAGACAAATTGAAATATAGCCTAGGGTCACAGTCACTTTGACTTTATGTTTATAGTAGGGCATTAACATGGTGGAGGGGTGGCAAGGTAATCTTTTATTCGTGCCATTCATTCTATAGCGCACAGGTGGCTTCTACATTTCCACACAAACTTGCCAGGAAGAAGGCATCGGAACACTAATGGTGCAAAGACGATTGCAAGGATGTGCGAGCCTAATGATAATTTATCCGCTAGTGCCTAAAATTATTTATGCGCCAAGGCCTAAATTCTTAACATGCGCCAGTCAAAAATATTTCATGCACTACTGCTAAAAGGAGTTCGCTATCCTAACATTATCTCTGCGCTAAGGCCTAAACATTTAAATGTGGCATTTTCGTGAGACAATGTTTGAACGAATTTTATGCACCGGAATTTGATAGTGGAGCTTGTGCAAAGATGGGAAAAGCTACATAGCTGCTGGCCTTTATGGGTTAAACTTTTGGGCTTGGTTATCAAGTTTCCATGTTGGCTCGGTGGATTGATTTAACACATTCCAAAGTAATTTTGGTCGAGCACTGTGGGTTTTATGCCCTCGGCGTGAATAAACATTGCTCTCCATTGATCTCCATGCAGTTTACCCCAGTGTCCATAGAATAAAACTCTTAGCTGCAAGAACGGGAAGAAGCGTGTTTTACACGCAGAAGTCGCTTGGCAGTGAGTTTCGCAGACCAGGGGTATCGCGTGAAAGCAGTTTCTACTGGTTTGAGCTTAGAATAGGACTCTGTGGCCATTAAGATATTACTGAGATGACTCAAGGATTTCCAAGATGTGAGAAAACTTACTTAGGATGCCGCGGACATGACAGCAGAACCAATTTCATGCTCGCAGGCAAGGATAAAGCTTTCTGGGTTTCAGTTCACATAGGGCAACTTCGGATTCTCATTTTGGGACCAAGGACGAGACTAATCATTCTGTGCCCTCAAAGCTCCTTGAAGAGTATGCAAAGAACTTCCTATGGTGTAAGACAAATTCATGAAAACGAAAGGGGCAAAGAGCCTACCTATCTGTTGATGCCTCGGATATCGTAGCATCAATCAGAAAGGGATTCTCCCCGAGAGACGGTCCCAATTAGACTATCTCCCGTTTGGTGTAGGGAATCCGTCCGGTTAGCGGTTCCGGCAACCGTGGTTTTGGACTTTAAATCCGATTCTACCGGTTATGGCCCGATCCACCTTTCTTTTGGGTTTTATGTGTTTTATATGAGATGCACATGCCTAAATTATACTTAATCTAAATGCAATTGAAACAGATCTAAATCTAGAAACGGGAACACGTCTATCTATCCCTGCAGGGAACACGCTTAAGGGAGGAGCAATCAGCTGTAACAGTTATCGTAATCAAAGAACAGATAGCTATTATTTCTCACAATGAAAGCTACAGCAACATGAAGATCTTGAGAAGGTAGCTTCTCATTCAGCATGGAACGCATCTATTGCTCAGACAACAGAGGGAAACGAAAGAATAAAGAACGCATCTATTGCTCATAAACAGAAGAAAGCAAAAATTATTTAATCTGTGTAACAAAATAAAGAAACAGATCTAAACGTAATTAAACTGGAATTAAACTCAAAGATCCCTGCAAGGAGCAATTTAAAGTCATGAACAATGAGCCACATGGATTACCCGGAAGAAAGAACAGTTAGCTATTCGATCTGGACCAAGGAATCTACAGCAATACATTTCATTGTTCACAAAATAGAGAGAACGCATGCCTAGAGGAGGGGAAAAATCATTAATGCAAAGAAATAATTCAGAAGTCAAGAATGATCTCACATTGCAGAATTGCAGTCATTAGAATAGTCCAATATAAAGCGACCCAACATTCCAAGCAAAACGTCCATCTCCCGTGGCTTCTATTAGAAAATTCAATTTACAGACCCGATACAAGATAGCTCATATCATTTGCCCACAATTTTCATTCCCTGCCAAAAGTCCTGTCTAATCTTTCCTAGCTTCTATTTATAGTTACAAATTTGCCCTCTGGGCTGACACCTAGCATTCCCCAACTATCATTTACAGGAATTTCCACTATAATCGACCCCCAAAATGGCCACTTCCTTTACCAAAAAATATTTTGACAAAATCAGGGACAGCTGTCCCATGGCTTACGCCTTACATATTCAAAATATATATAACAGAAAATTTGCTAAAATCAAAGCGTTCTCTGCTGGGCACGTGTCTGGCTGAAGAGAGTGGCTCACTGAATTCATCTTCTTCATTCCTGTGCGTGAGCTTCTGCTGGCAAAGGGTCGCCCGAGTTGATTGTCACTGGTGCTGCCTGGGCAGAGGCCCTCGAATCCCCTGTTGATGCTGCTCCTAATTGGGAAGGGGGAATTGAACTGGCCGACTTTTCTGTCATTGCTGGGGAAGAGGCTGCTGGGAGAGAGGCTGCCGGATCTACTGATGCTTCTGCTGCTGCTGCGGCTTTCCTGACCTCCTCTTCTATGTAGCTGTGCCACACACCTGTGTCTCTTATGATTATGTTTGCTGCAGCAGGAAACAGGATTTTCTGAGAAGTCACATTCTTCCCGAGCTCTGTTTTAATGCTTTGTACTTCTGCTTCAGCAGCTTGATATGTTTCCTTCAGCAGATGGTTGTGAAGTGTTGATGAACCGATGTAATGTTGGAGATCATCCATGGCAAGGACATCAATGCTTTTCAGATACTCCATCTGGACGCCTAGCTCTTCTTTCAGTTGAGATAACCGTTGCTCCTTTCCTGGGAAGTCTTCTAGGGTCTGAGGGAAACTCAATGAGCAGTTGTCATGGACTCCTTTGAGCTTTTCGTATAGGTTGTTGATTCTATCTGTGGTTTTCTGCACACTGGCCATCAGCTTATTGGCACAGTTCCGGCCAAACTCCAACAAGGCTATATCTTCATTAAAATCTTCCACGGCCTTGAAAGGAAGATGCGGGGGGAAACCTCCTTTCCCTTCCCTCCATGCCATCTGATTTATGACATTTGCCTTGACCCGGGTATTCTTAGCTTTGAGCCTGTGGGCTTCCGTATTGACCTCTTTTAGTCTACCCGTCATGGCCTTGAGTCTGCATACCTCATCAGTGATTAGCTCTTGAGAGCCATACACTTGCTGTAGGATATTGCATGACAGCTTGTGGAAGGGGGACATGTCCAAGGTTCTTCTTTCCGCTTGCTCTAACCGCTCAGCTAATGCCTGCTTGTCTGCTTCTAGCTGGGAAGCCTTTTCTTCTGCTCCACTCTTCTCCGCTTCTGCAATCATTATTTGGAGTGCTAGCTGGTCCTTTTCCTCCTCCAGGTAGCTGTACTTGTTTGCCAACTCCTTATGCTCAGCGTACAAGCAATTGTATTTGTTCACTGCCAGGTCTCTTTGGGCTTGCTCATTAGCCACATTTTGTTGTAGGGTACGTGCTCTCTTCTTTGTCAATATATTTTCTTTGACTATAACCCCTACATTGGCAAATGATGCCTGTGCTGTTGCTATGGCTGCGGATGTCATGGCGATGGGATCTGCGTCTGTGTTCTGCATGACAGCGACCTCTCAGCGAGTAACTATGTCATCATGGAAGGGACTTTTAATCCTCTCTTCTGATTGGAGGACCATTGCTTTTCTTTTCATATCATAAACAAACTCATTCCATTTGGACACCGTACGTTTCCCAGATGGAGTGTACGGTACAATTGGTCGGTTTATGATGTCTATGTCTTCTTCCATAGGTGGGGTCCGGACTTCCTGAGCGGGGTCTGTTCCTTCCTTTTGGGTACCAGAGCCACCTGCTTGAGAGGTGTCTATCTCCATGTCTTGCACACCGGACCCACCTGCCTCGGTATTTTCCCTTGTCTTCAATTCTTCCTCCGCCTTCTTCCTTGCTTCAGCTCGTTCAGCCTCTGCTTCTTTCTGCTTTTGGGCTTCTTCAGCCTCCTTCCGCAGTCTTTCATTTTCAGCGTCTTGTTGCTTTCTCGCTTCCTCGGCTTCCTTTTGTAACCTTGCCTCTTCTCTTAATCTGAGCTCTTCCTGAGCTCGGGCATCCTTGGCTTCTCTCTCCTTTTGCTGGGTGGTCTTCTGGGCTCTGGCTGAGCTAGAGCTCGCTCCAGTACTTTGGCGACAGATCCGTAGCTCAGTCATGTTGCTGATGCCTCTGAATGCTTCCTCCTCGGCATCGGGGTAGTGGGAGTATTCGAAGTTAGCATAGTTCCCCTTGCAATGCTCGGCCACTTTACCCTTTCTGTCGTTCCTGTGGAAGATGACCTCACCGAAATGGAAGGCCTTCAACTCTTGAACAAATTCGTCGGCAGAGGCCACCCCTGAAAACTTGTAAGCACCTATGCAGAAAGGTAGGGGGGGAAAGGAAGCCTTGTGTAGCTTGTGGAGGAATGCTCCAATCCCATCTAAGAAGAGTTGTCTTACTGCTTCCTTGAGCACCACATAGTCTGTGGCATACTGCGGCAATATGTACGGGGGCTTAGTCCCTCCGAACATTCTCAAGTAGGTACACTGTTCTGAAAAGTAGAAGTCCCCATAATCCTGAAGGACTTCCAAAGCGTTTTGTGACAGGCAACTTGGTTCTTCCTTGAACATTTTCTCGTATAGGGGCATGATGAACCCCTCACAGATGAGTTTGTAGCTGGGCTTGTAATTCTGAGCCCACAACATCTTGAATGCGATGTAGACTGGGGCGGTGGCCCTATCCCATGTACACCCCAATTTGGGGAACTCTATCTTGGCCAAGATACAATCTATCAGGTATGAAGACATGAAGAATTCAGCCTTCTTCAAGGCCAGCCCGGGTTTGGCAGCACTTATCATTGAGGCCAGACTATCTGACAAGATAGTGGCCCAGTCAAACACTGTCCCCTGAAATGCCACATAGTGAATGATAGGGACCCACTGAATCTTGTATACTGTGCCATCGGGCATGCCGAAGATTCTGCACAGCATCAAAGCGATCAATCTGAAAGGGGCCCTCAGGTTCTGTACGTCATATTCATCATTTCCCTTCTTTCTCAAATGCTTCCCTCCCCTCAATAGCTTCTTGGCCATCTCGATGTTATCCATTTGGCCCAACTATTCGTCAGTCAGAGCTTGTTGGACACGGGGAAATCTGTAGGCCGCCGCAACATACGCGGGTTGAAACGAGGCAATAGCCACTTTCCCGCTGTCATTTATCACTCTCCCTTCAGCATCTGCATGTTGGAGTATCCACCCGATCACTTCAGCACAGGGGAATAGCTCAGGGCGGGTAGCGGCTTTAGTTATGCCTGAGGCTCTGATATTTTGATAGATCGGTGCCTCCTCCAGCAACATATCTGGGATCTCTTGGTCCCTGATCATTCTGTATATGTCATCCCATCTGATTTCTGGAGGGACACCAGTGGTGCACTTGGTGTCCTGGAGCTAGGTTTCAATCTTGGGAGGGGCAGGTTTCTTTTCTGTCATCTTCGCCTTCTTCTTACCGGTTTTCGGCATTTTGATTTATTCCTGATAACATCCATATCAAAGTCATCATTTGAGCAACAGGCTGTAAGGTTTTAGTAGAGAGCAACATCGTTTTAATATCAATGAGATAAGTCAATGAAGCAAAATATTTAGGAAGCAAAACATTATTTCAACACAAGATGCAAATTAAACATTCAAAGCTCTTTAAAAGACGAGTCTGAAATGCTTCTGAGGGGATAAGCTATGTTGCGGAAGCCACTGGTTTTCGGACCAATAAGTGGTTTGCGGGAGCCATTGGCTTCCGGTTCCACCTTGCGGAAGGAGATGTTTTCGTTATGGCTGCGGTTGGAGAGGTCGATGGCGGGGAGACGCGGGTTGAATCGGTGAGGGCTTTGAATGCTATTGTCACGCGCGGCCACTCGCCGAGTCACTACGGGATACTTTAGTCCGAGCGAAGGTGACGGCGCCAGGGATATGCTGACGGGGAGTGCTAGGGCGGCCATGGCTTCACGTTTCGACTCGCGTGGCTTAAATTTTCACGGGTTTCGGTTTGCGTGTAGGGGCTGAGGCTTATGGAAGGGCCCAGGGTTTTAAGTCCGGGTTTACGGCCGGGGACATGGAAAGCCCATGGGGCTTCGACGAATTCTCCAAGACGAGGGGCGCGGCTCGGGGTTTAAAAAATGGGGCATGGTTAACCGCCCGTACCCACCACCATGAAAATAAAATATTAACGTTTTAACGAAGGTCGATGACGATTCTATATAGAGAAAACACCGTTCACTGTATCTGACGGGCAAACATAACCCTTGACAGGTGTTTTGCCCGTCAAAACCCCACTAAAACCATTGTTTTCCCCAAAAAGACAATTCAGTAGTGAAAAACAAGGTCAAGATCCTACCTGGCACCGTGGGGATTGCTTGAGCGAGGTGGCTGCGAGCACGGATGAGCGAGGTGAGCTGGAGCGATTTGCACGGTATCGCACGTCGTTGGCCGGAAAAAAACAATGGTGTATTGGTCGAGCCCCTACCATATTTTATAAAGAATGGGCACGTGTGAGCCTTTAATTTGGTAGTTGGTGTGATTAAAACGGGGTTTAAATTCGCCGCGCGTAGCGGTCATGTCAAACAATCTCAGTTTTCGTGCAACCGTCATTCGCGGGCCATTTTGCGAATCGCATCCGCCGTTGCGGAAGGGTTCAATGAAAGCTTCCGACGTTTCAGGGCTTAATGCGGAAAGGAAACTCGAAGCCTTCCGCGAGAGACCGCCGCGTAGCGGACGGGTAACGCCAAAGCTTCCGCCCTTTCGGAAATATATAGCGAATGCTCCCGGTATTTTCGGAAGACTTTTGCGAAAGCTTCCGCAAAGCAAAATTTCAAAGTCTTGTTGATTTTGCGGGAAGGTTTGGCGAAGGCTCCCGCTAGTTTCGGAAAGCTTTTGGGAATGGCTTCCGCCGTTTCGGAAGCGAAACTTATACTTTTCCGCATATTCACCCGGGATCGTTTCGGAGTCCTTTGCCGAGCGGTTTAGGCGATTGGCTTCCACCGTTTCGGAAGGGTAGCCCGAAGGCTTCCGCGGTTTCGGGAGCAAAAGGCTGAAGGCTTTCACCGAAGCTCTCGAGAAAAATCTAAGTTCTTTCATACTTCGAAAGGAAATCATGAATCCCTCCGCGGGACTTATTTGAATGGCTTCCGCCGTTTCGGGACGTTTTATTGAATTCCCCCGCCGTTTCGGGAAGGGAACTCCAATTTCTCCGCGGACGGTTGTGAAATGTTCTAAGTGTTTTCCGGGAGACTAAGGCGAATGTGTCCCGCCATTTCGGAAGGGTAGCCGGAATCTTTCCGCGGTTGCGGAAGGCTTGAGTGAAAGGCTTCGCCGTCTCGGGAGGTAAGCCGTTTCGGAGCTTGAACCGTTCCGCAGAAGCGACGATCGAAAAAAATTTCCAAGTCCTTTTTACTTCGGAAGAAATTGATGAATTCCTTTGTGTTATTTCGGCAAGTTTACCCGAATGGCTTCCGCCGTTTCGGGAGACAGAGTTGAATCGTTCCGCCGTTTCGGCAAGGTTTCACCAACGGTTTCCGCAGCTTATGGCAAAAAATCAGAGTCTCTTTTCGGAGAGGTAAAACACGGCGGCTTCCGCCGTTTCGGGTGGTTTCGTTTAATTCCCGGCTGTTTCGGGAGAACAACTAGAACCTTTCCGTGGTTGCGGAAGGCTTGAGCGAAAGATTCCGCCGTTTCGGGTGGTTTTGCCCAATAGCTTCCGCGGATTTTAACAAAGAAAATCTAAGTCCTCCTTTCGGAAAGGTTGGACGTTTGACTCCTGCCGTTTCGGGACAATGTCTGAATTATTCAAAACGTTTGGGAAAAACTAAGTTATCTTTTGGCTCATTGGGGAAAACATGGAAGGATTGTCGGCAAGCTGTTCAGCAGGGAAGTAAAATTTTATGTTGAAAACAGAGCTGACGGCTGGGATGGCTTTTCAAGCAAACTTTCTACAAAAACTACAAGAGCGGCCCCGATATGTACAAAATTTTGGGGAGGGGTGTTGCTGCAACAACAATGGCGAGTCGCTGGCGAACACAGATCTCTGAAAAAAAATACCCTACATGGTCCGGAACCTCATTAAAACATCCGTCTCGGGTGCACTACTCAGCTGAGCATTTTAGACTCATGCGGGGAAAGGAGCACTTTTCCTGCTAGCCATTGGGGAAAGGGGAGCTTCGACCGAGGCATCTTCACCACTCTCAGAGGGCCAGCATATGAGATTCATTTTTAGGAGGGTCATCCCTCAAATGGTCACTACTGCCGGACTCCACAGGATTTGCAACACTTTCTCATGGACATTATTGTTCTTGTTCCTCATTCCCATGCTGCTGGCACCCTTTGGGATGCTTGTACTTTGGACAGCTTAGCTGTTTGAGCCTTCCAGGGATATTTTCTTTTGGACAGATCTTTGATTTGGGCTCCTCAATCCATAATGTCCTTTTGTGTGAGTTAGAGGCTTTATTGATTTGATCAAACTTCACAGACGGAGAGGAGCCTATTTTGGGCTGGGCCTTTTGGACCGCCTTCTTGATTTTACATGTCCCTTTTGCTTTTGTCTCAGCCATGCTTTAATTGAGGCGAGAATCCCTGGAAAACAGACTCTTGGATGTAGGCCATTTTGGCTTTTAAATCAGCAGCATGGAGTCATTTCAATACCCCCTGTCCTCGAGAGGCGCCACTTTCCATGGGTCCAACTTAGGTAACCTTCTTGAGATGCCTTTAAAGTGTGAGAGTGGGTGGAGCCCAACGATAGTAGTGAAGATGGCCATGGGTCTCTGCTATTGAACAGGATTAGTGTGACTAGCAGGGTAGGCTGCCCCCCTTTTGAACATTTCAGCGAGAGCACAGCAGACCGGGTTTACTGAGCAAGGTTCCAGACTCATGGGTTGCAAGTTTTCTTTGCGAGAACTATCTTCAACGGGAAACTCAACAAAAGGGTGCTTCAGAAAACACAACCTATCGAAAAGTTCAAATAACAAAGAAAGAAACAATATGGCTGAAAAATAAAACAGCTAAAAGCGAAAGCGAAAAGACAATTTTATTTATGTACAGGAAGTCTCGAGGAGACTATGCGAAATATTGTTTCAGGGCGAGGCCATTGAGTGGAAGGGCTACTTCCTCTCCCTCGAGATTTGTCAATTTATAAGTGGATGGGCCTAATTTTGCAAAAATCTGGTACGGGCCTACCCATAGATGTTGAAATTTCGTATGCATTCCTTTGCCTTCATGATTATGGTCCCATTTCAGGACCAGATCCCCGACTTCAAAATCCCTTTTGCCGGATTTCCTTTTATCGAACCATCTCTTAACTATATCCTGGTGTTGATGGAATCGATCTTTAGCTTTGTGTCGGGCTTCTTCCAGTTGAAGCAGGGTGTTGATCCTGGATTGTAAGGCTTGGCTACCAGAACCCCGAGAGGCTTGGGTCAATTGCAAGGATGCCAGTAAGATGTTTGGGGGAAGTATGGCTTCCTTGCCATAGACGAGAGTGAAAGGGGAGACACCTAAAGCATTCTTCGGGGTTACTCTATCTGCCCATAAGGCGTTTGGGAGAGCCACATGCCAACTTCTCTGGTTTTCTATCACAGTTTTCTTGAGGATTCGAATCATATTCTTGTTTGAGGATTCAGCTAATCCGTTTCCCTGAGGGTAGTAGTTGGCTGAATAATGCAACTTAATTCCCCATCCATAAACAAATTCATTTATCTTGCAAGATGAAAAATAAGAAGCATTATCAAAAACAAGGGAAACTGGAACCCCAAACCTGGTTATGATGTTCTCTTTCAAGAAGCTGATAACTGCGTCTTCATTGATCTTGCGTAGCCGTCAGAATGTATCGGTGTTGCAATGAATAATTTTGATTTATTTCTCCGATAACATCTATGCCCCATTGCTCAAAAGGTTCAGAGATGATGACCGGCTGCAATGGGCCTGCGGCCTTAGGTAACTTCCCAGCGCTTCTTTGACATACATCACAGTTTCACGCGTATGTGTGGGCATATCGAAACAGAGTGGGCCAGTAATAACCAGCTCTCAGTATCTTGTGTGCTGTCGTCTCTCCTGAATAATGGCCACCTGCGGGGCCGTCATGCAATTCTTTGACAACTTTGTTTGCATCCTCCTTTTCCAAACACCTAAGAAGGACTCCATCATAATTCTTTCTAAAAAGAATCCCATCAATGATCTGATAGGGTGCCGATTTCAAGCGGAGTGCCCTTCTTTGTTTCGAATTCCAGTGTTCGGGTAGATATCCTTGCTGCAAATAGTGCACGAGATCCCTATACCATGACTGGGGAGCTGTAAAAATATGGCATACCTCAACCGAATTGAGCTCAGCTTCATTTCTCCAATGGTGCTCTTCATCAGTCGAGTTTCCTGCCAGTAACTTGCATAGACCTTGTCCTTTGATGATTGTAGCCGGTTTAAATTCCAGATCATACTCCTGCAGAGCTGTGACCCAGTTTCCTCTCCTCTCTCCCAATTCCTTTTGAACGAAAAGGGATCTAACAGCTGGATGGGGAACTATGACTTTAGTTCTGTTCTTCAAAATGTATGGCCTAAACTGCTTGACTGCTTTGAAGACTGCGTAGGCATGCTTGTCAACTACGGGGTAATTCAGCTCAGCGCCTTGCAGACCAGTGCTCATAAACGAAATTGGGTATTCGTCCCCCAACTCCACCTTTTGCGTGAGTACAGCTGCGAGAGAATCATCCGAAGCGAAGGTATACAAGATGAAATCTTTATCAAAATCTGGACTTCTTAAGGAAGGAGCTTTAGCTACAGCTGCCTTGATATCTCTAAATGCGTCCTTCTCCAAATCTGTCCACTTGAATTGTGTGCTTTGTTTAACCATCTGCTGTAAAGGCTTAACGATTTGTGCAAAATCCGGAACAAATCTGCGGACAAAATTGATGGTGCCCATAAAAGACTGCATAGATTTTTTGTTGTGAGGCATTGGGATCTTATTAATAGCTTGGACTCTTTCTTGGTCGATTGACACTCCCGCTTTGGAGATGACATGACCCAAGAGCTTACCTTCGGGTACAGCAAACACGCTCTTCTTGGGATTCAAGGAAATACCATACTTCCGGCAACGGTCAAAGAGGTGTCTCAGATGAACAACATGATCTTCCCTTTTCTTCGAAAAGACCGTCACATCATCTAAGTAAACAACAACACATTGCCCACCCAATCCTCGGAAGGCAATATCCATCGCCCTTTGGAATGTAGCTCCAGCATTTATCAGACCAAATGGCATTCTCCTGTAAGCGAAAGTTCCCCACTTAGTCCTGAAGGTAGTCTTGAGACGATCTTCCTCGACTACTAACAATTGATTATAGCCAGAGAAACCATCGAGGAGAGAAAACAATTCAGATCCAGACACCATTTGTAGGATATGCTCCATTGAAAGCACGGGGTAGTTGTCTTTATCTGAGGCTTTGTTTAAATTTCTGAAGTCTACACATAGCCTAATCTCTCCTGATTTCTTCCTCACGGGAACCAAGTTTGCAACCCATTCGGAATGCCGAACTTTGAATATTATCTTAGCGTCCAGGAGCTTCTTTAATTCCTTTTGGATCAGCGATTCGAGAGTGGGATGCATCCTCCTTAACTGCTGCTGAAATGGCTTGACACCCGCCTTCATTGGTATAACGTGCTGGATGATGCGGACGTCATATGTTTTCAGATCTTGATAGGTCCATGCAAAAACATCCTTGTACTGTTTAAACAGCTTAATGAACCTATCTCTTTCTCTTGGTGAACAACATTTGCCAAGGTTGACAAATTTTGGTTCTGCCTCGGTACCCAAATTGACCAAATCATGTTGCATTGATGAGCTGTTAGTTTTGTTATTAGCTGGTCTTTTGAACTTATTTTGAAGGTCGAAAAGCATTTCGAGGGATCTTACCCCCTTTGGCATGAAATTTCCTTTCTCGTCTTCCTTCTTCATCAAATCAGCATCATGTTCTTCCTCATCTATTGCAGCTCCTTGAAAACTGTCTTCGTTTGTCAGGAAACTGATAATTTGCTCATCATCATCGAATACTCTGAAGTTCGTGATGTTATCGGGAATGGAAGGCCTAAAAATCAATTCGATAGAGCATTTGTTATTTGACGGCACCAATCTAGAAGCAGATGTTGCTAACAAATCAGCAGCAGCATTTTGCAATCTGGGAATTGATCTTATATTGAAAGCGTCAAAATACATGATTAAATCCCATACCTCAGCCTGGTAACCTTTCAAGTGCGGTGAGAGACAGTGAATGGTGTCCCTTACCTGTCTGACAACTATCTCGGAGTCACCAAAAACTTTCAGGTACTTAACATTTAAGCCAATGGCCTTCTTTAAACCATGTACCAAAGCTTCATATTCAGCGGTATTATTAGTACAATCGAATTCTAATCTACAAGACAAAAAATACTTGTTCTCCTTTGGATCCATTAGAACACAACCGGCTCCGGATCCTTCCAGAGTTTTAGAACCATCAAAGTATAATGTCCAAAATGCATCTTTAGATTCAACTAAGTTAGTTTCTTTGTGGTCTAAGTTAACAACTAAATTGACTATGTTACAATCAATCTCATCAGTCCGAGAAAAATGAAGGAGATCGGACTGTTTGTCTGATTCATGGCAAAAGGTTTCAGATTGATAGTTACCCGGATCCATTTCTAAGAAGTAATTTCCCAGGACCGAGGAAGAGAAAGCTACAGCCTCATTCTTTTCTTCTAGCTGGGTTACGTTTTGTTTCATATGAGGTTCCCTAAGAATTTTAATCTGATTCTGCCTGTTCTGATAAGGCAGCCATAGATGAGACCAATCGGTAGCAAAGTAGCCACTCAACTTGGTAGACCAATCCCTACTCAAAATCAGCCCATAAGCTTCAGGGATATCAACCACCATTATGTCAATAAATTGACAGACTCTAGGGTCGGCTGACAGTCTAATTAAAACATCTTTCATCTCCCCTATAACCTTGACAGCAGTCCTGTCTAATTGTATGATTTGAGCTGGAGATGGTACGGGCTGCCCATTAATTTTCTTACAAATTGAAAGTGGCATAACGTTTGAAGAAGCTCCGGAGTCTACCAGACAGTTATGAACATTGTGATTAAAAATTTCGAATGTCAGCAGAAATGGCAATGTTTGGGATTTGGATTTCCCACCGATGCTAGCCTCGTTAATTTCAGGATTGTCTTGAGAATCTGTTACTGTAGCGCTGGGTTTTGGTTGTAAAACATGCAGTAGTTTGTCTCGTTGATGGGGCAAGCTACACATGTCAAATATTGATACATTCGCTTTAACTTTCTTGATATCTTCGATAATATCATACCCTATATCGGATTCATTCCCAATTCGAATGGATTGATCTGTTTTGTTCATGGTTTCTTTAGGTGGCTGAACTGTGTTGTCAGCGCTTGGCTGTTTGGCAGCTGTTTGGTTTACTTTGGGCTGTGGTGGGATGATTGGTATATGCCTCCTAGGCGGATCTTTCGAAATTTTAGGCTTATGGGGAATGGTGACTGGTACAGGATCCGCAATTGGGCCCTTGCTGCGAGTGGTAACATTTATGGTAGAGGGAGAGCTATCTACGTGATCTTCTTCCACTAATTCAGTCATAGGTACCCAATCCCACAACACCATAGTAGTGTCCGGGGTTGGTTCCTCTAACTCAGGGCTTGACTCTTCTGGAGGATCATCCTGGTCTGGGATCTGAGAATCTAACATTTGGTTCATGACCAAGCTCATGGAATTGATCCATTGAGGGCAGCTCTTCTCCGAGTGCGGTTCTTGGTGAAAGGTGCAGAAATTTTCCATCCCAATCTCATTCAAGTTTAAAACAGGGGCAGTGTTCATTGGTGGGTGAGATTGTTCCCCATCTTCCCTTCTTTTATAGAATGGCTTGAAAGGTTTCCTAGATGTACTAGCAGCCTTGTCTTTCTCAAGATCTATGATTTTGTTAGATAATTTTTGCATCATTTTAACTACATTTTCCATATCCGTAGATGGCTCTTCTTTGCCTCTCGTGAGGAGCAAAGGTTTCTTGCTAGCTGCTGGTTTTGTTTCCACATCTAAGGCATGTTTAGCAATGCTATCAGCCTCTTCCTCTACCTTTCAAGCTTCCTCAAAATTCTCTATCAGGGTCATTTTCTTGGATCGTTTTACAAACATTGCGATTGGACCTTCAAGAGCTGTTGTGTAGTATTCAATCAAAGACTCTTCTGTGGGTTTGTTAGTTTCACTAAAGTTATTTAACAGTGTTGTGAATCTTTGATTAAAGTCTTGAACCTTTTCCTTCTTCTCCATTCTCATGGATAAGAGTTCTTTCATAAGCGTGGCTACAGTCTTTTGGTTCCCGTATTTCTTAAGGAAACACTTTTCGAAATCATCCCAACTAGAGATTGAGCTGGGTTGAAGGCTAAAGTACCAAGATGATACCTTAGGCTCGAATGTGTACGGAAACAATCTGCAGACTACGTCTTCATGTTGTACATTCAAAAGGTTCAGAGCTAAGTAAAAACTCTTGAGGTGATCCTCCGCCGAAATGGCTTTTCCTGGATCGTACTTAGGCAAGACCTTTTCTGGGTTTTTAGGGAGATTATGGAATGGTCCAGCTAGGTTCAGCGCTCCCCTTGCTCTCCAAGTAGGTACAGCCATGTTTGGGTTTGGATGCGGAGACCCTGGTGGAGAATTGTAGGGTGAATCCTGTGGAGTGCTTTTGGGAGTGGTGACTTCTTCGAGATTTTCTTGGTCTGCCTTGTTAAGAGTGCCGGAGATTTCTTCCAACGTCAGATTTACCAGTTCTTCAAAACTTTGCACGAGGATTGAATCACGGGTGTATTGCGGCTCCTTTCTGGGTGTAGTTTTCTTAGGGAGGAAGTTGACAGCGTTTAAACCACCTAGCTGTCTAACGTAAGATCTAGTATGTCTTCTCAAGTCCTCTATTTCTGCAAAAGGAACAGCGTACAAAGCTTCCTGAGGCTCAGGGTCAGAAATGAGGCGTTCTTGGTCTGTTAATCCAAGATCTGGGATGTTTGAAAAGTTTTCTTCAAGCGGGTTTTCAGTGTTATCTATGACCGTGGAAGATTTTCCTCTATCAGCCATGCACTTCAGGCCCTCCTTCTAGCTCCAAAAACTGTTGATGCCTCGGATATCTTAGCATCAATCAGAAAGGGATTCTCCCCGAGAGACGGTCCCAATTAGACTATCTCCCGTTTGGTGTAGGGAATCCATCCGGTTAGCGGTTCCGGCAACCGTGGTTTTGGACTTTAAATCCGATTCTACCGGTTATGGCCCGATCCACCTTTCTTTTGGGTTTTATGTGTTTTATATGAGATGCACATGCCTAAATTATACTTAATCTAAATGCAATTGAAACAGATCTAAATCTAGAAACGGGAACACGTCTATCTATCCCTGCAGGGAACACGCTTAAGGGAGGAGCAATCAGCTTTAACAGTTATCGTAATCAAAGAACAGATAGCTATTATTTCTCACAATGAAAGCTACAGCAACATGAAGATCTTGAGAAGGTAGCTTCTCATTCAGCATGGAATGCATCTATTGCTCAGACAACAGAGGGAAACGAAAGAATAAAGAATGCATCTATTGCTCATAAACAGAAGAAAGCAAAAATTATTTAATCTGTGTAACAAAATAAAGAAACAGATCTAAACATAATTAAACTGGAATTAAACTCAAAGATCCCTGCAAGGAGCAATTTAAAGTCATGAACAATGAGCCACATGGATTACCCGGAAGAAAGAACAGTTAGCTATTCGATCTGGACCAAGGAATCTACAGCAATACATTTCATTGTTCACAAAATAGAGAGAACGCATGCCTAGAGGAGGGGCAAAATCATTAATGCAAAGAAATAATTCAGAAGTCAAGAATGATCTCACATTGCAGAATTGCAGTCATTAGAATAGTCCAATATAAAGCGACCCAACATTCCAAGCAAAACGTCCATCTCTCGTGGCTTCTATTAGAAAATTCAATTTACAGACCCGATACAAGATAGCTCATATCATTTGCCCACAATTTTCATTCCCTGCCAAAAGTCCTGTCTAATCTTTCCTAGCTTCTATTTATAGTTACAAATTTTCCCTCTGGGCTGACACCTAGCATTCCCCACCTGTCATTTACAGGAATTTCCACTATAATCGACCCCCAAAATGGCCACTTCCTTTACCAAAAAATATTTTGACAAAATCAGGGACAGCTGTCCCATGGCTTACGCCTTACATATTCAAAATATATATAACAGAAAATTTGCTAAAATCAAAGCGTTCTCTGCTGGGCACGTGTCTGGCTGAAGAGAGTGGCTCACTGAATTCATCTTCTTCATTCCTGTGTGTGAGCTTCTGCTGGCAAAGGGTCGCCCAAGTTGATTTTCACTGGTGCTGCCTGGGCAGAGGCCCTCGAATCCCCTGTTGATGCTGCTCCTAATTGGGAAGGGGGAATTGAACTGGCCGGCTTTTCTGTCATTGCTGGGGAAGAGGCTGCTGGGAGAGAGGCTGCCGGATCTACTGATGCTTCTGCTGCTGCTGCGGCTTTCCTGACCTCCTCTTCTATGTAGCTGTGCCACACACCTGTGTCTCTTATGATTATGTTTGCTGCAGCAGGAAACAGGATTTTCTGAGAAGTCACATTCTTCCCGAGCTCTGTTTTAATGCTTTGTACTTCTGCTTCAGCAGCTTGATATGTTTCCTTCAGCAGATGGTTGTGAAGTGTTGATGAACCGATGTAATGTTGGAGATCATCCATGGCAAGGACATCAATGCTTTTCACATACTCCATCTGGACGCCTAGCTCTTCTTTCAGTTGAGATAACCGCTGCTCCTTTCCCGGGAAGTCTTCTAGGGTCTGAGGGAAACTCAATGAGCAGCTGTCATGGACTCCTTTGAGCTTTTGGTATAGGTTGTTGATTCTATCTGTGGTTTTCTGCACACTGGCCATCAGCTTATTGGCACAGTTCCGGCCAAACTCCAACAAGGCTATATCTTCATTAAAATCTTCCACGGCCTTGAAAGGAAGATGCGGGGGGAAACCTCCTTTCCCTTCCCTCCATGCCATCTGATTTATGACATTTGCCTTGACCCGGGTATTCTTATCTTTGAGCCTGTGGGCTTCCGTATTGACCTCTTTTACTCTACCCGTCATGGCCTTGAGTCTGCATACCTCATCAGTGATGAGATCTTGAGAGCCATACACTTGCTGTAGGATATTGCATGAGAGCTCGTGGAAGGGGGACATGTCCAAGGTTCTGCTTTCCGCTTGCTCTAACCGCTCAGCTAATGCCTGCTTGTCTGCTTCTAGCTGGGAAGCCTTTTATTCTGCTCCACTCTTCTCCGCTTCTGCAATCATTATTTGGAGTGCTAGCTGGTCCTTTTCCTCCTCCAGGTAGCTGTACTTGTTTGCCAACTCCTTATGCTCAGCGTACAAGCAATTGTATTTGTTCACTGCCAGGTCTCTTTGGGCTTGCTCATTAGCCACATTTTGTTGTAGGGTACGTGCTCTCTTCTTTGTCAATATATTTTCTTTGACTATAACCCCTACATTGGCAAATGATGCCTGTGCTGTTGCTATGGCTGCGGATGCCATGGCGATGGGATCTGCGTCTGTGTTCTGCATGACAGCGACCTCTCGGCGAGTAACTATGTCATCATGGAAGGGACTTTTAATCCTCTCTTCTGATTGGAGGACCATTGCTTTTCTTTTCTTATCATAAAAAAACTCATTCCATTTGGACACCGTACGTTTCCCAGATGGAGTGTACGGTACAATTGGTCGGTTTATGATGTCTATGTCTTCTTCCATAGGTGGGGTCCGGACTTCCTGAGCGGGGTCTGTTCCTTCCTTTTGGGTACCAGAGCCACCTGCTTGAGAGGTGTCTATCTCCATGTCTTGCACACCGGACCCACCTGCCTCGGTATTTTCCCTTGTCTTCAATTCTTCCTCCGCCTTCTTCCTTGCTTCAGCTCGTTCAACCTCTGCTTCTTTCTGCTTTTGGGCTTCTTCAGCCTCCTTCCGCAGTCTTTCATTTTCAGCGTCTTGTTGCTTTCTCGCTTCCTCGGCTTCCTTTTGTAACCTTGCCTCTTCTCTTAATCTGAGCTCTTCCTGAGCTCGGGCATCTTTGGCTTCTCTCTCCTTTTGCTGGGTGGTCTTCTGGCCTCTGGCTGAGCTAGAGCTTGCTCCAGTACTTTGGCGACAGATCCGTAGCTCAGTCATGTTGCTGATGCCTCTGAATGCTTCCTCCTCGGCATCGGGGTAGTGGGAGTATTCGAAGTTAGCATAGTTCCCCTTGCAATGCTCGGCCACTTTACCCTTTTTGTCGTTCCTGTGGAAGATGACCTCACCGAAATGGAAGGCCTTCAACTCTTGAACAAATTCGTCGGCAGAGGCCACCCCTGAAAACTTGTAAGCACCTATGCAGAAAGGTAGGGGGGGAAAGGAAGCCTTGTGTAGCTTGTGGAGGAATGCTCCAATCCCATCTAAGAAGAGTTGTCTTACTGCTTCCTTGAGCACCACATAGTCTGTGGCATACTGCGGCAATATGTACGGGGGCTTAGTCCCTCCGAACATTCTCAAGTAGGTACCCTGTTCTGAAAAGTAGAAGTCCCCATAATCCTGAAGGACTTCCAAAGCGTTTTGTGACAGGCAACTTGGTTCTTCCTTGAACATTTTCTCGTATAGGGGCATGATGAACCCCTCACAGATGAGTTTGTAGCTGGGCTTGTAATTCTGAGCCCACAACATCTTGAATGCGATGTAGACTGGGGCGGTGGCCCTATCCCATGTACACCCCAATTTGGGGAACTCTATCTTGGCCAAGATACAATCTATCAGGTATGAAGACATGAAGAATTCAGCCTTCTTCAAGGCCAGCCCGGGTTTGGCAGCACTTATCATTGAGGCCAGACTATCTGACAAGATAGTGGCCCAGTCAAACACTGTCCCCTGAAATGCCACATAGTGAATGATAGGGACCCACTGAATCTTGTATACTGTGCCATCGGGCATGCCGAAGATTCTGCACAGCATCAAAGCGATCAATCTGAAAGGGGCCCTCAGGTTCTGTACGTCATATTCATCATTTCCCTTCTTTCTCAAATGCTTCCCTCCCCTCAATAGCTTCTTGGCCATCTCGACGTTATCCATTTGGCCCAACCATTCGTCAGTCAGAGCTTGTTGGACACGGGGAAATCTGTAGGCCACCGCAACATACGCGGGTTGAAACGAGGCAATAGCCACTTTCCCGCTGTCATTTATCACTCTCCCTTCAGCATCTGCATGTTGGAGTATCCACCCGATCACTTCAGCACAGGGGAATAGCTCAAGGCGGGTAGCGGCTCTAGTTATGCCTGAGGCTCTGATATTTTGATAGATCGGTGCCTCCTCCAGCAACATATCTGGGATCTCTTGATCCCTGATCATTCTATATATGTCATCCCATCTGATTTCTGGAGGGACACCAGTGGTGCACTTGGTGTCCTGGAGCTAGGTTTCAATCTTGGGAGGGGCAGGTTTCTTTTCTGTCATCTTCGCCTTCTTCTTACCGGTTTTCGGCATTTTGATTTATTCCTGATAACATCCATATCAAAGTCATCATTTGAGCAACAGGCTGTAAGGTTTTAGCAAAGAGCAACATCATTTTAATATCAATGAGATAAGTCAATGAAGCAAAATATTTAGGAAGCAAAACATTATTTCAACACAAGATGCAAATTAAACATTCAAAGCTCTTTAAAAGACGAGTCTGAAATGCTTCTGAGGGGATAAGCTATGTTGCGGAAGCCACTGGTTTTCGGACCAATAAGTGGTTTGCGGGAGCCATTGGCTTCCGGTTCCACCTTGCGGAAGGAGATGTTTTCGTTATGGCTGCGGTTGGAGAGGTCGATGGCGGGGAGACGCGGGTTGACTCGGTGAGGGCTTTGAATGCTATTGTCACGCGTGGCCACTCGCCGGTCACTACGGGATACTTTAGTCCGAGCGAAGGTGACGGCGCCAGGGATATGCTGACGGGGAGTGCTAGGGCGGCCATGGCTTCACGTTTCGACTCGCGTGGCTTAAATGTTCACGGGTTTCGGTTCGCGTGTAGGGGCTGAGGCTTATGGAAGGGCCCAGGGTTTTAAGTCCGGGTTTACGGCCGGGGACATGGAAAGCCCATGGGGCTTCGACGAATTCTCCAAGACGAGGGGCGCGGCTCGGGGTTTAAAAAATGGGGCATGGTTAACCTCCCGTACCCACCACCATGAAAATAAAATATTAACGTTTTAACGAAGGTCGATGACGATTCTATATAGAGAAAACACCGTTCACTGTATCTGACGGGCAAACATAACCCTTGACGGGTGTTTTGCCCGTCAAAACCCCACTAAAACCATTGTTTTCCCCAAAAAGACAATTCAGTAGTGAAAAACAAGGTCAAGATCCTACCTGGCACCGTGGGGATTGCTTGAGCGAGGTGGCTGCGAGCACGGATGAGCGAGGTGAGCTGGAGCGATTTGCACGGTATCGCACGTCGTTGGCCGGAAAAAAACAATGGTGTATTGGTCGAGCCCCTACCGTATTTTATAAAGAATGGGCACGTGTGAGCCTTTAATTTGGTAGTTGGTGTGATTAAAACGGGGTTTAAATTCGCCGCGCGTAGCGGTCATGTCAAACAATCTCGGTTTTCGTGCAACCGTCATTCGCGGGCCATTTTGCGAATCGCATCCGCCGTTGCGGAAGGGTTCAATGAAAGCTTCCGACGTTTCGGGGCTTAATGCGGAAAGGAAACTCGAAGCCTTCCGCGAGAGACCGCCGCGTAGTGGACGGGTAACGCCAAAGCTTCCGCCCTTTCGGAAAGATATAGCGAATGCTCCCGGTATTTTCGGAAGACTTTTGCGAAAGCTTCCGCAAAGCAAAATTTCAAAGTCTTGTTGATTTTGCGGGAAGGTTTGGCGAAGGCTCCCGCTAGTTTCGGAAAGCTTTTGGGAATGGCTTCCGCCGTTTCAGAAGCGAAACTTATACTTTTCCGCATATTCACCCGGGATCGTTTCGGAGTCCTTTGCCGAGCGGTTTAGGCGATTGGCTTCCGCCGTTTCGGAAGGGTAGCCCGAAGGCTTCCGCGGTTTCGGGAGCAAAAGGTTGAAGGATTTCGCCGAAGCTCTCGAGAAAAATCTAAGTTCTTTCATACTTCGGAAGGAAATCGTGAATCCCTCCGCGGGACTTATCCGAATGGCTTCCGCCGTTTCGGGACGTTTTATTGAATTCCCCCGCCGTTTCGGGAAGGGAACTCCAATTTCTCCGCGGACGGTTGTGAAATGTTCTAAGTGTTTTCCGGGAGACTAAGGCGAATGTGTCCCGCCATTTCGGAAGGGTAGCCGGAATCTTTCCGCGGTTGCGGAAGGCTTGAGTGAAAGGCTTCGCCGTTTCGGGAGGTAAGCCGTTTCGGAGCTTGAACCGTTCCGCAGAAGCGACGATCGAAAAAAATTTCCAAGTCCTTTTTACTTCGGAAGAAATTGATGAATTCCTTTTTGTTATTTCGGCAAGTTTACCCGAATGGCTTCCGCCGTTTCGGGAGACAGAGTTGAATCGTTCCGCCGTTTCGGCAAGGTTTCACCAACGGTTTCCGTAGCTTATGGCCAAAAATCAGAGTCTCTTTTCGGAGAATTAAAACACGGCGGCTTCCGCCGTTTCGGGTGGTTTCGTTGAATTCCCGGCTGTTTCGGGAGAACAACTCGAACCTTTCCGTGGTTGCGGAAGGCTTGAGCGAAAGCTTCCGCCGTTTCGGGTGGTTTTGCCCAATAGCTTCCGCGGATTTTGACAAAGAAAATCTAAGTCCTCCTTTCGGAAAGGTTGGACGTTTGACTCCCGCCGTTTCGGGACAATGTCTGAATTATTCAAAACGTTTGGGAAAAACTAAGTTATCTTTTGGCTCATTGGGAAAAACATGGAAGGATTGTCGGCAAGCTGTTCAGCAGGGAAGTAAAATTTTATGTTGAAAACAGAGCTGACGGCTGGGATGGCTTCTCAAGCAAACTTTCTACAAAAACTACAGGAGGGGCCCCGATATGTACAAAATTTTGGGGAGGGGTGTTGCTGCAACAACACTATCAGACTGGCAGGGTCCGTCGAAGGCGAACTTTTCGAGGCAGGACATGAATGCTGCAAATGCCTGATGAATAGAAAACCTCGCTCTTGATGAGAATGGCAAACTCTGGTCGCTTGACAAGTAGAAAATATGTTGAAAACCCCGTTGCACTTGTTTAAATAAGGGTGGCATTTATGTCACATACGTCGAGAGGTTGGTGGATTTAATTTCACGGGGCTCGAGGTTTTCTGCCATTAAAACAGCACATGACCCTATTAAAGACCCCACCAACTCCGTTGATGCACAAGGATCGATGAGATTTTTTCACGCCGAGCGCCGAGTGACCATTTAACCTTTTTTCCTAAGGCAGCGAGCGTATCATTTGCACTTTGTGCTAAGCGTGGGTTTTATCATTAAATCTTGTGCTCAAGCAGTGATCCTGCCATTACGGATGCGCTCCTAAAACTGCGCCAGAGCTTGGGTTATCGAGAGAGACAAAGCGCGAAATTGCAAGCGGGAGGGATAGGTATAGCTCCTGCACCATTGGCTCCGATTCTATCGTCACAATTTGTGCTGGGAGAAATGCACCAACTCATGATTCTTCTAAGAAAGCGAATCGCAACTCCAAAGGCGGGAGGGATAAGGGTAGGAAATACACCTTAGTCGACCGAGATATGGTAACAACCTGCGCTGAGCAGCAAGCGCCAACGGCGGCCGAGTTATTGTTAAAAAATGCGCACCGGATGAAAAAGACTTGAGACTTAGAGTTTGCGCCAAGCGGGAACTTATCTTTCGGAGGTGCGCCAAAGCGGCAGAGGATTTTAAGGCTAAAACTTGTGCTATAGCGGGTGAGTTAAGACTAAGATCCACACCGAAGAGAAAAGAATGATTTTTCCTTAGAAAAATCAATGAGAAAACTCTTTTGGAAGCAGGTGATGAAATTTTGCCAAGTTAGAGAAAGAAAACAACTTTGAAAGACTAGAAAAACTTGGTACAAAAGTTTAGAAGGAGGGGCCCCAAATACCTTCAAAGTTTTTTTAGGAAGGGTGTTGCAGCAACAACAATTGGTGAATCACTGGAGAACACAGATCTCTGAAAAAACTCTCTCATTCATCAGAAGAAATATTTTAAAAGTTGTTCACCTTATGCACAGCAGTCGGTTTAAGCGTTCGAATCTCGGCAAAGGAAGTGGTCGCTTTATCTGTTGGTCATCGGGACAGGGGAGCTTTGATATAGATATCCTCAAAACTTTCCAAGGGCCAAAGTATGGGGTTCATTTTAGAGGATTTATCTTTCAGACGACCACTGTCATCAAACTTGACAGGATTGTAACAACATCTCGTAGACATTATTGCTCTTGTTCCTCATTCCCATGCTGCTTGCATCCCTTTTGGATGTTCATGTATTTGACATCTTTTGCTGCTTGAGCCTTCCAAAAATATTTTCCTTAGAATTACGATCTTTGATTTTGGTTCTTCAATCCATAATGTCCTTTTGTGTGACCGAGACATTTTATTGATTTATCAAGACTCACAGACAGAGAATAACCTAGCTTGAGCTGAGTCTTTTGGACAGATTTCTTGACTTGAACATTTTGCTTTATCTCAGCCATGCTTTGATTGAGGCGAGAATTTCTAGAAAACAGACCCTTGATTATAATCCTTTTGGCTTTTGATTTGCAGCATGGAGTCATTTCAATACCCTATGCCTTTGAGACATGCTTCCTTTCCGTGGGTCCAACTATAGCAATATTCTTGAGATGCTTTTAGATGTGAGGGTGGATGGAGCCCGAGGAAAGTGATAAAGATAATCATATATCTCTTCTATTTAAACAAGGGTTAGTGTGACCAACAGAACAGGCCCTCTTCATTCTAGAGAACGATCAGCAAAAGTAGAAATGCATGGATAAACTCAGCAAAAGTAGAAATGCATGGATAAACTTTCTTTCGAGGATGCCCTCCCGGTTTCACGAGTTGTGAGATTTCTTGAGAGATCTACCTTCACAAGAGGCCCAATTGAAGGCATTTCAGAAAAACAAACTGTACAAAAAGTTCAAATGCTGAGAGAAGAAGACAACTTAGCTGAAGCAAAGAAAACAAACACCAAAGTAAAACAAAAGAAAAGCTTTATTTATGTACAGAAAGCCTCAAGGAGGCTATGCAAAGTATTGTTTCAAGGCGAGGTCGTTGAGAGGAAGGGTTACTTCCTCTCCCTGGAGGTCTGTTAGCTTGTAAGTGGATGGGCCTAGCTTTGCAGAAATTTGGTAAGGACCTACCCATAAGTGTTGGAATTTCGTGTGCATTACCTTGCCTTCATGATTATGGTCCCATTTTAGAACTAAATCTCCTACTTCAAAACTTCTTTTACCAAACTTCCTTTTATCAAACCATCTTTTCACTATGTTTTGGTGCTGATGAAATCAGTCTTTGGATTTCTGTCGGGCTTCTTCAAGTTGAAGTAAGGTATCAATCCTGGATTGTAAAACTTGACTACCAAACTCTCGAGAGGCTTGGGACAACTGTAAGGATGGAAGCAAGATGATGGGAGGGAGGATGGCTTCCTTGCCATGGATGAGGGTGTAAGGGGAAACCCCTAATGCATTCTTTGGAGTCACCCTATCTTCCCATAAGGAATTTGGGAGAGCTATATGCCAGCTTCGCTGATTTTCAATCACAGTTTTCTTGAGAATTCAGATAAGGTTCTTGTTTGAAGATTCAGCTAGTCCGTTTCCCTGGGGGTAGTAATTGGCTGAATAATGCAATTTAATTCCTCTCTCATAAACAAATTCATTTATTTTAAAAGATGAGAAATAAGTGGCATTATCAAATACTAATGAAATTGGAACTCCAAACCTGGTTATGATGTTCTCTTTCAAGAAAGTGATGACTGCATCTTCATTGATCTTGCGCAATGGGGTAGCCTTCGTCCATCTAATGAAATATTCAGTGGTTGTTAGGATGTATCGATGTTGAAGAGAAGAGTTTGGTTTTATCTCTCTGATGACATCTATACCCCATTATTCGAAAGGTTCTGAGATAATAACCGACTGCAAAGGTCATGCTGCCTTAGGTAATTTTCCAGCACTTCTTTGGCATACATCACAATTCCATGCATAAGCATGGGCATCTCGGAATAAAGTGGGCCAATAATATCCAGCTCTGAGTATTTTGTGAGCTGTTGTTTCCCCTGAATAATTTCCACCAGCAGGACCATCATGTAATTCTTTGACAACTTTACTTGCATCCTCCTTCTCTAGACATCTAAGAAAAATTCCATCGTAATTTATTCTGAAAAGTATTCCATCAATGATCTGATAAGTCACTGATTTTAAACTGAGTGCCCTTCTTTGCTTAGAAATCCAGTGCTCGGGTAGGTACCCTTGCTACAAATAATGCACTAGATCCCTATACCCTGATTCAGGAGCTGTGAAAATGGGACATACTTCGACTGAATTCAGCTCGGATTCATTCTTCCAATGTTGCTCTTCATCAATCGGATGTTATGTAAGCAATTTACACAGGCCTTGTCCTTTGATGATGGTGGCCAGTTTCAGTTCTAAATAATATTCTTGAAGAGCTGTAACCCAATTTCCCCTTCTTTCTCCCAATTCCTTTTGAACGAAAAGGGATCTAACAGTTGGGTGGGGAACTATAACTTTAGTTCTGTTCTTAAGAATATACGTTCTGAACTGTTTTACTACTTTGAACACGGCATACGCTTGTTTGTCGATAATGGGATAGTTCAGTTCAACACCTTGTAGACCAGTGCTCATAAACGAGATGGGGTATTCATCTCCTAGTTCTACCTTTTGCGTGAGCACAGCCACGAGAGAGTCATCTGAATCAAAAGTATATAAGATAAAATCTTTGTCAAAGTCTGGGATTTTTAAGGAAAGAGCCCTAGCTATGGCTGCCTTAATGTCTCTGAATGCCCTTTTCTAAGTCCATCCACTTGAACTGTATGCTTTGCTTGACCATTTGCCGCAAAGGTTTAACAATTTGAGCGAAATTGGGAACAAATCTTTGGACAAAATTGATAGTGCCCATAAATGACTGCATGGATTTCTTATTATGAGGCATGGGAATTTTATTGATAGCTTATACTTTCTCTTGATCTATTGAAACTCCCGTTTTTGAAATGATATGACCCAGCAGTTTTCCTTCAAGAACAGCGAACACACTCTTCTTGGGGTTTAAAGAGATACCATATTTTCGGCAATGATAAAAATTCTGTTTCAAGTGAACAACATAATCTTCTCTTTTCTTTGAAAAAACTGTCACATCATCTAGATAAACCACAACACAGTGACCTCCCAATCCTCGGAAGGCGATGTCCATTGCTCACTGGAATGTAGCTATTGCGTTTATTAGGCCAAATGGCATTCTTCAGTATGCGAAAGTTCCCCACTTAGTGCAGAAAGTAGTCTTAAGGCGGTCTTCTTCCACTACTAATACTTGATTGTAACCAGAGAAATCATCAAGAAGGGAAAAGAGTTATGATCCTGATACCATCTGGAGAATTTGTTCCATTGAAGGGACGGGATAGTTGTCTTTATCTGAATCTCTGTTTAAATTTCTCAAAATCAACACATAATCTTATCTCTCCTGACTTCTTTCTCATGGGAACTAGGTTAGCAACCCACTGGGAATGCCAGACCTTAAAGATTATTTTAGCATTGTGTAACTTCTTCAATTCCTTTTGAATCAGAGGCTCGAGAGTGGGGTGCATTCTTCTCAATTGTTGCTGAAATGGCTTAATGCCTGCCTTCATTGGTATGACATGTTGAATAATGAGGGTGTCATATGTTTTTAGATATTCATAAGTCCATGCAAAAACATCCTTATATTGTCGAAAAAGCTTGTTGAATTTATCTCTTTCTCTCGGTGAACAACATTTGCCAAGGTTAACAAATTTTGGTTTAGCTTCAGTACCTAGATTTACTAATTATTGCTGCATTGATGAGCTATTGGTCTTGGTATTTTTTGGCCTTTTGAATTTACTCTGCAGAACAAACAGCATTTCAAGTGACCTCACCCCTTTGGGGATGAAATTCCCTTTAGCTGCATCTTTCTTTTGTAAATCTGCATCATGCTCTTCTTCATCTATCACAACTTCTTGGAACATGTATTCATTTATTAGAAAATTGATAATCTAATCGTCATCATCGAACACTCTGAATTTCGTGATATTCTCAGAGACAGAAGTGTTAGGATATTTAGACACTTAGGAGTTAGTTAAGATCAACTTGTGTAATATATCCGTTAGGGATAGTGTGTTTCTTTAGTATGCATTAGTATGCATTTGTATATACTTAATCCGACGGTCACGATATGTTTCCGACATAGAGTGATCCGACGGCTCAACTTCTCTTAGATCAAACCTAACCTTGATCCGTGGCTTAACACCCGATTGGTCCATGATCTCTATTTAAAGAGCATGGAGGGTCATTGTTTAGTTGATCGATTATGAGAAGCTCATTTGTAACTTTCTTTCTTTGCATAATAAATTGTCCCGTAGAAGCTATTTGGCCGGGGCCGTGGAGTGTTTCCCTCAAGAGGGTTTAAACCACGTCAAAACATCGGTGTGTTGATCTGTGATCTGTTTGTGTGAAGTGGTTGCTCTTGGTGTTCGGTCCTTTGGTAGTACCCTGTGTACCCGAACATGGTATCAGAGCTTTTATGAAGTGCCGCTTCCGGTTATGATCTAGATCTTGAACTGCTGTTGCCGAAACTCGAAAGGGTTTCGAGTTCTGGTATTTCTGTGCATTTTTGGGCTGTGGGAGGTGTTCCATTGCGTCCGGAGCGTCGTTTCCATTGGGAAATAGTTTTCGTTTGATCGAAAACGGTTCCCGGTTGCTTCAGAAACGTGTTTTTCATCAGATCTGAAGGTATAATGTTACAGTGACGCATTTTTTTATTTCGTTTTTTGAAAAGAAAAAAAACTCATATTTCATTTTTTTTACTGTTAGATTTTTTTTTGGTTCGGATTGTTGCTTTCCCGTCTGCGTATGCTCTTTGCCGTGCACCTTGAGCGATCTCGACAAATCAGAAACAGAAAGGGAAAGGGTTTTTTCGGCTGCGTATGCTCTTTGCCGTGCACTTTGCGCGATCTCGGCAAATCAGAAACAGAGAGAAAACGTATACTTTCTGGGCAAGCTAACAAGATCTAACTCCACAAGTGTGGAAAAGTTTTTTTTGTTTCGTTTTGTGGTTTGTTTTGCAGGAAAAAGGGCAAGCACGCAAACCGAGCAAGAAGAGTAAAAAAAAAAAAAAAAAAAAAAAAGCCCCCTTCCTCATTTCCATATTTTACATACCTTTTAAACTAGCTCACTTGGTCCAAAGTTGCTTTATTCCTTAATAGGTCTTGAGTTCAAGTCTTAGGAAGTTACTTTTAAAAAGGAAAGTGCATGCAATTTCTATTTTCAAGTTACTTTATTGTAAAAGTGCATCTCACTTAAATAATAAAAAATAAAAATACAAGTGAGTCACTTAAGCTTTTTATTTATTGTTGCACTATTTAAAAGTAATATCATTGTAAAAGTGAAATCACTTATTTTACAAAAGTGATTCACTTAAAAGCAACTTTTTTGTAAAGTGATTGTCAAAAGGTTCATCTTGGGAAGAGGGGGGTTCTTTTTTTTTGCTGGACATTCTCTAGCTGCCACGTCACTATTGGGGACATCTTCAACAGTTTCTTTGTTCAAGCATAACTTCATCATACAGAGTCCGTTTTCAGTGCCGTTTTTTTTGAAACCGGCTATTTTTTTCGAGCTCTTCACATCCAGACTATTGGTTTCTGCTTTTACAGCCATTAATTTACAAATATGGCCGCCCTTTGTGATATTCTACTTAACAGTTCCAACTATTTCTCATGGAAATCTCGTATGGAGGATGTTCTACGAAGTAGGGGACTTTTCAGAATTACAACAGGGAAAGAAAAAGAACCCACTGATGATGATAAGAAAATAAAATGGGCAAATAGATGTGATGAAGCTCGTGGATTGATTGGGATGTCAATCTCTACTGATTTGCGATTCCACATATCTGGAATTGATGAACCTAATGCTGCTTGGGACAAGTTGGAAACTGTGTTTGGTAAACACAATGAAATTCGAGGTCACCAACTCGAAAATGAGTTGATTTCTTTAAATCCAAGTGACTTTTCATGCATTCAAGATTATTTATCTAAGTACAAAACTCTCAAGCTCTTATGTGCAGAATGTAAGATTGAGAGGGAAGACAAACAATGCATTTATCATATTCTTTCCAAACTTGGACCTGCATATTCTGTTTTTGTATCTACATTTTACTCCATGAAAGCGTCATTGAATGCAGCTAGCTATCAAGAGCCTAGTCTTGAATCCTTTTGTGACTCCTTGATTAGGGAACAAGATAAACTCATTCATCTTGGAATAATCAACAATGCAGATACATCTGGGAAAGCCTTATTGTCCCAACAGAAAGAAAAGTCCAAGCCTCCCAAGAAACAAAATTTTCGCAATAATAAGTCAAACAAGGGTCCAAAACCCTCTCAGTCAACTCCTTCTTTAAAAAATGACAAAGGATCCAAGCCAAAAGGCAAGAAGACTGAGCGTCATTGCAACTATTGCGGGAAAGATAATCATGATGAATCCAAGTGTTTCAAGAAGATGGCAGCCTTGGAAGCAGCAATGAAGAAGCACCACATCAGCCTAGATTCGCCTTCAGAATCTGCCTCTCATGGACATGCACTTTGTGCTTCTGGTTATTCTTATAATGCATCTTCTTCTTCTACTTCAAATGAATGGCTCATTGATTCTGGAGCATCTTATCATATGGCTAAGGATCAAGCTATCTTTTCTACTATGCATGAATGTAACACCAAACAAATATTTGTTGGTGATGATAGATCTCTAAGTGTTGTAGGAGCTGGAACAGTTCCAGTAGATAATGGTCATTTTAGTGATGTACTATGTGTTCCAAGAATTTCCTGCAATTTGTTATCAGTCTATCAGATCACTCATTCTGGTGAAGGTAAAACTGTGACCTTTACACCTCACCAAGTTGTAATCAAGGATTTTAAAGATCCTCAACAGGTTCTAGCTACCGGAATTGTTGATGATATTACCAGGTTGTACAAGTTTAACAACTTTGGGTCATCACCTTTCCCTTCAGTTTTTGTTGCTCATAGTGATAACTTGAGCAAACTTTGGCATGAGCGATTTGGTCACTTAAATTATCGCTCATTGCAACAACTATGTAAAGAAAATATGGTGACAGGTCTTCCGATGGTATCTTGCAGAGATGGTGTTTGCTCCGGTTGTGTACTCGGAAAACATCATCGGGACAGTTTTGACAAACGTGCCTCTTGGCACGCCTCGGTTCCCTTGGAGCTTGTGCATAGTGACTTGTGTGGCCCTCTTCCATCTGCTTCCTTTTCTGGTTTCAAGTATTTCTTAACTTTCATTGATGATTACACCAGACGCACTTGGGTTTATTTCCTAAAACTTAAGAGCGAAGTATTTAACATGTTCTTGGCCTACAAGGCCCTTGTTGAACAACAATCTGGTCATCAAATTATTAAGTTAAGATCTGACAATGGAGGAGAATATGTTAACAAACAGTTCACTACTTTCTGCACTGAACACGGCATCCAACAACAGCACACTGTTCCATATACACCACAACAAAATGGTGTAGCTGAGCGGAAGAACCGCACTTTAAAAGAAATGGCTAATTGTATGATCCAATCTAAGGGACTAAGTCTTCAATTTTGGGCTGAAGCCATTAATTGTGCAAATTACATAGTTAATCGCACCCCCACAAAAGCATTACAAGGTATAACACCGGAAGAAGCATGGAGTAAAGTTAAACCTGATGTAAGTCACTTTCGTGTGTTTGGTAGTGAAGCATGGGCTCACATTCCGGATGAAAAACGGAAAGCATTGCAGCCTAAAAGTGAAAAGTGCATATTTGTTGGATATTCTGAAGATGTAAAAGGTTATAGACTTCTTCAACCACCTTCTCATGCTATAATCATTAGAAGAGATGTTAAATTTGATGAAAATATCTTGGCCTGCGAGCCTAACTCGGCGAGTGTGCCATCTTTGGCCTGCGAGCCTGATTCGGCGTTTGTGCCTTCTTCTTCTTCTTCCAACTTCCTTGACAGGTTTCCAACTACAGTTTCTGATGATGACAGTGAGGATGAAAATCCACCTCCGCCTGCTCATGTTCCTCCAGCTGCACCAACACAAGTGCTTCCTCGATGGGTCCGTTCAACATGTGAAGCAGCTGGTGATCTTGCCGGTGATCCTAGAGATCAACGTCGAACACGTTCTCAGTTTCAGCGAGCCTCTTCTCTTTTGGCTCAAATTTCCGAGAATCATGATCCAGAAACTTTTGCAGAAGCTTCAGGGAATACAGATTGGGATGCAGCCATGGATGAAGAATATCGTTCCTTAATGGCGAACGATACTTGGGATCTTGTACCTCTTCCAAAAGGAAGAAAACTTGTCAGATGTAAATGGGTCTACAGAACTAAGTATGCATCAGATGGAAGTGTTGAAAGACTTAAGGCAAGGTTAGTTGCCAAAGGTTTTTCTCAAGTTGAAGGGATTGACTACAATGAAACCTTTGCTCCTGTCGCCAAAATGAACTCCATCCGCCTTGTTCTTTCCCTTGCAGCCTTACACAACTGGGAAGTCCATCAAATGGATGTCAAGTCTGCCTTCTTACATGGTGATTTACAGGAGGAAATTTACATGGAACAACCTCCTGGCTATGTTCAGAATAACTCTAGCCTTGTCTGTCGCCTTAAGAAATCCTTATATGGCCTTAAGCAAGCTCCTAGAGCTTGGTATGCCAAAATGGATAACTTTCTCCTTGACACTGGTTTTTCTAGATGCCATTCTGACCCCAATGTCTATACCAAGAAAGTAGGAAACCATCTCATCATACTTGTTCTATATGTTGATGACCTTATTCTTACTAGTAGTGACCCTAAGCTTATAACCCATGTGAAATCCAGTCTTAAACAAACTTTTGAAATGTCAGACTTAGGACATTTACATTATTTTCTTGGTCTCCAAGTTCTGCAAACCAAAGAAGGAATCTTTCTTTCTCAGTCTAAGTATGCTTGTGACCTTCTTCGTCGCTTTCACATGGAAGATTGTAAACCAGCCCCTTCTCCCTTCCAGTCTGGAGTCAAACTTTCTGCCACTTGTACTTCACCTGAAGTAGATGCCACACTGTATCGTCAGCTTGTTGGTTGTCTTTTATACTTGACTCATTCCCGTCCTGACCTTTCCTTTGCCGTTGGTCGAGTTGCCCGTTATATGCAGACACCTCATGAAAGTCACTAGAAAGCAGCTAAAAGAATACTTCGATATATTCGAGGTACAGTTCAGTTTGGGATTCATTACAGTACAGGGGGGAAACCTTTGTTGGTTAGTTTCACTGATTCAGATTGGGCCGGCGATCCTGATGATCGAAAGTCTACTGCAGGTTATGTTTTCAGTCTGAGCTCTGGACCTATTACTTGGGCTTGTAAGAAACAACAAGCTCTTGCTCTTTCTTCAGCAGAGGAAGAATATCGAGCAGCAGTTAATGCCAGTCAGGAAGCTTTATGGCTTCGACAGATCCTTTCAGAGTTTGGATTCGAGCAGCAGCAGCCTACTCCACTTTGGTGCGACAATCAAAGTGCCATCAAGCTTGCCAAAGATCCAGTTCTACATCAACGCAGCAAACACATTGAGCTACATATGCACTTCATCAGAAATCTTGTTCATGATCGTGTTCTCGAAGTGCTCTTTTGCCCTACAGATGATCAAGTTGCAGACATCTTCACCAAGTCTCTTACAGAAGCGAAGTTTTCTAAACTTCGATCTATGTTAGGAGTTCAGGAACTTGTCATTAAGGGGGGATAGGCTCTAATGCCTCCTTCCTTCTCCTAATAGTGTCACTTTTGTAAATCCTTCAATCCTATCCCAAGTTGTTCTTAAGGGGGGATGTTAGGATATTTAGACACTTAGGAGTTAGTTAAGATCAACTTGTGTAATATATCCGTTAGGGATAGTGTGTTTCTTTAGTATGCATTAGTATGCATTTGTATATACTTAATCCGACGGTCACGATATGTTTCCGACATAGAGTGATCCGACGGCTCAACTTCTCTTAGATCAAACCTAACCTTGATCCGTGGCTTAACACCCGATTGGTCCATGATCTCTATTTAAAGAGCATGGAGGGTCATTGTTTAGTTGATCGATTATGAGAAGCTCATTTGTAACTTTCTTTCTTTGCATAATAAATTGTCCCGTAGAAGCTATTTGGCCGGGGCCGTGGAGTGTTTCCCTCAAGAGGGTTTAAACCACGTCAAAACATCGGTGTGTTGATCTGTGATCTGTTTGTGTGAAGTGGTTGCTCTTGGTGTTCGGTCCTTTGGTAGTACCCTGTGTACCCGAACAAGAAGGCCTGAAAACCAATTCAATTGAGCACTTGTTATTAGTTGGCACCAATCTGGAAGCGAATGTTGCTAATAAATTAGCTGCAGCATTTTGCAGTCTAGGAACAGATTTTATATTGAAAGCATGAAAATGCATAATTAAATCCCATACCTCATCCTGATAACTTTTCAAATGAGGTGAGAGACAGTGAATGGTATCTCTCACCTGTCTCACAACTATTTCTGAGTCACCAAAAACCTTCAGGTGCTTAACATTTAAACCGATGGCTTTCTTCAATCCGTGCACTAAAGCTTCATATTCAACAGTGTTATTAGTACAATCAAATTCTAATCTACAGGACAAGAAGTACTTATTACCTTTTGGATCCGTTAGAACACAACCGGCTCTGGATCCTTCCAAAGTTTTAGAACCATCAAAGTATAAAGTCCAAAAAACATCGTTTCGTTTAGCTAAGTTAGTGTCTTTATGTTCTAAGTCAGAGACTAAGCTCACTATGTTACAGTCAATATCATCAGTCCAAGAGAAATGAAGGAGATTGGACTGTTTATCTGATTCATGGCTAATAATTTTAGATTGATAATTACCTGGATCAATTTCTAAGAAATAATTTCCCAAGACTGAAGATGAGAAGGTTACAGCTTCGTTCTTTCCTTCTAGCTGAGTTACATTTTGTTTCATGTGTGGTTCTCTCAGAACCTTGATCTGATTCTGTCTATTCTGATATGGCAACCATAAATGGGACTAATCAGTGGCAAAGTAACCATTCAATTTTGTGGACCAGTCCCTACTTAGGATCAAACCATAGGCTTTGGGAATATGAACTACCATTATGTCAATGAACTGACAAACTCTAGAATCTGCTAACAACCTAATGAGGACATCCTTCATTTCCTCGATAACTTTGACAGCAGTCCTATCTAACTGAATAATTTGGGTGGGAGATGGAATTGGTTGACCATTAATCTTTTTACAGATTGCCAGTGGCATGACATTTGAAGATGCTTCGGAATCTACCAGACAATTGTGCAGAGTGTGATTGAAGATTTCAAAAGTTAAAAGGAAAGGCAATGTCTAAGATTTGGATTTCCTACCGATACTGGCTTCATTAATTTCAGGATCTTCTTGAGTGTCTGTTAATGGAGTGCTGGGATAGGATTGAAGAGCTTGCAACAACTTGTCTCGTTGCTGGGGAAAACTGCACATATCAAATATTGAAACATTTTCCTTTACTTTCTTTATATCTTCAATGATGTCATATCCCATATCAAATTCTCTTACAATTCTAGTTTGATTGTCTGTCTTACTCAGTGTGACCTTTGGTTGCTGGACTGTTGTGTCAATGTTAGGCTACTTGGCCACTGTTGGGTTAGCTTTAGGTTGTGGTGGAATGACTGTAATGTGTATTTTAGGTGTCTCTTTGGAAATTTTAGGTTTGGGTGTAGTTGAACTTGGAACTAGATCCACAATAGGACCTTTACTAGAGTATTAATGTTTACAGCCGAAACTGGGCTCTCCGCGGGGTCGTCTTCTATTAATTCAGTTAAAGGTAGCCAATCCCAAAGCACCATGGTAGTGTCTGGGGAAGGTTCCTCTACTTCAAGGTTTTGTTCTTCTGGAGGGTCATCTTGATCTGGGATCTGTGAATCCAACATTTGGTTCATGACTAAACTCATAGAGTTAATCCATTGTGGGCCTCTCTTTTCAGAGTGCGGCTCTTGATGAAAGGTACAAAAGTGTTCCATTCCTATCTCATTTAGATTTAGAACAGGGGAAGTGTTCATAGGTGGATGCATAATCTTAAGTACGTTTTCCATGTCTACTGATGACTCTTCTTTATTCTTGGTAAGCAGCAGAGTTTTTCTATTAGTTGTTGGCTTTGCTTCTGCATCTAAAGCATGTTTAGCAATGCTATCTACTTCTTCTTCCACCTTCCTAGCTTCTTCGAAATTTTCTGTTAGGGTGGTTTTCTTAGTTCTTTTAATGAACATTGCTATAGGGCCATCAAGTGCTGTTGTATAAAATTCAATTGAAGATTCTTCCACTTGTTTAGTTGCCTTGCTGAAATTATTTAAGAGCGTAGTGAACCTTTGGTTGAAGTCTTGGACATTCTCTTTCTTTTCCATTCTCATGGACAACAATTCTTTCATGAGTGTAGCTACAGTTTTCTGATATCCATACTTCTTTAAAAAACAATTTTCGAACTCCTCCCAATTGGAAATAGAGCTAGCTTGTAAGCTAAAGTACCAGGATGAAACTTTTGGTTCAAATGTGTATGGGAATAAACTACAAACTACATCTTCATGCTGTACATTTAAAAGATTCAAAGCTAAATAAAAACTCTTGAGATGATATTCAGTAGAAATGCCTTTATTGGGGTTGTATTTGCGTAAAACTTTCTCTAGATTCTTAGGCAGTTTGTGGAATGGCCCAGCTAGATTTAATGCTCCCCTGGCTCTCCAAGCAGGTACAGCCATGGCTCTATGTCGAGAATTAGGTGGGGAATCGTGTGGTGAATTAAGTGGAGTGTTTCTTGGAGTAAAAAGTTCTCCAAGATTTTATGGATCTCCAAAATTTTCTGGGTTTTCAAGATCGACTTCTTTTAGAGGTTCTGTGATCTCCTCCAAAGATAAATCTACCAGCTCTTTGAATCTCTGCACAAGAATCGAATCACGGGTATATTGTTTTTCTCTTCCAAGGATTCTTCTTCTAGGGAGAAAATTTATTGCATTTAAATCACCGAGTTGTTTAACATAAGCTCGTGTATGCCTCCATAAATCAGCTACTTCAGCAAAAGGTACAGTATACAATGTTTCTTGCTATTCAAAATCAGAACTGATATTTTCTTGATTTCCTGGGATTGCTGTTCCAAGCAGGTTTCCAGTAGGATCTGCTTGACAGTAAGAATATCCTCTGTCAACCATACACTGTAGGCCCTCCTTTTAACGCAAGAAACTGTTGATGCCCTGAATATCGTAGCATCAAGCAGAAAGGGATTCTCCCCGATAAACTTTCCCAATTAGATTGTCCATCGTTTGGTGTGGGGAATCCATCCAGTTAATGGTTCCGACTACCGTAAGATTTAAAGTTTTCTATTCTTTCTACCGGTTACAGCCCGATCCACCATTTATGTATTTTATTTTAAATATGATATGGAAGTTCCCTAAGCTAATTTAATCTAAATGCAGAGCTTAAACAAATATGTATCCAAAACTTGAAATAAATCTAATATATCCTTACAAGGAGCAAAACTGTAAATATGAGTAATGTGCTGAAAGAAAGATCTAAAGATCAACAGGTAGCTATTAAATCATAAAGATGCATCTATAGCAAGAGGTTAAATATATAAAAGATAGCTTTTGATCTACATGAAAACATTCTATTACTCATTTTGGAGAAACATCATTAGACAGAAAATAGTAAGATCATTCATTACACAGAAATAATTCAGAACAACAAGGAAAGATCTCACAACAGTGTTTGAATGTCACAAAAATAATCCAGCGAGCATCTAATCCACATTTAAAGGCAAAGACGTCCTCTCCAGGATTTTATTAGGCAAAATCGCTTTCTTGGAGCAAGCTACAAAGTAGTTCGTACAAGGTAAGAAAATTCTTTTCCCTGCAAAACGTCCTCTCTATTCTCTTCTCATCTTCTACTTATAACTTTACAAAATGCTCCTTGAGCTGACAGGTGTACCCTAATTCTAGAATCTTCTAATTTGTATTTTGGTGTACAATTACCTATTTTCCAGACTCATGGGACACCTTTCATACAGGACAATATGACAGCTAGTTGTCCCTTTAAAGTATTTACAAAATAAAGGAAATAAAACAAATCAACTTCTGATTTAAGCTGGCTTCTTTCTGCTGATTTGTTGATCCGTCTCCAACAACAAGCTCATTTGCAGATGCTTAGCCATCTATGCTTTGTATATGAGTGGCCCAAAGATTAATCTCTTTCACCATAATCTTTCCCCAAACATATACCATTGCCTTTGCCTCAATTTCATGTTTGAGTAGATCTGTTTTTACCTGTGCTGCCCTTGTTGCAGCCTCTTGAGTGACTACTTCTAGAAAGTAAACATGTACAATAGGCTGAGCAACGAACAATTGAAGCTCATCTTGGGTCATCACCTCTACCTTTCTGATGTACTCCAAATCCTGGTCCAACTCATTTTGCAATTCTGTCAGTCATTGTTCTTCTGTCGGGAACTCATAGATAGTCTCTGGTAGGATCAAGTGGCACTTTCCGAAAGATTCTTTAATTTTAGAGTAGAAAGAGTGACACTTACGGACAGTTCTTTTAATCTCCAGGCTTAGCCTAGCACCACAGTCTCTACTGAAATCCAGAATTCCCGCCTCTAGGTCATATTAATCTTCAGTGGAGGCGCGCAAGCTTGAGGGGAATCCCGACTTTCCTTTTCTCCCCTCAAACTCTTGTCTTAATTCCTCCACATGTTTAGCAAATTTGTTGTTGTTCCTCAAAGCTCCGCTTTCGATGACTAACATTTTATTAATCATTTATTTCACGCTGCAAATCTCATGTGAGATCTGTACTAGCAATTGACGAGCTTTTATCCGCATACCACATGCTTGCTTGTGAAAGGTGAGCAGAACCTGCTTATTCTCTGCTACATCTTTGAGTTGACCCAATAATTGCTCCATCTCTTTAACAAGCCCTTCATACTCATGCTCATGGAGGCGAACGTGTTTAGCTCTGCTGGCCTCGAGTTCCTCTAATTATGTTATGCGGGCTTTTAAATTCTTTTGCTCATCTTCCGAAATGGCCAACTGCATTTCTAATGAGCTTTTCTCATTCTTAAGCTGGAGAACTTCTGAATTCAGCATTGACTGCTCCTCTATAAACTCATTGTATTTCCCTTTCAATTTATTTGCCTCCAACACCTCCCTCTTCCTATCATCTCTGATCTTAAAACATTGATCCCTGTAATGTTTTACTTGCTCCAACAAAAGATCAGTATTGGCTTTACTTGCTTCGGCTGATGTCACAGTGCATTTGGCTTGGAACGAGGGGTTGGCATTAGTACCTTGGACGAACGTGGTCTCGCATATCCTACTTTCATATGTTTCAACCTCGATTTCCATTTTCTTTACTCTCCTATCAATAATGGCCCTTTTCCGCTCATGGAAATATACGGTATCTAGGTTTGCTACTTTGCGTTGCTTCCCGGGGTTGTATGGGGTCAGTGCCAATCCTCCTGTAGAATCCATCCCTTCTTGAGTTGTTCTTGGAGAGTCCATCAATGGTGGGTCCAAGTCCATGTCTTTCGGAGTGGATGGTTCCTGCTCAGGGAGCTTTTCAGTTTGCTCCTTCTCCTGCCTTCTTGCTAACTCTTCCTACTGTGTCTGTAATCTAGCTGCTTCTTCTGTCAGGAGCCTTCTTCTTCCTCATCCTGCTGCTTGGCAGCTTCCTGTTGGAGCACCCGATCTACTTCTTCCTTTTTGATCCTAGTGGCCTCTTCCTGCTGTTTCAATTGAGAGGCTTGCTCTTGTTTCTCCCTTGCAGCTTCCTCTTGCTGAAGCTTGGCAATCAGCTCACTTTGAATTCTTGCTTCTTATTGGTCCTACTGCTGCTTGAGGGCTTGTTCCTAGAGCACTCTATCCTGCTCCTCCTGCTATAATCCTGTAGGATGTTCTAATTGTGAGGCTGATGCCTCCCGCTCCCTTTGGATCAGACCAACAGGTTTGGGGCTTGGATCCTTCACACTTTTCTACTTATAACACTTCCCCAACGCAGTTAGGTTGTGGGCGCTCCTAAAGAATTCCTTGTTTTTGTCCATAGCATGAGCATATTCAAAAGAGATCTTGAGGTCTACACAATGCTGATTGGCCGCACTGCAGGGGTCATGCCTTTTGAAAGGGACCGTGCCAAAGTGGAAAAATTCTAAGCCTTGAGCATAGTTTTCTCCGTCTTTTGCTCTCAGAAGGCTATAAGCTCCGATGGTAAATGGCATGGGAGGATACATGCTCTTCTTTTGGTCTATTAAGATCTTACTTATTGCGTCGGTGTCGAAGAGTTGTCTTATGGCCTCCTTGTGAATTACAAACTCTGTAACATACCGAGGGAACATAAATGGAGCTTGAGTTCCTCCACTCATCCTGATGTATGTGCCTTCAGCAGTGTGATAATAGTCCCCGAATGCTTCAATGATAGGCATTGCATTATCCAACATAAAATATGGTTCTTCTATAAAAATAAGCTGGTACAATGGCATGATAAACCTCTCGCAAATTGTTTTGTAGTGCTTTGTGTATTTACTTGCCCATGTATATTGATAAGCCATGAAGAGAACAATTTCTTTTAGCTTCCATGAGCAACCTAAGTCTGGGAATGTATGCTTGCTTAACAAATAGTCAATCAAGTATGAAGACATGAAAAAATCTACCTTCTTTTGGGTTAGTCCTCCCTGTGCAGCCGTCAGCTACGAGGCCAAACTGTTTGAAATTATGTCAGCCCAGTTAAAGATGGTGCCATTCATGGCTATATGGAACATCACTGGAACCCGTCCGATCTTAAACATATTTCCATTAGGCATGCCGAAGATTCGACTCAAAATTAGCATGATGAGTCGGTAAAGAATCTTTCGGAGGCTGCTTTCGTACTCATTGTTCTGCCTTTTCTTAATCTTCCTATCATTTATCGTCATCTTGCGGGAATATTCTAGGGGATCCATTGGATGTCTTGCTATCCAACATCAACCAAGCAAGCTCTGTGTGAAGAAAATCTGTAGGAAGTAGCGACATGCTCGGGAGCAAAAGATTCCAGGTTCAACCCATTTTTATCATTCATGAGCCTCGCGTCGATCTGGATGTGGGGAATTAGCCATCCAATAACTTCGAAACAAGGGAACAATTTTGGACGAGTTGTTGCCTTATGCAAACAAGACCTTTGGATGTTTCCATACACCAGAGCATCCTCTATGGAGGTTGTTGTACTATCCTGGGCCATAATGAACCTATACAAATCGCCCCATTGAAATTCAGGGGTAAAGCTCCTAGGGGGAACACCAGTGGTAGCTTGTGTGTCAGCAAACATCGTCTCAAGAGAAGTATCTAATAGGATTTCCACATTTGAGTCTAAGTTTCTTTTCTGCATGGCATTCTTCTTTGCTGACCTCCTGTGCATGATAATCCTGTGGTGAGCAAGGGATTGTCAATAAGGAGTATGCAAACGTTCATCCAACTATTAAAATGCAAAGTGACAGAAAATTTGACAAAGCTGGCTTTAGTGAGATGATTTTTTAAGCATATACAACAGTCATGGCAAGATTCAAATTATGTTACTTTCACATCATGGAGGTTTCTTAAAAAATAATCAATTATAGCACCATCTCAGCTATTAATTCACAGTTGAAGAATATGAGAAATATTAGAAGCAAATGTCAATAAGCTACACGAGCTACTGTTATTTCATTTATCAGACAAATTGAAATATAGCCTAGGGTCACAGTCACTTTGAATTTATGTTTATAGAGGACATCAACATGGTGGAGGGGTGGCAAGGTAATCTTTTATTTGTGCCATTTATTCTACAATGCATAGGTGGCTTCTACATTTCCACACAAACTTACCGGGAAGAAGGCATCAGAACACTAATGGTGCAAAGACAATTGCAAGGATGTGTGAGCCTAAAGATAATTTATGCAATAGCGCCTAAAACTATTTATGCGCCAAGGCCTAAATTCTTAACATGTGCCAGTCAAAAATATTTCATGCGCTATTGCTAAAAGGAGTTATATGCGCTATCTTAACATTATCTCTGCGCTAAGGCCTAAACATGATTTCTGCGCTAAGGACTAAACATTTAATGTGGCATTTCCATGTCCCAATGTTTGAACGAATTTTATGCGTCGGCATTTGATAGTGGAGTTTGTGCAAATATGGGAAAAACTACATAGTTGTTGACCTTTATGGGTTAAACTTCCGAGCTTGGTTATCAAGTTTCCATGTTGGCTCGGTGGATTGACTTAACACATCCCAAAGTAATTTTGGTCGAGCACTGTGGGTTTTATGCCCTCGGTGTGAATAAACATTGCTCTCTGTTGATCTCTGTGCAATTTACCCCGGTGTCCATAGAATAAAACTCTTAGCTGCAAGAAAGGGAAGAAGCAGGTTTTACGTAAAGAAGTTGGTTGGAAGCGAGTTTCACAGAGCAGGGGTGTCACATGAAAGCCGTTTCTACGGGTTTGAGCTTAGAACAGGACTCTGTGGCAATTAAGATATTACTGAGACGACTTAGGGATTGCCAAGATGTGCAAAAACTTAGTTAGGATGCCGAGGACATGACAGTAGAACCAATTTCATGCTCGCAGGCAAGGACAAAGCTTTTCGGGTTTCGGTTCCCATAGGGCGACTTCGGATTCTCATTTTGGGACCAAGGATGAGACTAATCATTCTGTGCCCTCAAAGCTCCTTGAAGAGTATGCAAAGAACTTCCTATGGTGTAAGACAAATTCATGAAAACGAAAGTGGCAAAGAGCCTACCTCTCAAACTGGCAGGGTCCGTCAAGGGAAAACGTTTCGAGGCAGGAGATGAGTGCTGCAAACACTTGATGAATAGAAAACCTTGGTCTTGATGAGAATGGTGAACTTTGGTCGCTCGGTGAGTAGAAAATATGTTGAAAACCCCATTGCACTTGTTTAAATAAGGGTGGCATTTATGTCACATACGTCGAGAGGTTGGCAGATTTAATTTCACGGGGCTCGAGGTTTTCTACCATTTAAACGACACATGGCCCTAGTAAAGATCCCACCAACTCCACTGATGCACAAGGATCAATGAGATTTTTTTGTGCCGAGCGCCGAGTGACCATTTAACCTTTTGCGCTAAGGCGGCAAGCATATCTTTTGCACTTTGCGCTAAGCGCAGATTTTATCATTAAATCTTGCACTCAAGCGGCGATCCTGCCATTACGGATGTGGTCCTAAAACTGTGCCAGAACTTGGGCTATCGAGAGAGACAAAGCGTTAACTTGCAAGCAGGAGGGATATGTATAGCTCCTGCGTTGATTCTATCGTCATGATTTGCGCTGCGCCAACTCATGATTCTTCTAAGAAAGCGAAGCGCAACACCAAAGGCGGGAGGGATAAGGGTAGGAACCATGCCTTAGTCGGCCGAGATATGGTAACAACCTACACTGGGTGGCATGCGCCAATGGAGGCCGATTTACTATTAAAAAATGCACGCCGGATGAAAGGGACTTGAGACTTAGAGTTTTGCGCCAAGAGGGAACATATCTTTCAGAGGTGCGCTAAAGTAGCGGAGGATTTTAAGGCTAAAACTTGCGCTATAGTGGGTGAGTTAAGACTAAGATCCATGTCGAAGAGAAAAGAATGATTTTTCCTTAGAAAAATCAATGAGAAAACTCTTTTGGAAGCAGGTGATGAAATTTTTCCGAGTTAGAGAAAGAAAACAACTCTGAAAGACTAGAAAAACTTGGTACAAAAGTTTAGAAGGAGGGGCCCCAAATATCTTCAAAGTTTTTTGGGGAAGGGTGTTGCGGCAACAACAAGTTTAGAAGGAGGGGCCCCAAATATCTTCAAAGTTTTTTGGGGAAGGGTGTTGCAGCAACAACAAGTTTATATGCCAATAGGAATTTCATACAAAATGCATATAGTTTGTAGGCTATAGATAATACAAAGAATTTGTTACATTCTAGGAATTATATTGTAAAATGACATATAGTTTATACTATAGGTCATGCATTTGACTTTGCATATGGTTCTTGCACAAGATTTGCATATTTGTATGATATTTACATACAGTTTGCATATAAAAGAAATAGCATGGTAATTATATAAAGTTTGCAAAAATATAGGATAGAGCATGAAGTACATAGCTCACAACCATTAAGACTCAGTCAAGTCATCATGCTAATATGAACCTGTATATAATGTACATAGTATGAAATCAATAGTATGAGAAATAAGAATAAGTATGGCAACCATGCATTTTAATATAAAAACCAAATTATAACTGAAGAGATCTCACCCGGATACATTTCATTATTATTCTCTAAAATCGTTAAGACATTTGGAGATTACTGAAACTAGTTAGGAACTCTTCTGTCACACTTCGTAAACATTAACACTCTTATCTGTAATTTGTGAAAGGAATGATTTAAATGCTTTAGAATGAATGCTAAGTTAGCCTCGGGGTACCCTTAGGACCCCTTCATCATCAAAAGAAGAACAACAGTTAGCGTTCATAAACATTTATATTTGATGGAGTATCGACATAGGAAACATAAAATATAGCTGAAACAACCAATAGCATCTTACCGTAGACTATAAATTACATTTGATATCAAGACGCAAACATTACAATGTATGACTGTCATAAACATTCATTCAACATGAAAACATTGAAGCATTAAACATATTTCCACACAGTTAGTTTAGGCATTGAGTGCTACATTGAAAAATTTTAAATTTTTGGTAAATTTTGGGATGTTACAGGATCTTAGTTGGATCTCTGTGTTGACAGTAAGATGTATGTTGAAAGTTGTAAAATTAATTGCCATTAAATGAGATTGTGATCGTGAAAGGATTTTGTCCTGGTGGCTAGATCTGCATCGTTTATTTCATGGTTCGTCTTGGGCTTTGGGATAAACCCTAACCTTCCCATACACTATTGTCGAGACCATGCTTGTAGCATTCATTTTGCATGAGCGAGTGGGGAGGGAGGCCGACAGGCTCTCCGATTTCCAGGGTTTGTAACTAAAACTTATTTTTTCCTCTAAAGGGTTTCGTTGGTGTGACCAAGCTACCTGCAACTGGTTGTATAAGTGATGTGAAATGAGAGTACAATGTACTAGGATGGCACCATAGTGTAATGCGTTGAATTTTTAATACCGTGACCTGTTGCTGGTAGGGTTATGTAGGTGTTTCGATGGTTTTTAGTGTTTTACAGTCCCAACTTCTATGAGTGTAACAATGTTGAACCTAACTCGTAGCATCCTGAGCGTCTAAAGGTATTGAGGGTTCTGGTGTGCTTCGGCAAAAAATAACAACAGGTTTTTGGCTCTTCTAGTGATTTGAAGTGGTGCTTTGAGCACATACTATATAGATTGAAGAAGCTGGCATACTCGGATGTGCTTCTGGAAAGATCAGGTGATGTGGTAGATTTCAATTGTGTTTTTCTAAAGTTTAACCATTGGCACTATCTTTTGTTTAAGTTTTCACTTCGAGCTTTTAACCCTACGTATCATGTAATGTTTGGCAGGTTTGCTTCTCGGAAAATGTTGATAATGGCCTGCAAGGAAAATGGATGCTTGATGTCCTAGTAAGCCTCGGTGACATCCTTCAAGGGATTTCCAATAGTTGCAAAGTTTTTTTTTTTTTTTGGGTTAGCCGAGATTCAAAGGTGTAAACATAGTTGTTGCATTTGGTTGTATTATCAACTTGAAGCTGTAAGGCTTGTGTTTATGAGGGATTTGCCCCTTGAGCTATAGCTCACAACATTTCAATATGTTTTGCTTTGGTTATTGTTATAGTTTCCTATTGAATCTTTAAAATTCTAAGTCTTATTTGAAAACTGATATAAATATGAAAATCTAGTGTTAATTGTTTGTCTTAAATCGAAAGTATTTTTGTCATAAGACTGGATGAAATGCTTGTGGAAAACCATAATGTTTTTAAGTTGTGGTTTGGGGTTTTGAACCTTCGTCTCGGCTCTAGTTTCGATTATTTCGTAGAGTGTTTAAATGGCAAGTTTGAAGTCGATTTTTGTTTACAAGTGGAAATTTGATAAACAAATAAAACAAATTCTTTCGGCACCTCCAGGTTAAAGTTGAGTCTGTTGTGATAATGAAACTAGGTCTAAGCCCGATGCTGTGTTTAACTACTTAGGGTTTTGTTTGACCCCCCTAGTCATAAGCTGGTTGTGACCCTATCACGGTTGAAATTATAAAGCATACGTTTTTTTGTAAACGAAAACATGGAGGGTTTCGAACCCTGTTCTCAATGCATTTTTTTTTGGTTAACAATTGTGTGGTGTTAAACCCAAAATAAATAATAGATTTATTTAATACTGTAAATCTATACTAGATTCGAATGCTAAATTTCAATTAGTACTATATCTCTAAATAATAATAATAGTGTGAGATTAATACTTCTTTACTGCAATACTAAACTCTGTTACAGTTAAAGCTAGCACAATGAATTCGGTGTTTGAAGCTTTAGTTATTGTTTTAACTTATAAATGTTTTCTTGAAAAGTATAATGCAATATGAGAATATTTATGCGAAATACTAAAATAGAAAAAGAGACTAGATACAATACTTAGAAAGTAAATTTATTTGATTTTGATAGTGTATTACTATAGATAGAATATAAATGTTAATGTATGAGATCATTCGAATGTATATGTTGGTATTTTTGTGACTATACTAAATGTATAAATATTTATGTTTCCTAGTTAGCAATTATCTGAAAGAAACAATGTGTTTATACTGAAATAAATCATGTGTCTATTTTGAAATGAAATAGGTTTGTTTATAAATTCAATATTTCAAATCGATTTCCAATACTACATTTCACATCTATTTTAATTCTATCCTCCCTCTACTAGAGTACGGCACTAGGAACAGTGTGTGGAAAAATGCGGGGAAGAAATTATTTCTATCATTAATTTAAAAAATATTGAATTTTCATTTATCCAATTAAACTTAATCATCTGTTAAGCCCTTCAACGAAGACAAATTTGCAAAAATGAAATATTTATTGATAAATCAAAATATTTAATAAGCAATAGAAAACTGGCAGCATAATAATGTCAGAACTATAATAATAATCTTAACTGAAGTAAAATAAGATAACACATTGAACCTGATAACTGTTGAAGATACAAACATCCAAAGGAGCCCGTTCCACCCAACCAAATCCTGAAGACAACCAAGTTAATTGCCTTAGACCCCCGAGCCTGTTCACTGAACCACCAGGATGAAGATGCTGTGTGGAGTAATGGAATAAATTCCCTTGCAACTCAGCAGTAGTAGTTCCTTCTTTTAGCAATATTGAACTCAACAATGTGGCTACAATAGTTCAGAATGCAGTCTTAGTTCACTTAATCACTTCTAACTTTTCCCTCATTGAATCTCTTGTGCTCAGAAATTATCACAAGGTAAGAATGAACAGCCTCCTGCTGAATTTGATGGGTAGATAAGTAGCATGACTATGTCTTTTGGTCAGTTTATTTCAGTAAATGAGCCACGTGCTCAGTTCCACTTTCTTGGGGAACATGACCATAAAAGTAGGGAACTTTCCCCCTACAACAGTTAGAGTGAGTTGAGGATGCTTCCAACTGTCAGATTGCTCTCCACCACAGTCCATTCCTCCTAGTGGGTCAGTGAACACTCATTCAATAGTCTCCTTTGGATGTTTGTCTCCACTTTTATTTATTTATAATAAAATATTCAAAGTAATTAATTACAGTCATTCTTGACCCCACTTGGTCAATAGTCATAAAACTTTACAATAAAAATAAAACATAATGTTTTATGCATAACATAAAATGTCTAGAACTTGGGTATGTGACAAACACCCCCTCTTAAGTTCAACATCATCCTCGATGTTTCTTTATTCATCATCCTCTCATTCCTCCTGGAACAAAATTCGATATGCCACCCGCATATTACTTCCTAATTCCCAAGTTTCTTCATCTGGACTAAGGTGCTTCCACTGCACCTTAACCTGTCCAATGGTACGATTATGAAGCAAAATTTCCCTCTTGTCGAGGATATAGTCCGGTTCCACTAGAAAATCTCCTTCTGGTTCCACCTGTACATCATTCCAATTAACACATGGGTATCATCATGCACATATTTTTTTTTTAAAAGAGAGATGTGAAATACATTATGTACTTTAAGATTCAGTGGCAATGCCAACTAATATGCCACTCGTCCTACCCTGGACAAGATTTCAAAAGGTCCGCAATACCTTGGTTCTAATTTAGCACAGCTTCCCAATCTTAGGGAAATCTTCCTAGGTTTTACCTTGAGGAACACATGTTCACCAACCCGAAACTCTTTCTATGCTCTTTTGAGATCTACATGACTTTCCTGTCTATCTTGTGCAAATTTTCAAATTGGCATTAACCTATTTCACGGTTAGTTCCATTTCTCTTAACAAATCAGGTCCTAGCATTAACCTGTCAACTGGCTTACTCCAAGAAATAGGAGTATTGCATTTTCTTCCATACAAAATTTCAAAGGGACTGAGTTTTGTTGAAGCTTGATAATGATTATTATAAGCAAACTCAGCAAGATGCAAATATTCCTCCCATTTACCTGGCTAATCTCTAACATACAGTCTTAACATGTCCTCAAGAATTTGATTAACTCTTTTAGTCTGCCCATCTCTTTGTGGGTGAAATGATGTACTGAAATTTAAAGTAGTATCTAAACATTTAAATAAATATTTCCATAAATTTCCTGTAAATTTCGAGTCTCTATCAGAAATTATAACTTCCAAAATACCATGCAAATGAAAAATCTGCTTCATAAAAATTTCAGCAATGTTAGCAGCCTTGTAAGTTGTCTTAACATGTATAAAATGGGCTGCTTGGCAGAGCTTATCCACGACTACCATTATGGAATCATTATGTTTTTGATTTTTAGGTAAACCAGTAATAAAGTCTATACTAATTATGTTCCACTTCCAATATGGAATAGGTAGTGGTTACAACAAACTAGCTCGGTGTCTGTGTTCAGTCTTTACTTGCTGACACTCTATACACCTAGCAATATATTTAGCTACTTCGCTTTTCATACATGGCCAAAAATAATCTTTTCTCAGCATAGTTATCATCTTTTGGTAACCAAGATGTGTTGAGTATGGACTTATATGCAATTCAGTTAAAATCAACAACTTAATTTCAGCAACATTAGGCCCATAAAGTCTATTTTTATACAGCAGTAACCCTCTTTCATCAATTTTGAAACATGTTATAGAATTTTTAGCAATTTTATTAAGTAAATTCTGAAAGTTTTAATCCATTCCGATTCTTTCCTTAATTTGATTTTCCTAATCAGTTTTATAAGTGCTGATTGCTGAAAGAAAATTCAGCCTATCATTTCTGCTTAAGGCATCAATAACCTTATTTTCCTTTCCTTTAGTGTGCTGAATCTCGAAATCATACTTGCTAAGGAAATTTATCCACCTAGATTGCCTTGCATTCATATTTGGTTGATCCAACAAATATTTTAATCCTTTATTGTCAGTCATTAAAATGAATTTTCTTTCAATTAAGTGATGATGCCACATTTTTAATGAATGTATTACAACAACCAACTCTAGGTCGTAAGTTGCATAGTTCTTTTCATGAATCTTTAACTTCCTAGACTAATATGCAATAGTGTGACCTTCTTGTGTTAAGACCCCGCCAAGTCTGTCATTACATGCATCCGTGCATACTATGAAATCTTTGTTGTGATCAAAATTTTTTAAAATAGGTGTTGTTTTTAATAATTCTTTTAGTTTCTTAAAGCTTTCTTCACACTTTTTTTCCCAAACAAATTTCTTGCCTTTCTTTTGTAAATATGTTATAGGATTTGCTATTCTAGAAAATACCTTGATAAAATTATGATAGTAACCTGTAATTCCCATAAAAGATCATACACCAGTTATGTCTTTTGGGGCAGGCCATTCATTAATTGCTTTTATCTTGTCTAGGTCTACCGCAATTCCATCCTTGGATATCACATGTCCTAGGTACTATATTTTATCTTTATAAAAATAACATTTGCTGAACTTAGCGTAAAATTGGTGTTCCCTTAACACTTGTAAACTTATCTTTAAATGTTCGCCATGTTCCTCTTTCATCTTAGAATAAATTAGAATGTCATCAATAAAAACCACTACAAATTTATCCAAGTATTTATGTAACACGTTGTTCACTAAACACATGAAGACTGTTGGAGAGTTCGTTAGCCCGAAAGGCATAACCACGAACTCATAGTGTCCATAGCGAGTTCGGAACATAGTCTTAAAGATGTCCTGATATTTAATTCTGATTTGGTGGTACCCCGAATTAAATCTATTTTAGAAAATATCGTTGCACCGTGTAGTTGATCAAACAGATCATCAATGCGGGGAAAATGATATCTTTTCTTTAAAGTCATTTTATTTAGCTGACGGTAGTCTATGCATAAACGCATAGTTCCGTCTTTCCTTTTAACAAAAATTATGAGTGCTCCCCATGGAGACACACGGGGTCTTATATAATTTTTATCAATCAATTCTTTAAGTTGTGATTTAAGTTCATTAATATCGAGAATGTTCATTCTATAAGTAGCCTTTGAGTTTGGTATCGCTCCTAGTACTAACTCAATGGTGAAATCGAGTTCCTTTTCGAAGGTAATCCTGAAATTTCTTCTGGGAATACATCAGAAAATTCCTTAAGAATGGGTATATCTTCCATCTTTAACTTATCTTCATTAGTGGATTGTTTGTTGTTAGTTACATTTAGAGCAAACAACTTACACCCTTTACAAACAACCTTTTTAACTTGTAAAGCAGAAATTTGTCTAATAGATATCTTTCTAGGAATAACTTTTACTGTTACTGTTTCGCATGCATCATTTAAACAAGTAAAAGACTTTTCAAAGCAATGTAATACTACTCTATGATTTTCTAACTAGTCCATTCCAATCAAAACATCATAAGAACCTAAAGGTAACACATTCAGTTCAACATGAGTCCTAAATTGATTCATCGGTAATTCACATTCTTTAACATAATCAGTCACCTTTATTTTCGTGCCAGTAGCTAATTGAACCAACCATGATTTATCAAACTTATCTATTTTCAGATTGCAACATTTAACTAAATCAGGTGAAACAAAGCTAAGACTTGCTCCAGGATCAATTAAAATAGAAATAGGTTTATCTTTCAGCATACCTTCCACTTCAACCATGGGAGTTTGATGATCAGCTTGTCTCTTCTCCAAGGCTGCATTTATCCTAGGAATCTCTCTTGCTAAGTCACCAACAGTATTCTCCTCCTGTATAGTATGTATGTTGTCGACCGCCTTCTTCCTGAGTGGGAAGTTTGATGCATAGTGAGATCCCTAACATTCCCAACATTTAACAGGTTCTTTATGTTCATTATTTATAACAAAATCCTTAGGTGGATCACTATTCCTTGCAGTTGTAAATTTTGACTGTGTATTTCTTACTGCATTATTTCCTGGAAATTTTCTGTTAGAGTAGTTACGTGAATTAATATTCCCAAAATTACGATTAAAAGAAAACTGCTTCTTCCTTTGCTCAAAGTTGTTAGGCCTTTCTACTTTCCAGCTTGGTATGCCTTCTCTTTTCTTATTTTGGTCATAACAAATGTTTGCCTTTTTCATGGCCTCTTCAAGAGTTCGAGGACTATCATATTCAATCCTGTCTTTTATGTGAGAGGGAAAGCAACTCAGAAACCTATGTACCTTAGACTTTTCTTCAACGAAATAAGGCACATACCTTAATAAATTCAAAAAATTTCTCCACAACTCTCTCATATCCATGGAACCTAGTTTTAACTCATAAAACTCTTTAGCTCATTCCTTATAATAATGTTCTGACATAAATTTTCTTTTAAAATATTTCTTAAAATTACTCCAATTTACACTTTTCTCTTTTAAACCTTTAACTTGTTTCAGATCTTGCCACCAGATGTCTACTTTTCCAGTTAAGTTATAAATTACCATTTTAGTTTTTAAATGACTTGAGTAATTATAAATATGGAAATACTTAATCATACCAGACAGCCATGCTTCAGATGTCTCACTCTTTTCCGTTTCTCCATTAAAAGGTAGTGGTTTGATCTTTTTAAACTCACTAGAAATTTCTTCGTAGGGCCTGTACTTCTTTTTCTTACTGTAGCAGTCATTGTCACTACTATCACTAGAATACTTATGCTTTTTCTTGTATGCCTTTGCATCAAATTCAGAAGATGAACTGTTGTCATAATTAGTCAATTTTACCTTTTCATCATTACATTGGTAGGACATAGTTCCAGATTCAACATTATTTTATGATTTCTTATCTTGATCATTTTTATGAAAATTATCCAGCAAAATTTGATTCAAATCCTCCTGAGCTTTCATAATTTCGCTGTTTTCTTCCTTAACAGTTTTTATCTCAATTTTTAAATCTTTCACTATCCTTAACAGTTCATATGAATTATCATTCAATTTGACAAATAGATTTTCTGCTTTAATGTGGCCTTGTTCATTATTATTATGTTCGTTATTAGGGGACCTGTCCTCAGTTGACTTTGTTGGTCCTTCCATAACTGCAAACTCAATTTATAAAATGTTGAAACTGGAAACAAAATAATTTAAATCAGTAATTGGTAATTCTGTTATAAATTTTCATTTGCACGAATGAGCCACTTTAGGCACAGTATTTGAACTTGTTCTCTAATACAACATGTAACATCACCAAAAATTCACAAAAATTTAAAATTTTTAAGTAGCAATAAATGCTTGTGTCGCTATGCTAAAAGTGTTAACTTGAACACAACTAAACATTAAACAACGTACTTCACTGTTGGGCCCAACTTGGGACAAAGTTTTGGTAACATTTTTGACAAGCAGGAAAATCTGAGCTGGGCATAGCTTGGAAAAAGATGGTATTTTGTCTAAGTGTTGAGGGTGTTGCGAAGATGTGCGCAGCATCCAAATTTTGGAGACACCGTATTGAGATATTGTAACTTCAAAGAATATAATATTTGTACTTTATTATTCTGGAGATGTTTCATTCCTCCGTGAAGATCTTATTGTAAATCCAGAGATGTTTATTCCTCCATCAGATTGTGGTAACTTGGGTTATTAGACCTCCCTAGTGGGGGTCGGCCCTGTATGTGTTATGTGGGTCAAAGGGTTATTAGATCACCCTAGAGGGGTTTGCCCAGTCAGTTGTAGTGGGGTATTTAACCCATTGGTTAAATACGATCCTACATGATTTGTGTAAAAGACAAGTCGGAGTAGTGTATAAATAGAGGAGGTGTATTCCTCATTTGACACACACTCACTCACTTGAGAGTGGCTCACTTGTGGAGGAGAGGTCTGCTATGGAAAAGGAGGAGCTTATGCTCAGGGTTACATCTTTGTATATTGCTAGTCATCTATATTGAGGAAGCTTTACTGGGTTTTCTACCCCATGGGGGTTTCCCAGGATAAATTTGTGTCTCTTGTGTTTATGTTGTACTTGTTGTTTCTTCAGTGATCCTATATATGCTATTATTGTGAAATGGAATGCAAAGCTGCTATTTTCTATCTTAGCATATTAAATATTAACATGGTATCAGAGCTAACCTGAAGGAAGGCAATGTATGGCACTTACGACACTTGCTTTACTTACGACAATTTGAAGGTTAGGGTTTTATATAGAAAAAACTAGTCATCGTGGAACTTTCACCATAAATACATTTTGGAGAAGGTTCAGGATCTGAAACCTTTACAGGTCATAGATAACATCTCCAGGTATCTTTTGTCCAAAGGGAACCCTCAAATTCGTTGTACTTTGTAAGTTATGATCAGTACAAGTTAGGGTTTCTGCCTCTTCCAGATCTCAGTCAAAATCAGGTGACCTAGGAAAAAAGGTCATAACTTGGGCTAGGAAGCTCCAAATAAAATTTTGTAAAAAGTGACAGGTAGTACATAGACTGTACTATCTCAAGAAATGTTTTCAGAGGCCGAAGTTGAACCAGTGAGACGTGGCATGCCGTACAGGTTCGCTCTCCTGTTTTATCCCATAAATAGGTTACGTTGCGACACTTGGCATAACTTGGGATAGGAAGCTCCAAATGAAATTTAGTAAAAAGTGAAAGGTAGTAGACAGAATTTACTATCTCAAGATACATTTTTAGAGGCCAAAGTTGAACTAGTGACACGTGGCATGCCGTACAAGTTCGCTCTCCTGTTTTATCCCATAAACAAGTCACGTTGCGACACTTGGCATAACTCTCTCTCAGAAAATCCAATTGAGGTCAGACCTGTCGGGATGGAAAGATGACAGGTCAAGATACCACAGAAAAAGTTTTCAGACCCCGTGGAGTGAAAATTATGGAGTTACAGCAGAAACAATCAGGTACATATTTCAATCAAAACAGAATTATTTTTGGAGCACCTTCATTCATGGCTTCCGGAATTTAGGGTTTCAGAGAAAGTTAGAATTTTTGGAATCGGAATCCACGGCTGAATGCTACTTAGGAAAATCAAAATTTAGAGAACAAGATCGAATGTTTTGGTTGGGTAGAAGACTGGGCTTGATGAAACCCCAGTTCGGGATTTTGATCGGAAAGATGGAAAATTAGGGCTTCAGCAAAAGTTGGAATTTTTGAAGTCTGTAACCACGGCTGGAAGCTCCTCAGAAAAATAAGAGTTTAGAGCCTTGGATCGAACCTTTCGATTGGACAGAAGGGTGGGCTTCATCAAACCCTAGTTCGGGTTCCTGTCCAGAAGATCCAAAAGTTTCGAAGGCAATTTTGAGGGGTCAAATTTTGGAGATTTCGAAATTGAAGTATGCTAGCAAGACACATCCTTCCATCCATTCAGAAGTGTGAAAGTCAAAGATTGAATTTTTAGGGTTTCTCTAGCAAACCCTAATCAAGCTCCAGATCAAGTTTCAGGGGGATTTGAGGCTAAGGCCTTACATAAGAATACTACAAGAAGTCTCGACAGGTATGACTTAAGGAGGTTCATGTATGTCTTGAAATTTGATTCTTGATTAAGTTCATGATGTGTTTGTCTTCATATTATTTATTAGCACAATCTTGATTAATGTTAGAATTATCTTATCACCCTAGTAACAGTATGAATGCATGTGAATGATCGAAGACATTCATTGATTAGGGATATATGATTGTACTAATGCATTATGGTGTTGTGTGAGGTTGATGTTGTCTGCTAACAAGATACAGGTACATCACAAAAGACAAATCAATTTCCATGACCATGACAACATGAAGACAAAGACTCATCCATAATCTTTGTTCTACTTACGAGGTATGTATGACTTTGTTATATTATGCTTAGCCTATGAGACATGCAGGTTCTAGCTCAGGATCTCTAAATCATTGAAGAGATTGTTTAGGTATGTTGTACATAACTAAGCGGGTATACTAATCCAGGTATGTTTTCTTATGTCAAGTTAGAATCTTACCTTGTGTTAGGATCCCTTATATAAGTATACTTGGTATGATTGGTTATGCTTGTTCATAAAGTTAGTAATCAAGGGTTTATGCATATTATGTCTCTTGTCTTGATGATTTAA